>NQII01000659.1:88717-162543 GCA_002778355.1 Clitarchus hookeri
CCGCCGACACGCTGATGGAGCCCGCCGACGAGCTGTTGGAGTCGTCGCCTTCGCTGTCGTAGCCCGGGGGCGGGCTCTTCGTCGTGCTGCTGCCCCCGCAGCAGTGCACCTGCGGGTCAGACTGTATTGTACTGGGTATTACATCGCGTCGTTGGCACACACACACGTACGTTACAACAGGTCAGTTACTTATCACAGCACTTTACCTATGGCAAGTAGTCATGCATACCTCTAGAAATTAAGCATTCTTTTTTTTAATACTAAATATTCGATTATCGTGTCTGGATAGGAATATATTTCACTTATGATACAGTTCGCATTTGAGTGCCAGTTTCTCTACTATTCTGCCAAGTATAGCATGGCATACACAAGCTCTAAATTCGCGAGCCCAAACACTTGTTGTTGTATTACAGAAATAGGGTAAAGGAAAGATTATAAAAAAAGACGTGACATTTCTGTCTGTACTTTAAAGAAGGACAAGCAGAAACTTGCACCCCTATCCTGTTACCGTTATCCGCGCAACTCTTGAAAACATCACGTCTCTCTACCGCCAGGCTTTCAACTGAACACGATTGTACCTCATTTGTTAATGCGCTTTTAAAATGAGCTGAATTTATCGCACAACTATTGACGTGACCACATATCCCATCAATTTTAATTTCAGTTACTTTGTTGAAATTGGGAAATACAGCAACTCGTTTACAGAGAAAATAATTGTAAACATCTTGCTATAAAATGTTGGCACTACAAGAATATTGGTGTCAATTTTACTACGAGATTTACATCGGTGTGATTATGTCATAGAACGTAGTTTTTGTGTACGGAACTTTTCAATCTCCTCCTGACAATATTTTTACTATGCAGATTTATCAATTTTAGAAATAGTTCAAAACGTCACTGTTACGTCTGCAATGCTAATTAAACATTATATATATATATGACAATAAGAACATTATATGTTATTGTAAGTCGTGCATAACTTGCCTTCCATCAAATTCAAACACACGCGTGTTATACATTACTGGGTAATAATCAAAACCTAACATTACTAAAACACACAGAGATTCCTTTCATTTTTACATCGTCTTTGCCATATCTCCATATAGTTAAGAGCTCACATAGATCCAGATGAGGAGTTCCAAAGCGTTACTGCAGGAATAAATTCCAACCTTCGACTTACTTACAACTTCGATTGTATTATCGGAGCATAAGTTTTTAATTTACAAATTCGCTAAGTAATGATAAATGGACATGAAAAATTACTACAAAACTTCTGAATTTTGTTTGCAGATAGATATAATCCACATTATATACTCATTACGCCATATGAGTACATCTACTTGGATTAATCATGGTCGTTCATATAACATTTATGTCGTTCTCAGAGCGACACTACAATTACTTCCACACATGACATAATCTTAAACTTATCAGCCATTCCTTCATTCCAGTCGAACATATGAAGCTTTATAAAATGTATTAAGCAAAGCCCTACAGTTTTCCATGTAAAAAAATTAAAATGCAAAATGCATGCATTAACTACAAAAGAAAGTTTGTTGTAAAAAAAACCTTTAATGTACATTCTCACACTGACAGTTAACATAGCGATATGTTTGTTGATAGAGCCTATGTACATGTATATACTTCGCAAACAATGCAACGTTTGGAACGTCCAGCGGACTAGTGTTTCTCAGGGGTCGTTAAAAAACAAAGTTTGTTTTGCGTTATTCAATTTTAAGGTCAATTTACATTTATCCTAGAATGATGTCGTGGGATGTAGCTCAATATTATATTAACGTGTTTTTAAAGGCGCATCATAGAGTAGGAGTACAACTCAACATAAGAACACTCGTCACTGGAAGCACGACATGATAATCTGGGGTAGAAGTGTCGGAATGAAATAGTGAGATGTAAAAGGAAACCCGCGGTCTCGGAAACGTCCGCCACGTTTCCCACGCGAGAGGCTCTGTACCTCGGGGTTGGAACGCGGGTCGCGGCAGTGGGAAGGCGGATGCGGAGGCCACGCGGCCACGGAGGAACCCTGCAGTAAGGTGCGGCCACGGGGGAACCCTGCAGTAAGGTGCGGCCACGCTGGAGGCGCCACAGTTAGTCTGGGCACGGCACGTACTATGTCCACCGCACACAACACGCAAGAACACAGAAATGAAATGACGTAGCTGTTCCTTTGATGTGGGCCTACTCATTCCCTCTTAAGTTGCGCAAGGATCCGAAACCCGTGTGTTTGATTGGCTACTGCAAGCTGCGGGAGCTTCTCTATTACAGACTATTCGCGGTTTCTTCACAATTTTTTTTAACAAACCTCTGAATAACCGCACCACGTATGACGTATTTGGTTTTTTCCTAGATATATCACGTATCACAGCGTTTTATGCTTCCTTTGACCTAAAACGCACTTATGTTTTCACTGTTTTTATTTACATTATTTATAAAAATTTTATTTATTAAATTTGCAATTGTGAATAAAAGCAATGAGAAAAAATGCGTGTTGATAATGCCTAGAAAGATATAATTCCTACGCAAAATATTATTACACTGAGTGCTCACGAATGCGGTTCGTTGTCCCATTCGTGTAATTTCAGGACTCAAGCTTTGTCTGCATGAGGCAGAGAAATATCCTGTAAGTAGAACTTAAGCATGGCTTCAAAAAAAAAAAATTTCAGTAACCGTGAATGGAATATAGTTGTGCTGCCGGTCGGCAAGAATGATACAGACGCTGATTAGCGAATGGCGTTCCAACATGTCACTGACCGGTGAAGCCATTTTGTTGGCGTGTGCAGTAGTGTGTCCCGTCCATGTATGAGAAAAAGTTTTTTCGAGCTACACTATCGCAAGAGGTATCAAAATTTGCGTAATTTTACACAGATAAAGAAAAAGGTGAAAAAAAAAACTAAAATTGTGTGTCATCTTGAGGGCTCTACCGCACTTTGAAGTTTTGTAAAGTTTACGTTTTTACAGACCTAAACCATATGCCTAAAATAATACAAAAATCAAGTTTAAAAGGTATTTTATTATTGAAATTAATGAAACGAAGCACAAGAAAACAAAATAAACAAAATAGAGCTTAAAATCAATGACAAAAACTTAGAATTTAAACTTATTTTTATGTCCAAAATTTGGCATTTCTGCTCAAGATTGCAACCTGGTTCTAATAAAGCCATCTTTAGAAGTAGCATCAGTTACACTTTGTGAGGCCTCTGTTACCAGTTTAACACATCTTTCCACAGGTTGTGTGTGACAAGGAAAGTCAACAATTTCCAAGCTCTTATCTTTTGCCATGATTTGAAGGTCCTCATTAGAAATATGTTGAAGAACCGGCGGTGCTGTAACCTGACACTCGTGCCACACAATAATTTCTGTGTAATCTCTAGCGGAGAAGTAAATTTTTGATGGTTTAAATATCCTGCGTTTAGTGGTACTTTCAGCTTCTCTAGCTTTTATTATTCTTCGCAATGCCAGCTCCTGAATGTGGTCTCTATCATCAAACAACATACTGACAAGTAGGTTTTCTGGGTGTGCAAAAAAAGCATTTCTTTCAATAACAGAATCCACAACCAATCTCAGATTTTCATTTAAAAAAATAGAGTACATAATCAGTTGAAAAATATGTTTGGCTCCGTCCTTAAAAGACGTATTTTGCTTTATTAGGTACCAAATCGGAGCGTTTACTTTAACCACGTAGTTGACAAGTAATTGCAAATTTTCTGATGGGTTAAGAGTACTTACGTAAAGTTTGAGTATACGATTAGCAGAAGTAAGCCATCTCGAGTGCGCCTTTTTTCCAGGTTGACGGTTTGCCAGCTCAGTAGTACAGGACCCAGTTGATACAGCTTGGCATATCTCATAAAGATATTTTTGATCCGTACTTAGTTCATCGACCACATTTTTCGGCAAGTCAGGCAAATTACCAGCCACCACACAAAAAGACACCGTGGTTTTATTTTCGCAACCAGTTAATTGTTTTCCTATAGATCCGGAATATTCTCTAGGACCCGAAGCGCAGCCATCTAAGGTCAAGAATAAATGACGAAGGGGTAACTCATTGGCATGAAGCATACAAACACACCATTGTAACGGTCTCTCCAAATACTCCTCTGAATATTGAATCACGCCACCCTTCCAACCGGTGTTAGTTGCAGTTCCGTCACATCCAACGCAAATCACGTCATCTAAATTCCAACCTTGACCCTCTAATAAAGTTGTGATCGAAGTAAGAATTCCCTTTGCAGTGCCACGACTTGGCGTTGTGTGTCCCAAATAAATTGGTCCAGGCTCTGCTAAAATTGATATGTGCTCTTCTTTGCGACGGTAACGATCCCCTATTTTCTCATTTATCAAAGTCTTGTCTTTTCATCCATCAAAGTAAATGTTTTTAATAACAATACCTCCAATATCTTTTTAAGCTTCTGCCCGGGCTTTAGATACAGCTCTGTGGATCTTGTTTTTATCAATAACCAGAGTTAAATCTTCGGTAGAAACCAAGCCGACGTCAGCTAAAACCGCAGAAGCAACAGCAGCAGCAGATCGCGTCGATAAACCGTATCTATCACAGACCTTAGCAACTGTTGGCAACGGCAATGCATTCCGATTTACCGTTAAAGTCGATGGTGTCTCTGCAGAGGGCGTGTTTGTCGGGGATACCTCTGTTATCGGATACGTTTCTGGGGAAGATTCACGCACCGAATCTTCATCACAATTTGCTGAGACAGAATCGGTTTCTTGAGTAGAACACGACTATTTTGCTGCCCTTATTGACTCTTCAATTTGTCTCTGCTGTCGTTTCGTTAATCTAGCCATTTCTTTCTTATCAACACCGCTTGTAACCATTTTCCTGTCATTCCTTTGATCCAACAAAAAACTCATCTCATTGTTGGGAACTTTCTTAGGTTTTAAACACGAACAAGATTCAAACGAAGTGCATTTACAAGCAGAAACATCGAAAAGCTTATCAGATGACTCTAAAAACACTTCAGTTTGTTTTCAAAACTATCAATCTGTTTGCTTTTGGGGTATCTTTTCAAATTGAGGTACTTTTCGAAATAGGATTTCAGTAATTGAATAACTCGTTCCTTACTTACGATTGGAATTGAAGCTTTAGTCAAAATATTGTTGATCTCTTCAGAAACAATCGCATATATATCTGAATTGGATGGATCCTTTCCATCATACTTCAATTTCAGGTCGTTCTTGACAAATAAAATTAATTTAATGACGTCCCATATAGTTTGTAGTTGCCAATAGTCAAGTTCTTTGTATGGTCCCAAAATAGCACAAGTAGTCTCACTACGCCTCAAACTCATTATTTAAAAATCACAAAATCCTCTTTGAAAACTGTAACAATTGCAACTGTACTTTTATAGTACAGCCCGCGCTTTGTCGTTGCTGCGTTCGACTGGACAACGGACGATGCGAGGAGACGCAGTTGGCGGAGCGCGAGTGAGATCGTCAGTCGGCGCAAGATGAGACGCGCGGCAAGGCGCGGGGGCAGGGGTAACCACGCGCACGCGGGCACTTGTGGGTATTTGCAAGTTCAAACCTAACAAATTCCAGTCACCGGTAACGTGTTTGTTGCATGCAAATCAAAACGTCGTGTATGTATTACACCTATATTTAGTTCAGGAGCCGAAATTAAGGATAGCGAAATATCACCATGAAAAAGTAAATTTTTCAAAACTTTGAAGATCGGTAGAACCCTAAAGACATAGCTTTTTTTTTTATTTTTAAAATTATTTTCGTAATCTACGATCAATTACGTTAATTTTAAGAGGTCTTGCGTTAAGGAAAACAAAAAAAAAATATTTTCGGGACACACTAGTGTGCAGCTGGTGTTCGTGGTATAAACAGCTGTTTCGCCTCTGTAGTTTTAGTTTTCAGCGTCCACGTGAACAAACTTAGTACACAAAAATGTATGACGTATTTTGTAATTCAGTACTTAGTCAATTGTATCTAACGAATTTTTTGAGATTACGAAACGAGCAAGTATTAAATCACAAAATAAGTGCCATATTGGTTTAGCCTTGAAATATACACGAGAATGAGTTATACTTATTTGGAAGTAAACAGTTTTGTTTAGTGATAGCAAAAATTGTAAATTGCTACAATCATAGGGAATTTTGTGTACTGTAAATTATGATATACTTTTAGTATTACCCTTTTAAAAGTAAACCCAGAATAATAATGGCCAATACATTATGAGTATTAATATATTAGCCCGTGTATTTTAAAAAATTACTAATACTTATATTTTGTTATTTTATCTCGTATTATATGGATCTCAGAAACAATAAGGTTTAGATCAAAACGGAAGAAATTTCTCTGCCTAGGTAATGCATATAAAAGAGTGTGAAGTTGTGCAATAAGAACATACAATTAGCCAATTGTTTTTTAATAAATTGTACTTTCTTGTATTAAAATATGGACTTGCATATATTAATTAAAGTAGAATAAACTTAAAGAATAACTTCTGTAGAATGGTACTTGCTATACCCGCGCATAGCAATACCCATAACAATTGTCACGCATAGCTTCATAGCAAGATGGCGAACTTTTAACTTTATTGTGCAAGACACTGCGCGTAGCCTATCAGAATCCACTCTTATTACTACACACGTCAAAAATTCTCTTTCACAACCATACATTTATGGTCAATAAATAAAAATAAAAAATTATCTGATTTAAATTACTAATTTTAGTTTCACGCATTTATTTATTTATTTATTTTTGGCAAAGAGAGCTGCAATAACTACAATAATACTTTTGAATCCAAAGCAACTGTTTACTAACGAGATGTTTACATACAAAAATATAACGGGGAAATAATAAATGTGAGTCAGCCAACTTACAAGAGCAAAAACTCTAAATCTGTTCGAAAAAAAACTACAGTACTATCTGTAAGTGAAATGGTATTGGCCGACATACGAAAACATTGGGCATTATTGCTCCAATTGTAAGATAGGACTTTTGTAATGGCAGTGGTAATGGGCATGCATATGGTTATGATGATGCGGAACTGACCTTCATGTGCTTCCTGAGCGAGGAGGGGTGTGTGTAGGACTTGTCGCAACCCGCCACGCGGCAGTTGTACGGCTTGTCCGACGTGTGGACGTGCGAGTGCTTCTTGCGGTCCGAGCTGTTTGCGAACCTCCGGTCGCAGCCTTCGAACTCGCACTTGAACGGCTTCTCCCCTGCAACACAACAGCAACTGGTCAGTCCGCCGCTTGCCTCCTTCGCACACTTGCATTTCTTATCCTGGTGGCGCGTTCAAAAACATACGCACATGGCATATGACATAACAGTACAACATTGCGCACCAACACAATCATTCTGCGAAATTGAATACTAATGTATTTTTTTACGCAAGGAAATTTTGCGTCGACTTTGGCGTCTGTTGGAATTTTGGTATATATTTTAATATTTTGGCTGTCTTAGCATACATTAAATGGGGAATAATAACAGATTTAGTGAGGTGTATTGTTGACAAACGTGCATAGCCTTTAAGAACTTCTGTTTGTACCCTGTCACCTGTCCACTCCTCTAAATTATAATTGAAGTTATATATACAGAATTTAAGAATGGATTGCCATCATAATACATTTTAAGCAGGTTGGATGCAAAATACATGGAAACGTGCTGTTGAAGTGGTAGAATTCTGACCCTGTGACTTGGAGGGAGGGAGGGTTAAGGTTGAGTCGGATCTGGCCATACCTGTTTCAGTGCGGTATATGGCGAANTTTTTCTAGTAAAAACAAATGAGGAACTAAATGAGCATTTCGATTGTTAAAGGTCAAGACCATATGACATAATCAAAGGTTGCGGAAGTGATGTAACCCAAGATGGTGGTTCGAGAGGAACGAGTAATCAATCATCAGGCTACTAAAATCAAGGTGGAATGGCAGAGCATGAATAAATTGTTAGATGGTGGGTGGAGCACATTTTACTTAATCGTGGTGGTAAAATTAAGAAATAATGACAGATAATGAAAGGAAGGTAACTAAGAATAAAACGAAATCAATGTATAGAGAACATGGCATGACAGAACATATGAGAATGTTTGTTTTGTTAGCTCGCCTGGTGGCTAAATCGAGAAATAAGCACCATTTAGGTCGATAGCTCGCCTGGAGGGCAAATTAATACACTAGTGCTACCTAGGTAACAAAAAGTAACCAAATGACAAACGAAAAAAAAAAAATCAATACGGCTGGTGGAGTGCATTCGACTGAATGAGTATGTGTGAATGGGGTGGAGGCCTGCCGACTAATTAACCAATGAGAAACATTAGTAGGGGAGGGAAAGGTTATGCCAATGTGATTGATTGGAGGAGGATCTGTCGTCTGCTAGACATGTTGCTGTAGCGGACCTCCGGAAACGTAAGTCTTTAAATAGGATTTTTAAACATAATTTCTAATAATATTTTTATTAATGTTTATAAGACTTTTTGTACGATTTTTAACAATTTTAGTCTTAAGATCAAAGTTCATCGGGTCAGGTCACCTAAGTCCAAGATGGCGATAGTAGTCAGCAGCGTAATATGCTCGCTAACTTTTATGAATGTATTGTATTTTTTTACAATTTATCTCCAGTTTTTGTTTTCGAGGTCATTCAAGGTCACTGTTATAGGGTCAAGGTCATGGGTTCAAAATTGTGGTTGGGTGGCATCATTACATGGTGGCTGGTCGGTTCCAGTCCCTCGTCCCCACTAAACATAAAAACTAAAAATTTTAAGTTTATAATTTTTTTAATAAATTTGTTAATTTTTTTTATAAATATTTGGGATTTTTCTTTGGAATTTTGGGGATTTGTGTTCAAGGTCGTCCAAGGTCAATGGTCAAGTTCACCAGGATCAAACATGGTGGACAAGATGGCTTACACAACTAAGATGGCTGATGATTAGGTCTTACTCCGGACCCTGGACCCCTTGCATCGATTTGACATATCCCATGCCTATATAACTAATATGGTCACCACTGCTCTGCCCTCAAAACCATCCCCCCAAATCGTACGATGGATCGAAAATTGCCTTTCGGGGGATCTTTTTTGCAGTTGGGAGGATCGGTACTTTATTTGAGGGAAAACGGTAAATTTTGAGAGAAATAGGAAATTTTGAGGGAAAAAGAGAAATGTTGAGGAGAAAAGAGAAATTTTAAGGAAAAAAAGAAAAATTTGTAAGGTAAATTTAGTCGATTTTAAGAGAAAAAAGGGAAATGTTTAGGGAAAAATGACTGCCTGAGAAAAGGAATGACAAGAACGTAAACAGATCCGAACTCTGGTCTCAGGTCCCGATGTTCCAGACTTCCCATAATTATTCTACTTAAAGATATTTTTCAAAATCTACAAATATTTATCTAGCCTTTATAATGCAACGCTAAGACATGGAACTACTTTTCCCTCCATCATTACCAATTTTACTGGGTGCACTTCAGTCAGTATGCCCGTTTAAAATATATGCAAGTAGGGGCAGTGACATTTTTCGAAGGTTGGTATCAAGAAAATATAATTTACCATGAACAACATATTGTTACAATTTTCTCAAAGTCAGTGGACTTTGGCAGGTTCGTTAAGGGATGGAGGTCTTAATCTAATAAAAGAGTTACAGTTTCCTAATTTATTTACAATAACTACAATCAAAATTCTCTCTAATCAATACCTCAAAATACATTATTATCACTGGCTATTTACAATTAATGAATCCAATCAATAAAATTTGCAATTACTTCGAAGAAATTAATTTCATTAAATAATTAAAATTTGTCCCAATAAACAGTGTGTCAAAACCTATTGAATTACTCTTTAAATTATATGTCCATGTTTTACAGCTGCGATATATAAAATGAAGTTTCTATCACATGTTCATACAGTCCAATCTCAGTTAATCCAGATCCCACCAGTCCGCAATGTTCTAGAGATTACCGAGTTCCCTTATGCACAATAGCGTTCGCTCCTTGGGTATCACTTCCTCTCGTTCATCCACACACCACCACATCCGCCGTCGCCTCGTAAACTTCGGTAGTCGCCCGTCCCCTTCGCCGATATCCCTCGCTGCACCACACGTATTTCAAATACCGGACTCAGCCAGATGGCGGCTTCTACCGAAAGGCTCCCGACCCTTGGGCCGCTGCTGAATGTATAGGATCGTAGGCCATGCCAAAAAATGTCTCTAAATTCTGCGTTACGCCGAGGGTCCTAGTTCCCAGAATATTTTTGCACATCCTACTAAGTCGACGGCTTCTCCAGCTGGGGGGAGGGTCTGTGACGCCAGCCAGGTTGGTTAGCTAGCGTATGGACGCGTTATTCTATGCATACTATAAAAAACCGAGTGTCTATAAAACTATGGATGATACTTTGTAACCGTAATTGATTTATAGGCACTTTCTTTAGAGTCCTTTCCGTGATTTTACTGAAATAATTCTAAAAGTGTACCGAATCGATATGCTAATGACGCCTATAGTATTTTCGAGGACTCCAAAACTTTATTTGTATATAATACACTCTTAAACTAATACTGAGCATTTCTGCAGAATTTCAACTGGTAATATAAAAGGGTCGCTACTTAATGTCTAGTGGTTGCTGGATTCATAAACAAAAAACTGTACGATAGTTCACTGCCATGAATGTACAGGGAAGTTGACATATGACGCGTGAACCAATATTCACTTAGCAAACATAACGTAAAACTCTTCAGATAGTAATAGCTTCTATATTAAAAACACCATACTCCCCTATTGACGCAATAAGAAAGGACACATGCACATAGTGGAGACGAAAGTATAGCGTGCGGTTTCACGGCATATCTTTTTAATATTAATCAATACTACGCAACATAACACGAATTATACACAACTTTTTTTTTTTAATTTTGAAATCTAAGAAGATTCCAGGCGTTTCTTAGAGAAACCAATAATATTACTCTACATAATTTGCTTAAATATTGTTAGTATATTACATAAATTAAAATAAATCTTGATTGACCTTGTTGCCTTGTCAGGAAAAATTTTAGATATAAGAAGTAATTTTAAGTTATGTAAATTACAGTAGTTACAAGGTGTACGTAGGCTATTTGTCAGTATGTCATGGAAAAATGAATTAACGATGTGTAAGTTATCCAGCACATGTAAGTCACTCGCTACGGGCAAGCGGTTGGTGGAGCTGTAGCTGCGTTGCCAACGAAGGCGGTCGCAGGTGTAGCGGGCCGCGTGGTGCAGACGTAGACCCCGGCTTTTGTGTCCGGTAAGGATCGTGTGAGGAAGTGCGGGCCTCGGGGGACACCACCCACGGTGAAAAGAAAGCGCACAGTCACCGCTCTTCATCATTGGCCAGTTATATCACACACATACACACGCGCACGCGACATCCCTGCCCGCGGACCACATCTCAAGTCTTCTCCAACTAACGAATCAGTTGGCAAAAATAAATTACGGATCACTCTGAAGTTGGAGACTACCCTTCTCTCAGTTGAAGGTCCCAAGTTCGATGCTACCGAGTCGGGAATTTCCCGGGCGAGTATGCTACCGGGGACATTAGTCTGTTTTCATTATATTATTCTTATTAGCCATTTTCCCTTCCCCGCTTTTAATGCTGAACGGCTTATAAGGCAGGAAGCTATGTAGGCCTACACTGACTTAATGCTTTCAGACTCACATTAATTGACAGTTTCAAGTGTCGCTAACAAGAAATGTTATGATTCGTACTGTACTTACGTCGACACAACTTTGGTTTCATACACACAACCAATGAACGAGCTGTAAGCTGTGGTTACATCTGAAGTAATTCGAACAAATCCTAATTCCGGCTGGCGAGTACGTAGGCGTTTCATTTTATTTCTTTGAGTTGAGTTACACATCTCCGAAAGTATGGTACATATAAGGAACGTTTTTTATAAGTGCTTAACAGTTTCATTCCAGGAAGAGCCCTACCAATACCAAATTTTGTACACCTTCCCTGAGGCCAGGATAAAATTGTGCCAGTCATAATTCAGCAATGTCGCCGACAATTTACTTTCGTTGAAGTGACACACAGTTCGCCTACTCAAAATAATATAAGGAGAAGGGACTGATATTTATATTTGTTTCCCATTACTACAGGTTAAGTTGACGTTACTATAATTTTTAAAAGATTATAGTGGTAATAAACAAAGACACTAAAGAGCAACTTGTAAATTAGATCAAGCCACTTTGTTGAATGTTGTTCAAATTACTGAAGCAAAAATATTTCGTTAGTGAAAACAAATATTTCATATCAACACATAATCCTTGGCAAACCTATTGGGAACAAATACTATTAGCTTACCTGGAGTGACAAGAGTGAAATTTCATCTGTATTTTTTTATAATTTGTTAAAAATAACGAAGCAATTTGTAAAATCAGTACCACATAACTTATAATGGTTCAGGCACGAGTGCTATAAGAAACAGCTTAGACACATGATTTCCTGCCGTGTTAAGGCGTTCTCCGGTACTGGTATAAAGGCCTAAGATACGTACCTGGTGACAATTTTTCCGCACGTATTATCACAACATTATTAACTGACCGAAATATGAATGTTTCTTTCTTTGTTCTATCCACCGTCCGTGTTTGTTGTAGCAGTCGTGTGTTTAATCCGCAAGACTTTGAAAATCGATATAACATTTTAATTGCTATGAACTCAACATGTGAAATTATTATATTAAAAACGCCAGTGAGTAGCGAAACACTGAAAAATACGAAGGGTGGAAAACATGTAGCCTACGAATATTTTAAACATTTCACCCGCGTTCACTAGGCATTCCTCTTGAAGTGCACTCAAAGTTCGGATCAGTGATATCAGTCAGTGAAAAAAATAACATTAACTGGAAGTCTGTTGATAAACACCTACCAACTGGTGAATCAAGCAAATCAAATGGGAATAAGTGTATGACATGGTAGTGGGCTTCTCGACATTCAGCGGGAGTTACTGATAAACTAGTGAAATTCAGCCAGTATAGTAATACGTTTTCTGGCAATGATTACCAGTGGAACCATTTTCACTGATTTGGCTACATTTCCACTATTTCAATTTTATAGATAAGCTTCTCTTAATTTGTACAACTTGATTGAAGGATGAACATATATTTGTACTCAATACGCATTCAGTTTAAACAAATTTCTTACGAATGTTTACACGGCGTTTCTGAAAACAATTATTGTTGTTAAGAAACGGCTAAAACTGATATCGTTCTTTTGTTTACGAACTAGCGACCCGTCCCGGCTTCGCCCGGGTACAATTTAGTTTTTACAGCGATACACTTACAAATAAATTGGGAAAAGAAAATTACAATATTATATTGTATGATAGTAAATTAGTAAACTACTATCACATATAATATACATACATGTTACGTCTGTCTCCCAGACCTCCATTTACCACGATCCTGACACATACCTACCTCCCTTGCTTTATCCACATTCATACATCTCTAATATAGCAATATTATATGAGAGCGGTTTAGAAAAATTATTTGTATACAACATTATTCGTTTTGCCTCCAGCCACCAGCACAAAAAATATCTGTTTGACGTGACACGCAAAAGGGCTACGTATAGCTGTCCATGTGAAAAACATACTCCACTCAAATCCACTCCAGCAACATTAAGTGTTTGACCCTGTGCCTTATTTATGGTCACCAAAATAAACTCTTATTGGAAATTGGACTCTTTTATAAGGTAAATCCGAGGGAATCATTGGTATTCTAGGTATTAAAACAGTTTCTCCAGTACCACAGGCAGTTAGAATAGTACCTTCAATGACATAGCTTTTTTAACTTTTCATTTGTAATCGAGTTCCATTGCATAATTTAGGTGGATTTATATTTCGCAACAAAATTATGGGAGCTCCAACTTTTGAAATCAGTTTGTTTGGTGGCATACAAGAAGAATTCAATGAATTAAGAAATTCTGTGGGATAGTGCACAGTTTCTTCACTGTCGAGTACTGTATCTACTGAGTTACAGACTTGTGTTTGCCCATTGAATTTTGCGAGCACTAATTCATTAATTTTTTCGACTTGTAGGCGATAATATCGCTCTTTCTTTGAATCACGATAGTGTCTTATTTGAAAGGTCGTTAATTTCAGGGTACACGTTATCAATCAGTTGTTTGTGATCGGTGACTAAAACACATATATCATTATTGAGAGAAATTTTTTCACAATCCATTGGAATCTCTCCATTTCCGATTTTCAGTAGCATGTCAGGATGCTGTAAAGGACATTTCTTATCTACATTAAACAGTTTTTTTAATTATTATGAATTAATTTATTTTGATAAATATTAAGTTCTTTATGGTAGAGAATACAGTGAATTTTACGTTGGTTTTTACTGCGCAATTTCAATTGTAAATACGCTTATTACTACTTATTTATTAAAGAAAGAAATATGCTAATGGTGACTTTTTTTGTAGATCATTTTATTTTACACAATTCTTTCTTACATGATTTTGTTATATCTCTAAAAGATTAGGCAGCGTATTCCATGAGAGTGCGCTGGCGGCAAACATTTTCCTTACTTTATTCACTAATACCATTAATACTCAGCTCATATAAGTGCTACGGCAGTTTTTAATACACACAACCCTTGCTCGATAAATGCAGATCATAACAGTAAAAATCGCATCCAAATTCGTTCAGTGGTTCTCGAGATTAGCGCAGTCGTACAGACAGACAGACGCGCGCCAAGGACTTTCTTATATACTATGTAGTGATTCAGAAATGCAGCACCTCGCCCAACATTTTGTATGTTTTGTCGCCAAAATAATTTGTCCTTGACAAATATGTAGTGAGTAGGTTGGAAACACGTTTTGACCTAAGAGTTCAGAAATGTGTTAGGGGTAAACGCCGCGGATCGGCTTGTGAAATGAAATCTTAAGAAGGAACTGTCCTCTGGTTGCGTTGAATAAGGTTCTTCTCGGCGCGAGAGGTTTGTCAAGCATGCTGACTACGGCAGAACGCTCTGTCGGCTGAGCGGCGGAAGGGAAAAGAAGCGTGCTTAGTTTCCGGACCGCTGGGCGCGCTGGTAGCTACTTGTTGGTCCGTCCGCGCAAAGTCGGAAATAATGGAGTGTCTCCTCTCAGCTGCGATTCTTTTCAATTTCTTTTTTGTAGGGGTTGAAGAGGAAGGGGAGTTGGCGTGGCCTTTCACGCAGATCTAGAGAGTGCTCCAGGCGCGGTTCCCCTCGCGTTATTCATGAGGGTGAGAACTGGCGGCAAGGAGGGAGGCACAGATTTCTTTCCCCCTCTCTGGACCACAATAGCGAGAGAGGGTAAACGGTGCGACCGTACAAACTCCATTGGGGCACACACTCCACATGTCATTTCACGGCCATTAAATGCATATATAAATACGAAAACAGTTTGTCGAGAGGCAGAATTGTCGTTTCTACGGTCAAACACACATCAGGTTTTCTTCAACTGAATGTCCCTTAAACTTCGCCTATTTGTAGGATTAACTCCGGAAACTGAGCACTTAGCATGACACTATTTCTCTTTGTCAAAAGTAAACTGTACTTTGTTTTCAATAACTTCACTTAGCATGACACTATTTCTCTTTGTCAAAAGTAAACTGTACTTTGTTGTCAATAACTTTTATGGTTCCCTGCTAATGTACTCCTGTTACGTTGTTAGTATAATGAAATTTGTTGGCTTCAACTATTATAAATATTCTGTGAAAGTAAATGAGACCATGATATCCGCAGTTCATCAAAGACTTTTCCTACTAGACAACCTTTTTTCTTTTATAGAAGAAAAAAGGAAAGAAATAATATTTAAAAAGTGTACAGGATTTTATAAAATGTACAACATAAAAAGTTGAGACATTTAGGTGCAAATGGTCAACTGGTGAAGGTTTTTTTTTTTAATGTCGAGAAATCTTTGAAATTATTACATCACAGTTCGCACTTGTACATGCGAATACAAATATTTCTGGAGTTTATATTAGTAGCCTGGCTAATCAAATAAAAGACTAGCGTTAATTTCACTTAGTCATCGAAAAATTGTATAAAGGAAAGCAAAAACTCGGGTTCACTCTGCAAGCCAAAGAACAAGTCTTTTTTTTTTTGTTAAGTTTTGAAGGAACAGCGTTAAATTTTTACTGAAGAACAACTAAATAATTTGATCATAAAAACATAGTCAAAACTAATCAGAATTGCATGAGGTAACTCGTGACAAATGGAAGCAATTCGTTGACTGACGTCCCAGTGGCTCCAAGTAGTCCGTGGACCGCTATCCACGAGTTGATTATCCAAGTTCCAGCCAGTATCTGGTCGATCTTGCGACACCAGCCCGCGATGCAAACAAAAAAAATAATAATAAAAAAGAACCTGCTGCCGCCCTCAGAGGGACTACGTCCTGCCTCATTTATATGCCTTCTACTTCACCTCCCCACTCTCCTACCACCCACCCCATTTGTCCCCGACAACATATTTCACGTCTGGAGACGCGGCGGTTTCTTTTGGTACTGCAACGGTCGAATATGGTCGGCTGCGAGTCGCCCTGCGCCTGATTTATTGCTAGAGCCATCTCGTGGACAGACGCGGAATCACTCATGAGCCGTGTGCCGCGTCTCGGCGGCTTGACAGGATTATGACGCGCAGCTTGCCACCGGAATGTCATTCGAACACAATCCCGGCCACTTTACCTACTACGTTATTCCAGTTCCGTTATTCTCAAGTTTCTCATCGAGAATGATCGAGTAATGTCTTCCATAAAGTCGTTTGTGTGTCCGTGCATGACGCACCACCTAAGCGGGGACGATCGTGAAAATGCTAACGTGACTTCCTTGAAGACTTAGACCCACGACACAGGAATTTAAAACAGGCACTTTAAAGAGTTCGCGTTTTCGGCTCTTGGACGCAGCACACTTGATAAATGGCACCAAACGGGTCGGTCGATCCAACCGGTCGTAAAGAACATTTCACGTAACTCATCATACGCCGAGCAGTTCAGTTACGCTGGTATTTCTTTCACGGTGACTCTCTGCAGCCTAAAGCCGATATTACATTATACCTGCAGCCGTACTGGGTCTTGTACAAGGCCTGGTGTACGAGCCGGTATACCAGCTGCTATATGAGCCGTCATGGGAGATTCTTATTACAGAACAGCAGTTCGCGTACTAGCATTTGACACACTCGGTGGGTGCGCAATGTTTGGTTTGTAGTAAATATGAACCCCATTCGTAGAACTGCTAACAGTCAGTAACGCGTATGCCTATAAAAATAGCTAGCACATCCTAATATTGCGGTATTACTGTTCGCCTTTTACATAAATTGATTGCTTACTAGTATAGTTACATTCATTCTCTTGAAAATGATGTGAAATCACTTGAGTAAGAGTGTGTTATTTTTAATTTTGAAGAAAATTCCTAACCGTTTGCAAAATATATTTTTTCTTTGCGTAGCAAGTTATTATCCGCAAGTTACATTTAATGATAAAAAATAATAAGGTCCCGACAGAGTTGCAATCTCACGCCCAAGAGTTACGTTATATGACGTTTATAGAGTAGGTAAGGTTTTAAGTATTTAGAACGGTTTTAAACAGTAATTAAAAGTTGTCATCACCAATATTATTCGTCGTTGTCGTATTTTAAATCTATTTGAAAGTGTTTCAACCTCATGGATGTATAATCAAGATGGAAGCGTCCTTTTCGGTTTCTTCATCAAGACGTTTCAAGTAGTAGCGACTGGGAGCACCTTACGCTGTGAAACTGCGATGTGATTGGCCAGGTACGAAACCTGGTATGGAAGCTGCCACGAAGAATAGGACGTGTCCAATTACCAAACCTGTTATCTGGCCTTACAAGGCGGGAAATGCCATGACGGGTGCGACACTAGTTCGTATAACGGCCGCTATGGCGGACTTCACACAAGGTTATCGGAACCAGTTATCATGCAATATTGCCTTTACAGAGGAGCCACGACACACACAGCAAAGAGTAATGTGCCCGACGGTTGAAGAATCTCTACACTTCCAGTGGCCGTCATGGGCAGTTTGCGGTGTCGCGAAATCACGATGCAGGCGCATGAGTTTTGCTCGGCCGCGCTGCTGGTTCGGTGCTGTGCCGCCACGGAGATCGGGGTTCGCTTCCCAGCGGTGTCGCCTGTATTTTTTCGCGTGGGAAATGTGTCGGACGCTATATTATGGTTGCTAAATTACACTATAGCTTGCAAGAAGAATGATCAGAAAAACTTTCGTTACTCTTTGCATATCTTTTAACTACCAATCCTATTTTTCACATGTTAGTAAGTATTTGAATGCATTATATTCGTAAACTGGATGCCGATGTTCAGTGATTTCAACTCATAACCTAACTACTTTGACGCAACATTAATGAAGGACTTCATTTAGATAACTTAAGGCAATCGCCCAAGCTTTGCAGTATGTTTGAAATACTGTTTTTGAGAAACTATTTACCGTGTCCCCAATACGTTTACCTACAAAAGGAAGTATAACACAGACGAGGACAGAACGGTAATTCCAAAATATCATGCATTATATAAAATTATTCATCCGACGTTATTATAAACGTTTTTCTCAGACTGCTGTATCTTTAATCATACTCCACATACAAGAACGAGATTACGATATGAGCTGCCTTAACCTATTATCTTAAGTTTCCGTCACTAAAATTATAAGGCTCATATGTACCTGGAGGCCAGAGGCGAGGGAGCTATACGGGCGACATTAATACGTATGTCTAGCATCTCATCGCTTCTACGCGCAGGGTGAGCAGTATTTGTGTCGCTGCAGTTATGTAGCACCTTCGTGTGGTGAACTTGAGCACCCATAGGTACTCTAGTTACCACACAAGGATGGCACATAAATGGAAGGTGGGATCTAGCTAGATTCCTGTGTAGAGTAGTGTTAACTACTGTAAGCATAAATTATTGGCATGCTCCTGTTTAACTTATTACAATTGCGGTGTAGCTCAAAATTTTGTTTTGTAATCAACACAACATTATGGTTATAAAATTATATTACTATGGATGATAATATCTAAAGAAAAAACCATTGTAAATTTTCTTATAACAAAAGTTATTTTAATTTTTTCTATCTTGCCAACAACAGATAAACAATAAAAATATAAAATTTTCTCATTTTTATATATGGTGAATATTGAACAGATAAATAGTGTACAAGCTAAAATCCCCTTTTGTTAAATTATACTATTATATGGCTATGACTATATCATCGGGTACCCGCGATCGCTTCATTAAAAATTATACAGTACAACAAAATTTTTTTTTTGGTACATGAATACTTTTTTGTAATTAAGTTAAAAAAAAACAAATTATGTAATTGAACAGTTTCAATAAAAGATATTTAGTAATTAAACCACTAACGTCGCTTCAGAAAACAGAAAGTTCGGAGCTAACACAAGCACATGCAGCAGGCAAAAGAAAAGTAATGTAGAGGTTACTTGGACGGCGAAAACCTTACAGACGTTACTGCGGTGCTGGCCAAAGAAGTGGAATCATGGTCCAAAACGACCACGCCCCGAATTGGTGTGCGGCTCACATCCTAAGAAGGTGACAAAATTGGCTACGAGTTTAAGCCATTATGCAAAACGGTGAACCGCTAGAAAATAACAGAAAGCTTTCAAAAGGATCGTTAACACCAAATACGATCACGTCTGAATAAAAGAATTTCTGCAAACAAACTTACCCGAAACGGCGGATAAAAATACTATCTCATCTCACGGATGAAGGAAGATTTCACAAGATAATAAATTAAGCTGACTACATGCTGTATAGCGAGAATGCGTAGGAGGAAGTAACCTTAGCGGAAACCTATATACGTATATCAAGCATACTCCGGACTTCATGGTCCCGCGCGACTAATCGATATATAACTCGAAAGTCGAGAAAGACATAGAAAATAATACACAAATGAGGTTTTTCCTTTTTCTAATTGAAATTAAGAATTTAAGCAATATTATGTATATAAATAATTAATAAACATTAAGAAAATTATTTTTTAATCAAATAGAACAAAAAAAATTAACAGGTAAATATTTCAACATTACGCGATTTTCAGAAGATAGAGTTTGTTTTACAACTTCAAATCAAATAAACAAAAATATTAAGCAAAACTAGGATACGTTCCAACAGAAAAAAAATTATGTGGTGAAATACCAATTAAATAAGAGTGAATTTACGGATATGTGAAACAAGTGCCAACATAACTAGCACAGTGCGCTGTACTGTGTATACTATAACTGTAAGAGTCAGGATTTATTACAAGCGATGAAAGCCCACAGATGAAACTACTCCCGTACAGTTGTGCGTTTCTCCTACCGCTTAAGGAAACTACGCAGGCAAACTGTAACATGTAATTTATTAAAAGCATTTTCGTATTTTATTTCTATTCCAATACACTAATAAGATGAAAGTAAAAAAAATACGGACTTATATACGTTATTTGTTTTTACGTTATCTTGGCAGAAATTCGTATTCCCAAAATATTTGTTTACCGAGATACTCGTATTCACGCTAACAACGATTTCAAAGAAAATATTTTAGTACGTAGACCTCTTAAAGTCGCCACTTAAAATTACTACGCGCAGCACGGCGAGAACACTGCACGGAGGTTTGAAGCCTTGTGCAAAGCGGTGATGGCGCACTTGATGCGCCTTGAAACGTAGCCCTTATCGCCCTCGCACTTCTGGGCCTCAAACACGAAAACAATAGCTCCAGGTAGACGGCCGGCCGCTTTCATTTCAAAAGTTAAACATTTATTCAACTGACTCAAATTTACGAAGTCGAAGAATGCGTATTCTGGAAAGGTTAACATTTAAATACTATTCGCACCAATGAAATGCAAGTGATATTTTGCTTGAAAGCTCAGAAACTTGTACTATAAAACATATTTATAAATATGTACATCATAAAATTAAACTAAATAAAGAACTATCTTTAGGACATCCACAGTTGTAGACGGAAAATACTTATGTGGTCAATCATCATCCAAAAGTTATCCTCCTTCTCATTTCCTTCATTCACGATTTGAATAAGATCTTGTTTTTTGGGTGTTACATATATGCTGTCTACCTCTTTTTGGCCTTCCAATTGAATTTTTGTCCTATGAGCGTACAATTTAATGTGTGTCAAGGTGTTCTTTCTTATGACACACATTGCACGTGGTACCACTTATGTCGATATTCGTAGCTCCACTTCTTCATTAGCTCTCACGATATATTTGAATATTTTGAAAGACATTTAACTGAATATATATTGATACCTACTTCCAAACTTCAGCATTTGGCAGGTATCAAGGACAAATTGATACCTGCCAAATGCTGAGGTTCGGAAGTAGGTATTGATTCTGCTCTGCGGCGTGAGGCGCCAGCACATGATGCTAGCCCTCAGTGATAGGGCGTAGGAATACGTCGACACTGTTGTCTCTAGGTCCAATTTACTAATAAATTACATTGAATTTGTGTGAGTTCACATAATCGAGTTTTATTGTTGCTTGAACAGGTTAACTAGTACATGAACTCAAGAGACAAACTCCCTCCCTTTTTCCCATGTAGGCTACGTATGGTTTGACGCCGCGACTGGCGTCGTGGGGGGGGGGGAGATTCTTCGCACTTGGTGTAGAACTACTTATCTGACACTGCAGCGCTGAATTCCCTCGGCTGGCGGCTTGGAACTGCTCTCGAACTTGGTGGGCGTCTCGGCGCCTGGCTTCGAAGTTCCTTCTTCCCAGGTCCAACGCAGGACTCTGCGTTTGACGAAGTCTGACTGACTTTTCTCGTATTCTTCCCGCCGCACGTCCCGTTTGACGGCCTCCGCTTGAGGTCGACGTCGTGATGCATTCTCGATCTTCGACTGACTCCGACTGACTGACTGCTCGATCCGCGACTGACTGGTTCGATGTCTCTCAACTGACTGCCCTGTTGCTCCCCCGTTCACGTGGTTTTGTAGCGTCCATTACCATATTCAACTTCCCTCGTCTCCGCATGTGGTCCGGGGTGCTTGTCGCCGTCCTGGGTCATAAAACACGTGGCCGCTGCTCGTGTGGTCCGCAGCCGGCGTGGCGTCGTCCCTTGGTTCTGGCCTGGAAGTTTATTGTCCCGTTCTGCACGCACCTCCACTAAAAGCTCTCGTGGTTTATTGCGGTATAAGCCCGGGACAGGCGCAGCTGGTGGTGGGATCTCGGTGTCCCTTGGGCCGCTGCAAAATGTAGCTGTGTTCGTGCCCGGGTGCCTTCCGTTGTCTCCGGATGTCGTCTGCACGTGCAGGAACAGTTGCACGTGCAGAAACCTTTGGTAGGGTGCCTTTGCAGCTGCGAGGTTCCTGGTGTCACTCTGCCGGCACGTCCACAAAACCCTTAATCCTTATTGCGGTCGTACGCCCGCGAGCTTCGCCAGAGCGTGTGTTCTGACGAATAAAATATAGGGACGCAGAATGCGTCAATATATGTGTGTGTGTCTGTGTGTGTTTTCCGCGTATCTTACATATTGTCACCCTTTTTGAACCCATGGCTTACTTCCATAATTCTGATAATACAGCAGTAATCAATGACGTGTTTGCTGTCTACCCTCGACATCTTCTTTCAGCCATGTAGCTCTTAATTCACTTCAAAATAAACTAATTTAGTAATGCTTATTTGCACAGTGGCTTATTTCTTCAGTGAGGATTCTGTTTCAAAGGATGACTTCCGCGTCATAAACACTCCATGCCTACTAAAAGCACTCAACTCTAAAGTTAACGTTTTCAAGATCATTAAAAATTTCACAAGTGTAGATAAGAAAGTTTTTTATTTCTTTTACACAGTGGTAGACTAACGACTGAAAAAAATTGGGTGCAGACATGAATGTCCATTGGCTGTTTATTATATTACTGACGTCTCGCAATGAACAATGGCCAACTTTACGGGAATGGCATGCAGATAACTTGGCCTAACTTCGTGCAATAACGTGCAACATTAAATACAAATTCTTACCTAAAACATCACTGGAAAAACTTAGCTGCTTCAAAATAAAATATTTCACTCCACATATTTTTATCCGTCAATAACAGCAGGTGTACCTTAAATTAATGTAGTGAGAGTCACTTTGTTACGCATTCGTATTGAAATCCGTTTCAACACTTAAAGCCACGTTTACGGGTTCGGGATTCTGAAATTTTTTACGATACACTATTATACTCACGTTTCGTTTTCTTACAATCGTTAACTTTGAACGTTCTGTAAAAGGCACAAATATGAAATGGCGGAAGAGAAGTTTAACATGTGGCACGTTATTTTACTATAAATATTTTTTTAATCAGCAATAGAAACAAATTAACCCCTGTCATGATAGGCAACGAAGTAAACGAACGTGTGAGTGTGGTGGCCGACATCTGCTTGGAGCGTTCTTTGGAAGTTTCGCCACAGACCAAGGCGGTTCCTTTGATGTGGGCGTACTCATGCTATGATTGGCTGCGTGAGGTTCTGGGAACAGGCGTGTGTCTAAAAGGCTATTTATTGCATGCTGCGAAATGTTCCTTATTGGATGGGTTGCCGGCTGGCGAGTAGGTTACCAGTTACTAACTGGCGAACGGCGTTCCGACATTTTGCTGGCCAGTGACTCCATTTTGCTGGCGCGAGTTGCAAGAGTTCGCAGTACAAACGGCTGTTTCCCCTTTGTATTAAGTACTCTCTGGTTTCGCGTTCCATGGAAACTTTCGGATTATCAACACAATCTTCGTTGTCCACACTAATAAATCCTCTTTATCATTTATTCATCTTACAGTATGCTACGCTTGGTAAGGAGGCAGATGCGGTAACCTCTGGCTCACAAAAATAACTCTTATTATTTTCCTTCTTCCCCAGGAGATAGTAAATTATAAACATACGTCACAAAATTTACATATATTGAAGAATGTATGTACAAGGGAAACGATGGCTTTGTTTTGCTTAATTGGCGAGCCCTGTGGATATTTAGAGTCGGAAGACAATCAAAACCATGAGACAGTGCAGAATTAAAGACAATATCTTCCCAATTACATCCTCGAACATGGATCGTGCATTTGTTTTCAGAACTAGGCATCAAGCTTGTACGAAAACAATGGAGATACTACTAATGGGTCTTACTAGTCGCAGAGCAGCACGAATTCCCCGTGAGACAAATACATTAGTTATTCTTTACATTCAAGGTAATTTGCAGGACAAAGCAAAAAAAAACTTACTCGCGTATTTTAAGCACGCCTAATTAATGTATGTACGATAGCTTACTGCCACTTGTTTTTATTGCTTAGACCATAATTACATTCATTTCAGTTTATGTAAAATCAACCACTATCCACTCCCGGAAGTGTAAGCAGTTATCAATACTCTCATTATATACGACAGTAGTTATATAGATGCAATCGTTTTGAGAATTGGGGTTATATCTGATCTATGTGGAAAGCACGCATCTACTGAATACTTCTGATACAATAAATTTATACAAATTGCTTCAATTTCATTCTTATTACAAGTTAGGGATTATTTGTTACGTGTTCACTCCATGGAGGGGACCGCGCTGGTGTAGTGGTTAGACTGCTCGAACCCCGCCAAGGCGTAGCAGGCTCGATTACCGGCGCTACGTCTCCCAAATTTTCGCACGTGGGATTCGTGTCAGATGGCACTGGTTGGCGAGTTTTCTCGGGAATCTCCCGTTTCCACCGCCCCTGCATTCCGGCGCTTCTCCGTGCTCACCCCCCTTCATCCACGATGTTAAGAGCCGACCAAATAAATATCTTCAATCACATACTTCATGGAACTCTTAACCATTACAATCGCTATCTGTAGAAGACATGTATTTCTTATTTTATAAGATTATTTCCAATAGTTCAATTTTTCCTATGTCGTTTAAGATTAACTATTGCGAGAAAAAAAATACTAAGTGAAGGCACGAATGTTTTTGACTGATTTATTGACCTGTTTGGCAAGCAGTCAGTCACCGTCTCTATTCATTTTTGACAGGTGACCAGCGAAATACTTATTATTTTATATACCAGAGCTGAGTGTGTCATATAGGGTAACCAATTCCTATTCGGATTCACATTTGAGCCACAAGTTATATTTCAGGCGGTGCATTAAAATGTTTTGCACGAAAGATTATAAACGATAGCTTTATAAACGATCTTAAATTATAACAGCATTATAAGCTTTAACAGTTATAATTGGTAACTACAGATAAATATATATCAACTTTTTTTCTGTGGGTGATTCAAGAGGTGAAAGTATCAATAGCATTAAAATGAATCTCTTAAGCGGTGCCCTATTTGCTGCTGATCCATAAAACGTAATATAAACTACACACACACACACACTCACGCACACACGCGTGTGTGTGTGTGAAACGGTGAAGTCAAATAGCTCTTAACTTGCATATGCTGACAAAATCTAAGTCTTTTGTGGATAGACACTACAGAAAATGTTGGCACCACGGGAAATAATCAGATGACGGTTACGTGAGCGAATATTGTGAGCTTGCCATAGGAGTAGAGGTAGTGGTGGTGACGAGGCAGGCCCAGGGTCCAAGAGGGTCTCCTTGCAGGAGGGGTGCAGAAAGGGAGGAGTTCAAGATGAATTACCTCCTCCCGTAGGCAGGCGGCCCAGCACAGGGGTGAAGATTACGGAGGTGTTGTGCGCGGAAGGGCAGCTGCGTGCCGGCGTGGGAGAAGGCAGCATCTCCCCAAGTCCATCCCTCACAATAAAGCAACCATTATCTACTCACTTACCCGTATACCTGGACATCCCGTGAGGGTCCGCGGCGTGCGTGGGCTGCATGAGTAATGGCGGCCAGCCGAGAGATCTGCAGCTCACCTCTCGTCGTGAACTCGAGGTCATCGCATTCCACGTTCGTGACCGACGTGTCGCTAAGTCGCCTCTTAATCACCACAGGTCGCGCACTCCGTGTATAGTGAAATACAAATGAGAAAATAGTGCGCAGAAGTCGGAAACGCGTCGGGCCAGTCGGGAGAGTCAATTGCCACGGGGCGAAGGAGTGGGGTTGTTCAGTTCAGTAGTGACGGCGGCCGAGAGCGGTTGCGCGAGAGCAGTTCCGCGCGTGCATATTACCTGTCTTAAGAGTACATGGGCCCGAGGGTTCAAAGCACACTGATACGGGCGACAATAATACGCGCGACCAGCGCCCCATCGCTCCTATTTGCAAGGCGCTGAACCTTCGTGCAGTTTCTCAGCTGTTACGCTTTCCTGTGCAAATGAGATCTGTAACAGTGGGATTTAATTACATGCGATGGAATCCCATAGATAATACTGCGATTGTACTGTTTTGTTTTTCTCCCGCCTTTTAAGGAAACTGCGCAGACAAGCTCTAAAAATGCGATTTTTTCTAACATGTTCACGATTATTTTTTATTTTAGAATAATCTTAATACAATACAAACAAGACTGTGAAAGCCTAAATTTTTTTATTTCTTTTCCGGCAAAAAGGCTTATTCCGAGGACATTTAGGATTTGTTGAAATACCCGTATACGAGCAAACAAAGAATACAGAAAATATGTCCGGACTACTAACTCTGAAAACGTAAGTTGTGCAACTAGATATTTAACAGCGTGGTAGTAGAGAGCGGTGTTATCAGTTTGGTGTGTACAGTGCCAGCAGTGTCCAGCGGCGAGCGCGCGGGAGAACACTCCCCTACACTTCCACCCCTGTCATCCTTTTGTCCAGCTGTGCAAAGATTGTTTTTTCATTTGAAGTTTACTATACACAGCCGAAAAAAACAGAGGTGTGCTTGTGTGTTTGGGATAGAGCCGTGGGTTTTACCTGATATGACTGCCTTTAGTGGGCAATATTTTCTTTGGTATATTACAATGAAATTAAGGTAACGAAATGGATACGTGGCTTTCACGATTTAATTCGATATATATAAACGAGATATTTCATTTGGCAGGAGAACATGCTCGCTAGCTCATTGGAGTCACGAGATATACTGCCCCATTATCCTCCGGTTTTCAGGAGTTCGTTCAGTGAGGCACACAGGTCACTACTAGTATCAAAGCGAGTCTCATACTCCAACCGCCAATAACGTAATGGCACACATTGTGTATCTGACGTGCATAGTTTGCGCACAACAAATGATAATGGATAGACTTAACTGTTATCATTAGACTGTTTCCGAACAAACGCGGAGAATAAGGCATCAATAAGCAGCAAGCAGATAAGCCATCTACCACATACAGGAACTGCAGGTTTTGCATGCAAGTTAACTGACAATCGAACATTCCATCAATCTGACAGTCATTCGTTCTACATTGCATAAACGAAAGAATCAGAGCAGCATGTGAATCTCTCATTAGGGCTGAGGTCTGCCGAAGATCCGCGAATGTAAGACGGAGAGCAGAGTCGTGTCTGATACAGAGTGGTCGACATTTAGAACATTTATGAAGAGTGCTGTGTGCGAATGAGTGTTCCCAGTTCCCAGTTCACGGCAGTTCTCTCACACCACACCGGTATTTACAGTACACCTGACGTCCTTTTGATTGTACGTAAACTAGGTATGCACGCCAGAAAAACAACATGTTTCATTGATTTACTTTTGATTGTACTAAGAAAAACAAGATTTCGATAAATTTTCATTGTGCATCAACTATTCACGTCACATGCCATATGCTCAGATTATTAATTTTATTGTACATAAACTATGCGTGTCAGAAACAAAGTGTGTTAGTAAATGCTGTTTCGTTTTAGACGATCTGTCCAACGATACCTTATACGACCCAGATTCCCATTTGCATTTCAAAGTTCACCCCTCGTACCCCTACCACCGGTATGTTCTGGGGAATGGAATTACTACCAATCTTAGCTTCATATAGGGTATAGTTATCATACTTTTGTCGCGAATCCCCGGTGTCGTGTTATTTTCGAGAAAAGGGGGCGATACGGGTGCTGTGAATTATCCTGTATATTGAATGTTGACACTAAATCCATATTTATAATTATATTTATTGTTTGTCACAAAATGTGCGAACATGAAAATATTGTGCAGAATATCACGCAAGTAGTGAAAATCTACTACATGCAAACACAGCAATCGTGAATCCTCTGAATTCCAAGTCGTTGATCGTATTCCCTCCTACGACTACGTAGCTGGGTATCCATCCAACGCCGTCACCAATAATGGGACATAAGAGTCCTATTGTGATAACAAGGACGCTTCTTCCACCCCCTCCCTCTTACCAACGCCCTTCGCATTCGTCGCAAAAATTCTTTATGATATTTTCAAAACAAATAATAATGACGTGATTTTCTTAAGCTGCTCTGCTCTCACATTTTGTATTTTTATTTTTAGATTGAAATATAAATAGTAAGCGGGGCAAATTGATTTCTTCCTCTACATTTTCAAGAAAATAGTCAAGACAAGCGTCCAAGCTTTTTAACATCGCCGCCTTCCGGGCTTACAGAACCTCTCAATCTGCAGATGACGCCTTAGCGAAGGAGGTTGAACCAGACAACAGGTTCATCAGGAGATACAGATCAGCGTTGAGTTACTTCGCCGCTTGTTACACGGAAATAAGTTAATAAGTCAAATATGCGAATGAGTTTGGCTTGAGTATGTTTCTCTACTGTCTGTGAATAAGATGATTTTAAAATTTACATTTAAATTAATTTCGGACATTTGGGAGGGCGTGTATCTTGACATAAATAAACATCAAACACGTTAATAAAAACCTACAGGTTTAGGAAGTGAATTTAGAAAATCTAAGAAACCGCATTCCAAAATATTATTTTCCGAAAATTTAGCGAGCAACTATTTTACTAGTGCGATGCATTACTGTCGAAATATATCTTACGCCGTAAATTTTCACGTATTAGTACGACGTAAGATATCGCGCTGAAGGAATGTATTACTTTGTCAAAACATTTGTCACAAAGTAGGCATAACCTGTTGTTTTATGAACTGCCCTTTCTTGATTTTTTTATGCTGGCATGTAAACTTCAATTAACACACTGAGAAAAATGTTTTGCTAAATCAAACAAATTTTGTTTGGCGTAACCAAATTAATTGATTGAATAGGGGCAATGAAGTATTTTGTTGTTGAAACGAAATTATTATGTTTGCCCCAAACAAAGATTTGGTTGGTACTATTAAAGATTTGATTGGATCTAAATACATTAAACAGTATCGGTTAATATAAGAAAAAATGGCAAGCCCAACCGACGCTGAAGCCTAAATCACCTCCGCCCGAGCATTGCGCCGTAGCAACCTCCAGTAAAGTGACTACAGATCAACTAGCAATATCATTAAATACGATGTGCTTGTTAACATATTACGCAAACAAAATAATGTTTTAAAACTGTACTGCGTGAGTACCTATGCAAATGACTTGGACCAGTTATAGAAAATTGAAAGCAAGATGTAAATTCTTAACAACTATAGAAAAACGCACCCTAACTTCGTCATACCATCTGGCTTATTTGATGGATGAAGTAGGTCACCATTTGTTAAAATATATCTTCTTAAATTAATTCAGTTAGATTTTTAATGGTCTCTAGTATAAACATTGGGATTTCTTTGTAATTAATTACTTTAGACATAACAAGCATCATAGCTTCTCAAACTACTGCACCTGTTGCATATATGACAGACGTTGCACACTTTACCTTCAACGAAACATCAAGGACACAGTTTAAAATCTAGTGGATGCACGATGCACGACTGCAAGCCTGCATGCCAATTAAATTCCTTGCGCATTTGAGGCGAATAGTGATTATATATGCGTGTCAAGATTCACATTTGGCACACCCTTACATTCGAGCCCAAGAATACCAAACATCTTAAATGATTGTTGTGGATTGCGTAAGACTTCGCCCGCCAAAGATTCTCTTTTTTCAGCCTACGTGGTAATCTGTTGGTGTCGTCTACTGAAAAAATGTATTAACTTAATATAGTCGAAAATAAGTAAAAATAAACATGTAAATCTTACCGCATAGGTTTTTCGCAGCAAACGTTCTGAACAACACCAAAAATAATTTAATCTACTTTCTGTTAGTCATAGAACGTATATTCAACAGGCGTTATGCCTAAAATTAAGGTTTGGAATTATGTTTTATTTATTTTTAAGCTTAAACGCGGAGGTTATTTAAGGTTTCTCCAGATGTGAAACGGATGTTAAATGTGCAACACAGTTCCCATTTCAAATTCGTTTGCAGGGTATGTACATAAGTGTGTGATTCGTTCCTGTCGAAATTTGAACTTATCGAAATTCACCCACTGTAAAGGGAGTTTCTGAAACTTGACGTCAAAAACTTGTGCGGTTAACAATCACGTGCGAAATCGGATACAAATACACGTGTAAATAAGGTAATACTTGATGCGTCTGCTTGTCGCCGGGACAAAAATAAACAAAACAAATGACAACCGCGCCGAAAGGATGTCAGGATGACGCATGAATGACAGGAGAACGAAAAGAGAAGTGAAACGGGGGGAAGGAGATAAAAAAGTGTTCCAAAGGGGATAAAAAAGTATTTCGAAAGATTCGAGGAAGGGAATAAGAATCGTGCGAGTTTCCAAGTGTGGCTGAATTTGTGGCCGAGGTTCCCCAAACCTTAAATTTATGATTGCGTCCATTTATAGCGTAAAAAACTTTTGTTCCGCGCCCGTCTATTAGGCGCGTGAACTATGTTGGAAAACAATTTTTGTATTTAAAAAATAAGTATGTAAGTTATTTCCTGTGTTTACTTCCTGAATAAACGTGCGTTTCACACAACTCCTGAACTCGGTTTTATAGACATAGTGCACATTGCAAACTGTATCCTTAAGCTTACCTTTAACAGAAAATATTTGAAACTTTAATAATTGAATATGATACATGTAAAACCTTCATCGTTGATTGCTTGAGACGGGTGTTTTTCGCGTAAAGATATCAAGACCAGTTGCACTTCAAAACACTTTTGTTCATACGCACTTTCGTGTTTGGATGATTTCAAAGGTCACGTTCCCCAAGTGTCTGTCCACGAATCATGAACGTTCAGTATCGGAGTGTTGTATAACGATTGGTCCAGTTAAATAAAACCGTGTCTTCTCACGTAGATACAAGGCCAATAACCATAGGAAGTTGGGGTTGTGGACGTAGGATATTGAAGTCTAGCATGGCTTTAAATATTTTCGCGAGAAACACCAGTCCCTACTGATTGAAATAATACGAGCTTTATTAACAAATACTGTGATATGATTGTCAACAAAGTATTTGTGCCTTAGCACAGAATAGCTATTAAAACAGCAAAGTGACTCGCGTGGACCCCGAACTGCGTCCTCACGACACCATAAAATGACCTCAGCAATGTCGCAGGCGTCCCTAAACTGGAAAGTCACCGGCCTTATCAACGGGCTACCATACACAACACGACCGCAGAATATACACGCATACACTTGCGAAATTACGTGACGGTTCCTTCGATGTGTACGTTTACTTGTTGGAGGTTCTGGGAACATGCATTATGTCTGCTTGGCTACGATTTCCAGCTGGGCTGATGTCTCTCAAGTTAAGTCTCCAGGCGCCGAAAGGCAAACGAGGTTCAGGCATCCTTGGGAAACTGGTCGTCGAAAAACGTCTAGTTACTACTAGTCCAGGTCATAATTGGTTCATTTAACTGTAGCCGAACATATAGCCAATGGTTGTAACATCGAAGCAAGTGTTGTGACGACTTAAGTACAGTACTTTTAATAGAAATACAATATTAGTTTTATATATTTCAAAGCAATGCATTGATAAATATTGCCTTAATCTATTTGCAGTGTTACAAAAGTGATTTTATCAACTGGTAAGTTATTCAAAGAACTGTCTGTAAAAAACAGCAACTCTCTAGGTGGTGTCATTCTGTGATAGGGCCAACCATACGTTCACTTCCAGAATGAGTGAACGGGTTGGTGTGCATCATCAAAGTAACCGCCTGTGTGCTTCGTTATGATGCGGTTGCAGACTGCACGTAGAGACCCCAGGGAGCTTAATGCGCGTGCCAGGACTGCGCCCAGGTAAGACGCCGCCAAGTAGGCGAGAGCACAGAGGAAATACATACACAGAGACGGAATGGCATGGCCAGGTGAGTGTCACTAGGTAAGCCATTTTCGATCCATCATTTTCTCAGATCACAGTCATGTTACCAACATTAAAAATACAATAGAAATTTATTCATATCTAAAAATTATAAGGTTTGGAACAACCAAAACACTTTTGCTCAGTTGGTTATAAGGAGGTTAAAAAAATTTAATTTTAAATATATAGCAAACTACACGACAATTTTTTAACTTCGCTTGATAGTTGCACAGTTGCTGCCCTGTTCCACTGACTTGATGCTTTGAGATTTGCCTGCTGTTATGTTTACCGAGACGAGATCGTTGATTTCTAATTTGGTTTGTTAAAAAGATGTTTAAAATGCAAAGGTGTTTGAAAAAATTAAGGAGTAGCCAATCTTCGATGTCTAATGGTAGAAAGAATTGAAAGTCAACCCCCGAAATAATGTATACCAGTAGGTGTACTTGGATAAACAGCAGGGATAAAAAACTTAAGATAAATGTGGTCACTTAGATAATTTTTACCATGAAGAAGATAGGTTCCCTAGATTGTCTCACCAGGGTAGCACATATATGAATTCATAGATTTTCATCGTACTAATATACTTTGACTAATGTTACCGCGACCTGTTTGTATATTTTGAAGCTCAAAATAAGAGCTCGACGCAATACATGGCAGTGTCGCCTTTCTACTGAGCTTGCTCTGTGGGCGTGGCGGTTCCTTTGGTGTGGGCGTATACGTTCTCTTATGAGCTGGATGAGGCTCTGGGGAAGTCTGACTGGCTACTGCGTACTGAGAAATGTTGGCCGGGCTGCCGGCTGACGTTGATTGGCGAACGGCGTTCCAGCAATTTACTAGCCGATGACGTCTCTTCTGCCGGCGCGTGCGGCTGGAGTCCACGAAGTAATCGGCTGTTTCGCCTCTGCAATCTCAAGTACTCTGTGACGCGGCTAGGTAGGCCAGCGCATCTCCGCTGACTTGTGAGCGACCCGACCCAGAGGACTTCTGGCCGCAGTGTGCGCGGCTCGACCCGAGAGGGCTGCCCACAAACACTTCATCAACGGCCGTAGGAGGGTCCAGCCTTTGTGACTGCAGATCTGCGCTCGAGGGAGGCATGGTGGGTGAGTGGTGCACCCCCTCCCTCCCCCCGGCAATCCACCCAGGGGGTGTACAGACAATGCCGCTTCCTGCAACATCGTCGCCTGCCCAGGGTGTCTGCTGGACACACGCCGGCAAATTATACACACTCTCTTATAATATAGGTTTTCCATGATAAAATGATCAGATTTGAAAGCCCTCTTAAGATATACTTGCAAGCACATTGCGTATCCTTCGGTCATATGTAAAATCAATATTGTCATGGGCCTGATCATTTTATCCGTGCGCCAGTGAAGGGAAACTGTTAAATTATTATAAAATAAAATATATTTTACAAATGTTCTAATTTTTACACTTATATGCATTTAAAAAATCAGAAAAAAAATTCTTGTAATACTGACAAATGTTTAATGGACACTTTTAATTCGGCGTTGAAACACGGAACTACTTTCCCTCCGCCGTTACCAACTTTACTGGGCGCACGCCACTACGTGCGCCCGTTAAAAATACACGCAGTTACGGGCAGTGACATTTTTCCAAACTTTATTTCAAAAGTGTTTACTTTAACGTGAACAGCCTTTACTCTTGTTCATCAGTTTAGTTTCGACATTTCGACTGATCAGCAGCATTGCATTCAGGCTTTTTTTTTATTTATTTATTTATAACGCTATCGGCGTGTGGAGTGATTTTCCGCCCTGGCTTGATTTTACGTTAATGATTGAGTTTTTAACATCCCCATCTTCTCTACATACGAATCACGACCTCCCATTATTTCTTCGAGCATTTATACTTGGAGAAGCCTTTTGCTGAAATCAATTTGTTTAGCCCATTTACCCATCATATAACTTTTAATCCTTAAACAAAGTTTCAGCAACATAACCGATAATATACAAATATTGCTTACTGAACCNAAAACTTTATTTCAAAAGTGTTTACTTTAACGTGAACAGCCTTTACTCTTGTTCATCAGTTTAGTTTCGACATTTCGACTGATCAGCAGCATTGCATTCAGGCTTTTTTTTAATTTATTTATTTATAACGCTATCGGCGTGTGGAGTGATTTTCCGCCCTGGCTTGATTTTACGTTAATGATTGGCTGACGAGTTTTTAACATCCCCATCTTCTCTACATACGAATCACGACCTCCCATTATTTCTTCGAGCATTTATACTTGGAGAAGCCTTTTGCTGAAATCAATTTGTTTTGCCCATTTGCCCATCATATAACTTTTAATCCTTAAACAAAGTTTCAGCAACATAACCGATAATATACAAATATTGTTTACTGAACNCCCATCATATAACTTTTAATCCTTAAACAAAGTTTCAGCAACATAACCGATAATATACAAATATTGCTTACTGAACCTTGTTGTGAAACCAGGATTTTGATCGGTTAATTTTGGCAGTTCAGCGGAGTGGGGAATAAAATAATACGTAATTTTCGGGAATGTCCTCTCTTTATTTCCTCCTACAGTGCGACGTGCCTGGACATGGCGCATCTGTCTGAGAACAGTAACGCATCAATCCATACAGAGACTCTTTGAATAAAACCCTTTAAACCCTACATTTTTGCATAAAAACTCCAGAGCAATAAATATGTGCGGAATTAAAGGGCAATGATTGCGGGTAGCTAACTTCTCTAATGTCATCTCAAAGTCACTAGTGTAACCTCCTGAACTTAAGTGCGCCCGCGCGCGCTCACACACACACACACACTCAAACACACTCCTGGCATCAGCAACAGCAGCCACAGACGTCTAAGTGTCAGTTTCTTGCATATTTTTTCGTGAGTTAGTTAATAAAAGTCTCCCTGAGAATTAGAAAGAAAAGTAGGTGGCAAAGAGTTTCCTACTTTGCGTACAATTTGTTTTGTGCTGATAGATATATGTGATAGCCTTTATTTGGGTTCGATTTTAGATTGACGTAGTAACTCTCACGAAGAAGATCATTATGTTATGCATCCATACACGCATTTTAATAGGACCGTATTGGAATAGTTCTTTCATTGAGAGTTACAAACCAATTATCACAATATTCAGACAAGTATTGTTGCTAACTTAATCTCACACATTACCAAGGGTCCCAGTCCTAACTCATACACTCTAAGTTCTTGAATGGTAAATTTAATAGTGGTTAAAAAGTTAGACAAACGGAAACGTTTCAACATTCAACTTGCACCGGAATGCCAGCTCGTGAGCTACCACTGTTTGTAAGTTTCTTGCGGCGTAGGTGGTAACCCTTTTCATGGTCACGGCATAATTAGAAGCCATGATTTTTCGTCCCTAGACGATAGTCATCTGACAGCTTTATTGTTCTGTTCGTCCCATAATGACTGGTCACTATTTAGTACCCCATCCCGGCCAGCTGGAACAAAAACAGTAATTATCCTACTCCTCTAGAAAGGCAGCATTCATAATATAATAAATTACTGCTCAATCGGTTGGCTTCCAGTTGTTTTATTCTCAATAGCCGTATCAGCGCTACACTCTAGGTTCAGCTGAGCCCGTACAATAATATGCCTTTAGAAGTGAGTACAAAACAATACGCCATGCAAACAGTCCTTTGCATGACTAATCGAACGAACTCGTGGATACAACTTTCTGCAGCCTTCACTGATTGATTTCTTCGAATAGGTAAATTAATAAGCTCTATAGATAATTTCGAGGGCCTTGAACACGTCTGAGAATGCCAAGTAAAATTTTACTAAAACCACTGGAAAATTTTATAAACTAAGACGTAAAACTGGGAGCGTTAATAAATATATAATACTTGTCAACAAATTTGAAAAAAATTATGTATATTGACGATTAATTTTCTAACGCGGAAATAAGCATAACACAGCCTACAAAGATATTCTTACGATCNAAATTATGTATATTGACGATTAATTTTCTAACGCGGAAATAAGCATAACACAGCCTACAAAGATATTCTTACGATCAAAACTAATTAACGTCAGTGCAAATGCACTAGGAGATTGTAGTAAAGGCGTAAATTTGATTTCATTGATCTCCAAAACCAACGTGTTGCATTCTAAATAAGTAGGTGGTGTTAATATGGTAGAAATGAACAAAGATGCATTTTCCCACGGTCAGCTAATTTAAAAGGCAACTTTATGCTTAAATATATCAAAGGTTCAAATTGAAATAGGAAGCCTTCGGACAAAAGCATATGTCTTGTAAGTTAAATACAGAACCACTAAATAAGGTTATTAACGTGACACCTATACTCTTGAAAATAACTGTGGAAAAATTTAAACCAATTTAAAAATAATAAGGCTAAATAAATGATAAGGAAATTCTCAGAGAAAGGGGGAGAGAGAAACGCCTAAATATGATAACTAGTTGGACATGTGAAAAGAAGAGGTGGGTGTAAACCAGATTGACAAATAGAGTGCCGTAGTGAACACCCAATAATCTGAAAACGTCTAGAAAAAAATTAAAATATGTGAAAACATGAAATTAATCTAAGCTGAATAAAGAACCTACAAATAAATGTATTAACTCACTGAAACATGGCAGCTGATCTTATTAGTAGACGCCAAACAGAGAGATCTGAAAACATTTTCATGATAAAAAGAATTGTGTATCTAGACAAATTACATAATCATTGACTAACACGTCGCTGAGAAACGCAAACAACTGTTCGTCTTTAACGATAAAGTGTTATCGGATTCTGTAACTTACACGGATATTTTGATTATATTGACAAGCCTGCAAAGATCAACAACATTCGCCAGTCGGGAATTTAACACGCCACCAAAACTTCCTATCAATATATTAAAATTAAATAGCTTGACTATTCTTCCTTCATTATTGCCCAAATAACGTAGAATATCGTTCCCGCATGTCGAAGTTAGACATATTTTATATTTACCTGTCACTGTTAGATTTTAATTTTATTTAATTCCAATATATAGCCGGTGTTAGTAAACAACGATACTCCGTACTTAATTATTNAAATTATGTATATTGACGATTAATTTTCTAACGCGGAAATAAGCATAACACAGCCTACAAAGATATTCTTACGATTAAAACTAATTAACGTCAGTGTAAATGCACTAGGAGATTGTAGTAGAGGCGTAAATTTGATTTCATTGATCTCCAAAACCAACGTGTTGCATTCTAAATAAGTAGGTGGTGTTAATATGGTAGAAATGAACAAAGATGCATTTTCCCACGGTCAGCTAATTTAAAAGGCAACTTTATGCTTAAATATATCAAAGGTTCAAATTGAAATAGGAAGCCTTCGGACAAAAGCATATGTCTTGTAAGTTAAATACAGAACCACTAAATAAGGTTATTAACGTGACACCTATACTCTTGAAAATAACTGTGGAAAAATTTAAACCAATTAAAAAATAATAAGGCTAAATAAATAATAAGGAAATTCTCAGAGAAAGGGGGAGAGAAACGCCTAAATATGATCACTAGTTGGACATGTGAAAAGAAGAGGTGGGTGTAAACCAGATTGACAAATAGAGTGCCGTAGTGAACACCCAATAATCTGAAAACAATTAAAATATGTGAAAACATGAAATTAATCTAAGCTGAATAAAGAACCTACAAATAAATGTATTAACTCACTGAAACATGGCAGCTGATCTTATTAGTAGACGCCAAACAGAGAGATCTGAAAACATTTTCATGATAAAAAGAATTGTGTATCTAGACAAATTACATAATCATTGACTAACACGTCGCTGAGAAACACAAACAACTGTTCGTCTTTAACGATAAAGTGTTATCGGATTCTGTAACTTACACGGATATTTTGATTATATTGACAAGCTTGCAAAGATCAACAACATTCGCCAGTCGGGAATTTAACACGCCACCAAANTTGCAAAGATCAACAACATTCGCCAGTCGGGAATTTAACACGCCACCAAAACTTCCTATCAATATATTAAAATTTAATAGCTTGGCTATTCTTCCTTCATTATTGCACAAATAACGCAGAATATCGTTCCTGCATGTCGAAGTTAGACATATTTTATATTTACCTGTCCCTGTTAGATTTTAATTTTATTTAATTCCAATATATAGCCGGTGTTAGTAAACAACGATACTCCGTACTTAATTATTNCTGTTAGATTTTAATTTTATTTAATTCCAATATATAGCCGGTGTTAGTAAACAACGATACTCCGTACTTAATTATTTCATTAAAAATACCCGTCACGTAAAAAAATGTATCACACAATATTTATGTTAAAACTCACGGAAGTGTGGTCGTTTGGTAGTTATTCTCTGGGATTTCCCCGTATGATGTGAGTGAGTTAAGATATTTGGGCGACTCTTAACAGCGCCGGAATGCAAGGGTGGGGGAAACTGGAGATTCCCGAGAAAACCCACTGACCAGCGGCATCGTCCGNCTTAACAGCGCCGGAATGCAAGGGTGGGGGAAACTGGAGATTCCCGAGAAAACCCACTGACCAGCGGCATCGTCCGGCACGATTCCCATATGCGATAATCCAGGAGTGGCCCGGCCGGGGATTGAACCCAGTTCGCCTTGGTAGGAGGTGAGCAGGCTAACCGCTCAGCCACCGCGGCCCCTTTTCCCGTAAGGTNTTAACAGCGCCGGAATGCAAGGGTGGGGGAAACTGGAGATTCCCGAGAAAACCCACTGACCAGCGGCATCGTCCGACACGATTCCCACATGCGATAATCCAGGAGTGGCCCGGCCGGAGATTGAACCCAGTTCGCCTTGGTAGGAGGTGAGCAGGCTAACCGCTCAGCCACCGCGGCCCCTTTTCCCGTAAGGTATTTCCTCTCCCTCTCTACAGGGCCCAGTTCATAAGTCCAGCAAGACGACAGTGAACTGTGACGCGCTTGCATGCACCAGCTGTCTGCGTGAAGACATGCCATCAACTCCGGTGTAAGGATACACGCTTGGCAACTTCATTCCGCAGAACAGCGAGAAACCTAGAGCAGTTCCAGATTTTCTGCCTGTGTTTTCCAATGCGTTAATAAATAGTTCGTCGCTAAGGAAAATATTATTTAAATTGGTAAAATCTGACATGCCACATTTTGTTACTGTGAAATGAAAATTTAAATGCGTTTTAACGGTGTCCTGGATTACTTGCGCTGGATGAAATTAGTGTTAGGTCTCCAAACAAATAAGTTTAACTCTAAGGCGTAGTTTGTTGGGTCTTACGTTTAAACTTCGAGCAAAGCATGGATCAACGTGTCGATTATAGATGCAAGTTTAGGTTAGCTTATTTTTATTTAATAAATGAGTGGTTTAGACAGTAACATTGTAACGGCAAAAAAAAAACTTTCAATTTAGGTACTTATAAATTAGTTACCGTTCAGTTGAAGCTAATTACGCTACGTACAGTAACCACGTAAGGTATTGTGTACTGTGAGAAGTTTGGGGGATAAGCGTATGCCTGGGGCTTTCAAGAGACGTACATCGCAGTCATTAATGGAGCAGTTCACATTATCCTCCTGCCACGAACGTTTCCATCTCGAGCTGTGTCACGAACCAGTTTGTCGAGAGAAAAAAAAGAGTGAAAAAAAAAGGGGGGATATAAGTGCTCGGACAACCGTGGGTGACATTATCGAAGCCATGTCCCATTTAAATATACTCCCGTGTTGCGTATTTGTCACGCTGCCTAAGTTGTCGCCGCTCCTGTCCCTGCGATTATCTCAGATCTCTCATTACGTGCTCTGCAGCCGCGTATTGTCAAATAACGCAGCCGAATACATTATGTTGCCTACTGGATCCATTACGAGTAACCCAGCGACCATTGGGACAACTGGCAGCCACAGGTCGATGTGTGTTGCTCAAAAAGTATTCGATGTGTTTTGTTTCTTTGCACGAAACCTATTACAATATAGTGCTCTCTTTAAAGGCGCTATGACTGCTAGTCGTTAATTTCACTGTTTGGTTGAAATCCTTTACATTCAGTACGTGCCCACAGCTGCAACAAGGTTGTCATAATACCTATATGATGCTAAAGAGTTAACAAACATGTGTGCAGTAATTGAAGTTCAACGAAAAGAGAATATACTATTTTATTGGTTTGCCACCTGGCTGAATGTAATCGTTTTGCGCTATCAAATTCTTGAAGCGTTGCAGCTTATCTATGTGCATGCGATCGGTTTATCAGCGATGCCCCTGTATGGAAGTTAAACCGCGAAAATGCCAGTTTTATCCTCAATTGTTCTAATATACATACGATATAGAAATTCATTAGCGAACCGGCCCGGCTTCACCCAGATACAATTAAGTTTTGCAGTGATGCACTAATAAATAAATTGGGAAAAGACAATTCATTTATGAGGAAACAGAATTATAAAATTATATCATGTCGGCCTAGGTTTTTAACTGTTTACGGCAATCCAAAAGGAAGGAAATATTTTTTACCGGAAAGCCAAGAAGTAGGGTATTGTTTTTGGAGTGTATCTGTTCAACTATCGCGTAGTTACCACATTTCCGCTTTCCAGCGTCGATGTATGAAAATCAAAACGTGAGTTTCATCCAGTTGTAGCTTTAGTAATAATTGTACCTAGGAACTACTTTTTGCGCTTGGCTGAGGGATCTTAATAGATCACCAAAGTTAAGCAACGTTCCCAGTGGCACACATTTGGATGGGTGGCCGTTTAGTGGCATAACATCTGAGCGCTTCCGGGCTTCGGAGGTCATGTTTAATATTAGGTCCCGGTTTTTACCCATTGATAGCAGTCGTTAAGCCATTTCAGAGGTCCTTGGGTGGCCTGATAAACTCTGATACCAGAGAAAAAAATATTTCGGTCACGTTCCAAGCCGTTGCAGAATTATATTTTGTTATTATTCCACAGGAACCGTACAATTTTCTGGGATAAAAAGTACCTGCATACCAAATTTCATCAAAATCCGTTTAACCGTTATTGAGCTGAGTGGTAAGAAACACACACGCACACAGACTTTCACATTTATAATATTAGTAGGATTTTACAAAAAAGTTGACGAATCGACACTTGTATACATACAGTATGTGCAATTTTCTTAAATATTTTTCGTGAGCAAAAACTACTAGAATACTCTAAAAAGTTAGCAAATGGTTTTTGCTGAATCTTTTCACGCTGTTCGGTAGCAGACTTAGACATCCACCTAAATAACGCGATCATTGCTCACAANGTTTTTGCTGAATCTTTTCACGCTGTTCGGTAGCAGACTTAGACATCCACCTAAATAACGCGATCATTGCTCACAAGGACCAGATGTTCCAAATTTATGTTTATGCTCTTTCGACGTGAATAACAGAAAAACTTTTCAAGATGATATGAGTGGACTCCTTGTATTTGATTCTATAAGGGCAACATTGGGTGTAATGTGTAATGCGATTGCAAATAACTGTTACAAATGTGCACAATGTCCACCATCAGCAGCAGCAAGACATCTCTGTAGAACAGAGCGATAAAAAGTAGCTACGGTTTCAATACGAGCTGATTCACGGGCTGTCACACTCACGTCTCTCATGGTATACAGTGTCCGCGGCTTTGTGGCCCAAACAATGTTCTTCAGAGTTCCCAACAGATAAAACTCTAACGGCATTAAATCTGGAGATCAGGGTAAATACTCAAACACTTCCTCGTCGCCCTATCCACCTCCCAACAAATGTTCATCCAGGAGCGACCGTGCATCTCGATGGTAGTGTGGGGATGCACCGTCCTGCTGGAAAAAGCAATACTCATCTGGATAGAGCTGGTGAACACCTGGCACAAAGTTTTCCTCCTACATGGTACGGTAACTTTCACCTGTCACCGTTCCGTCAAAATAAGAATGGCCCCACAAGAACTCTNGTTTTCCTCCTACATGGTACGGTAACTTTCACCTGTCACCGTTCCGTCAAAATAAGAATGGCCCCACAAGAACTCGGGCAGACATACTGCGCCACAATGTCAACTCACGCAGATTAACTACTTGCTCTGCCACAATGTGAGCATTTTCATCAGCATAGTACAAATAGTTGTGACGGTTGACAGTTCTATTCTGTGTAAAGGTTTCCTCATCGAACCAAACAATTAATGACACTTGATTTACTGACACCTAACTCACGCGCATCTTGCCGTACAGACTTCGACTTCCCGGGGAACGTGTGAATGTGTGCAATACAGACACCACACTTGCTTCGTCCATTGCCGTCTCTTCCTGCCTCACCATCATGCACAGTTTTGTTCCTCTCAAACTCGACACGTAACCGTGTCATTCTTACACGCGATGATGGCACAGTATCAAAGTATACCCTCCATTGTCTCTGACTCTCAGTCATGTTCTCACATTTCCANCACGCGATGATGGCACAGTATCAAAGTATACCCTCCATTGTCTCTGACTCTCAGTCATGTTCTCACATTTCCATTAACACTTTAAAACCCACTTACGTTGCTCGAAATAACACCTTGTCAGCTCCGTCATTTCCTCTACAATTGTATGCAGTGCTGCCGCTCTTGACTGCAGACGGAACGTACAACAGCAGAATGGTTGNGTTTTCCTCCTACATGGTACGGTAACTTTCACCTGTCACCGTTCCGTCAAAATAAGAATGGCCCCACAAGAACTCTGGCAGACATACTGCGCCACAATGTCAACTCACGCAGATTAACTGCTTGCTCTGCCACAATGTGAGCATTTTCATCAGCATAGTACAAATAGTTTTGACGGTTGACAGTTCTATTCTGTGTAAAGGTTTCCTCATCGAACCAAACAATTAATGACACTTGATTTACTGACACCTAACTCACGCGCATCTTGCCGTACAGACTTCGACTTCCCGGGGGAACGTGTGAATGTGTGCAACACAGACACCACACTTGCTTCGTCCATTGCCGTCTCTTCCTGCCTCACCATCATGCACAGTTTTGTTCCTCTCAAACTCGACACGTAACCGTGTCATTGTTACACGCGATGATGGCACAGTATCAAAGTATACCCTCCATTGTCTCTGACTCTCAGTCATGTTCTCACATTTCCATTTAACACTTTAAAACCCACTTACGTTGCTCGAAATAACACCTTGTCACCACCGTCATTTCCTCTACAATTGTATGCAGTGCTGCCGCTCTTGACTGCAGACGGAACGTACAACAGCAGAATGGTTGCACGCGCTCGCACACACCCAGTGTCCTTATAGCGGCATATGCACGCGGTCCCATCAGATTGCCTTTAATAGTTTCTCTATTATATACATACAAATAGTATAAGGATTAATTTAAGACATTCCGTACAGTCCAGCAGTTAATGGGCGACCATGAAACTTGTATGGTCAAAATAGAGAATCCTTGAGACAGCTGAATTATANGCACGCGCTCGCACACACCCAATGTCCTTATAGCGGCATATGCACGCGGTCCCATCAGATTGCCTTTAATAGTTTCTCTATTATATACATACAAATAGTATAAGGATTAATTTAAGACATTCCGTACAGTCCAGCAGTTAATGGGCGACCATGAAACTTGTATGGTCAAAATAGAGAATCCTTGAGACAGCTGAAGTATAAACATTGCTGCGAAAAATTAATCCACTAAACTTCTAACCTAGATAAAATTCTCAGGCCTGATATAATTCGTATATAACAAATTGGAGGATAAATCGACAGCATTATCTTGTCGCGTAAAACGGGTATGTTTGTATCAGACATGATGTGTGGGTAGCGGGCGGATGCTCATTAGAAACGTGTTTAATGTTGGCTTTTTCACTTCTCTCGTTCTATCGTCACGAGAACACGGAACTCCGCGGAATGGAAGATGGGGTCACAAAAAAAAGGTTTGTCATGTGTTTATCTCATTAAATGTTAAGTTTACAGAAGTATATTTTCAAGTAGGTAAACCGGTTGACGTAGGATCAATAAATCTGAAATGGGTGCTTACAAGGGAACTGGGACGAGTGAGAGTGGGTAGAAATATAATGGCAATGGACGCGATCAAGGAGGATTTGGTACATCCCAAGTGCGAAGCTCGTATCTTAAACGGTTTGGCAATGGAAAAGGGGTGCGTTGAAGTTTGTTGGGAAGGTAAGGGGCGATACAGAATTGTCATGGAAGTGTAAGTGGACAAAGAGTGTGGGGTACTTCTTAAACCAGAGTCCAGCTTCACCATTTAGGTTACTTAATCGACCACGTGGCCAGGCTTGTGACACAAATATTTGAGGATGTAGGGACCAAATTTACGTAGCTAGAAGAGTACGCTAAAACCAAAATGCTTCCGCAAAAGCAATTGCTATTGTTTACATCTAATTCCACGTATATTACCATGCAAGCTATTCAAATTAGAACCAACAACAAAGAATAATGTAATATTACTCATGTTATTTGTATCGAGGGGTAATATCAAATACAATTTTTGTAAAATATTTAAAACAAATATAAGGTTGTGACATAATTTTTCTAAATAAACGTTCTCCTGAAGAGGCCCACCGGCCAAGAACTTTTTTCCGCTTTTGAGGCCGAGAAGCGCGGGAGCTGTATGAGCTACGCGTATACGCGCTACAAGAGCGTCATCGCCATCAAGTGGAAGAGACTGAACGGGCGTGCAGTGCTCGCGCCGTGCTGTGTATACCTATGGGACTTTCAGCGCTGACACTATAATTTTATTGGTGGAAAGTCTGTAGCAAGGTTCAGTGCATGTCCCTAGAGTATATTTTGAGATACGGCGCTTTGAAAAAGCCGATGTTCTGAAATGGCGTTTCTAATGTGCGTGACGTCTTGAAAGTAATCGACAGGCATAGTGTGAAGTGAGTGCTCTTTTCGTCTAATAGTTTCATTAAAAAAACCTGGATTTCATACACTCTGCAACGCAGTTCGAGCACCAGGCAAGCGGTCCCCTTTAAGAAGCTAGTAAATAAAATGATTTTATAGTTTTCGAAGTGGAATTATTTACAGTTTTTTTTTAATGGCTCGAGTAACAAAGAAGCATCTAAACTTCTAGTGGCGCACTTTCTAACTAACCACTGGCAGAACTCCTAGTCGTTCGAAAACAACACCAACACAACTTAAGAAAGGAGCCCATATCTTTCAAGTACTAAGAAATATGAACGTGCACATAAAAAGTAGCAAGCAAAGTGTTACAGGTGGTCAAAGAGAGTGGAGTAGATGCCAAGTGCAAATAAAGTCCGTTGCTTGTACTGCTCGAGAATGGTAGTTGAGGGGCGCGTAGACTCCGCTGGCTTACTTCCCTGGCATGGAAAAAGTGTTCTAGAAAATGGGTTTAACTGTTTCAGTTAGTTTTATTTAAGAGGAAAGGATGACTTTACTGAAATACTAAAATTGGGATGCTTTGTTAGGCCTAAACATAAGAAGTTAATAAATTTTACATACAAACTTTAACGTGGTGGATTGGAGATTCATACAGAGGAAGGTTAAGGTTGATCGAGATACTGACATTTTATATTTATCAGTCATATCTAACAAAGAAAACTTGTCTAATTTTATGCATGTGTCAAGTCCCACACCTGTAACTTGGAGAGGTTTCCCAGATATTTAGATTCTAAGATTTGTCCATCAAATTTTGCAAAGGAGTAAGTTGTCAAGCTGTTTTCCCGTGCCAAAAATCACTTATGTAGTTATGAAGGTATTTGTTATGTAGTTATGAAGGTATTCGAGGTATTAAAGTTTGACATTTGGTGACATAAATAAAGTTTTAGAGTTATATAACAGTGCCAAGATACATTGTCCGAGACTATTGGTCGTGTCTGTGTGTATTCCCACTTGTGTTCGGGTGTTCCTGTACACTCTCCCTCCACACCATTCCTCCCCTCCTCAAAGAAACTTTTAAACTTGTATGTAAATCCAAAAACATGCTTCATATAAATGTATCACCTCGTTTAGGGCAAGACTACTGATATTTCATTTCGCTGTACTAACTACTTCAGATTTTATAGCGCCATGTTCGATATATATATACATATATATATATAATTTCTCTGCGCTAATAAAATATAGCCAACCAAATTTCAAATGAAAATGAGCTTTCATGGTATTGTATCGTAACGGAATATTAGTTCGCTCAATATACCGGATTCGTCACTTATTTAACGAAATAAAAATAGACTTCCGAGTGCAACAGGTGTTCGGAGCATTCCACACGATGGCCAACCGCTTCTATAAGACATGTCTAACCCTGGGGCGCAGCCGTGTATGGCCTACCTCAGCGACGTACTGCAACTTTAAAATACTGAAGTCCGCGGCGGCAGTGCTTGCTGAGGTGTGGCGACGAGCCCTAAACTGAAATATTTCAAGAATTGCCATCTGCATGGCTTTGAGTTCGACTTTTGAGTTGGTTGAAAACAGTGGTTCCGGGCTCAGTGCGATAAGGTATTCAAGAGTATTTTGACACACGTGTCTTCCGCTATTGAATCAGTGGTGAGCAGTGATGATATAACTATTATAATAAAACTGACACGTGTTTCCCAGTCAGGGGTTTTAATCTTTACCATTTTCGTGTAATTATGAGCTCTCAGTCGTAAAACCAGTCGTACTGCCAACCACAAGATTTTTAATTGCAATAAAATAATTTTTAATATATATGGAATTCGGAGCGATAACATGGTATTTCCTTAATGTAGCTTTGAAACCTGTACACCCGATCATTTTTCAGCTGACAGGAAGCCTTCTTCGAAGATTAAAACAAAAGTTTTGTTTCCGCGGCAGTCAGTAAGTAAGCATAACAACGTATAAATACAAAGACGCCTCTCTGAATGGTGATTGGATGGATACGGAAATAAACTAGCTATTTTTTTTCTTTGTTTGCACGCCACAGTAAGGATAATAATAATGTTTTCTTTTCACGGGAATTTATAACTGATTTTGCAACAGCCGCAATTAAAAACTAGTTTATTTTTGGCATGACATAATTTAGAATGAAAAATAAATAAAAAAAATTTCTGCAAAACGAGAACGAGACTATGTATACGGGTGGTTCCGTAAATCCAGATAGTATGTACGCTGGTAATTGTAGCCTTAGTTAATTGCAGATAATCATCTTCCGCATTATTCTTTTTTCCATTTACTTCAATGAGAATGTCTCCAAATATTTTACCCTAGAGTTAAATTGGTGGTTTCAGTTAGCGAAATACTGTCCACAAAAATTAAGTTAATTAGCTACTACAGAGGGGCGGATAATTGAAATGAATTAGTGGTGTTTAGGGCACTGGGATAGTAATAGTAGGTTCATTGTCAATACTTAAAGATCTAAAAATAACCCGGAACACTGTTTGACACAAACTAATGGTTGGTATTATACTTGCAACTTTATATCCCTCATTTCGTTCTCATAATCAGTTAAAATCTTGTGTGGTTCTGCACGGTACTGTCACCTTAGGTATGGCATCACCCACCAAGCTATAGTACAGTCCAATCAAGCATTTGAAGGTCATTTGATGCTAGGTACAGGACAACGCCATGAATTTGCACAAGTTTGTGTAAACAAGTAACGAGAGAGGTCAAGCACTTTTAAAGTCAACATTTGGAAAAAAAAAATTCCCAAATAATACTTGCAGTAATGTTGGCAGCGAACTGAGGAAAGTAGTTCCATTAGGCGAAGTCTTATAAAAAATTATAGCTGTAAAATTATCGGAACACAAAATACTTTTCTACTTGTTATATTTACATTATAGTAAGACTTTGCATATTCGTAACATTTTTATGTTCCTAACAAATTGGGGCCGCGGTGTTGTAGTGGTTAGACTACCCGCCACCCACCAAGACGATACGGGTTCGATACCGACGCTGGTATCCCGGATACAGAAATCATGCCAGACGATGTCACTGGTCAGCGGGTTTTGTCGGGGATCTCCCGTTCCCCCACTCTTTCATTCCGGCGTTGCACCATACTCACCTCGTTTCACCCTTTTGACTCTCAAGACCTCGATGTTAAGAGCCGCCCAAATCTTTTCACTCACTCACTCCTAACAAACTCTCGGTGTTACTTTGTCCTTGACGGTGTAAATATTTGTATGCGGAGGATGAAAAAAAATTAGGCAAAAAAATTCTAGTTAGGGTTTTCAAAATTTTTGAATTACCCGTGAATATATTGCAACTGAAAACATTATAAAATATCTATCAAGCATTGCCATACAGTTAGTATTGCCATCAGAAGGATTCCAGCGATTCATATCGAGCAGTTTTCTTTCATTCAAGGCCCACTTTCACTGGTCTTACATATTACCCTTTGTTTTAATTTAAGAATGCGTTCTTATACACGGCGCCGTTCTGCACTACCTGTCAAAACAATACCTGTGAAGGAGGCTGCAGGTGAGTTTGGCAAACTAAGAAACCATAACAGCGAGCCGGAGTGTAATGTCTAAACTGTCATAGCAATGTGCAAAGAACAACAGAAAATGTGGGTCCAGCAAACATCAGGACATTCCTGGATAATTATAACAAACTACAAGCAGACTCCGCCTGTAGTGCACGACGAGAGCCAATCACAATGCATTACAACAATTGACACACGTGGAGGGGCGCGAAGAGTGGACTGGGCTGCGAGGAAGGTCGTCGGGGCAGTCGACAATTGTCAAGACACGAGGTCAGCTGCTGGAGCAGGTGCGGTGACGTCCTACCTCGGGGCGGCGAGGCCAGTGTGTGAGTTCCTTCTTTATCATGCTCTCTCTCTCTCTACCCTAATTAACCTTCCTTATCATCCTTTCTTCCATTGGCCTCGTGTGTTAAATTCTATGTAACAATTATATCTACTGGAGATGGAAATTAAATACTTTATTTACTCTTTCTGTAAGTCTTCTTCTGCTTAACTTACCCTTCTACAAAATACTATCTTTCCTTTTCATGTTCTTATTATGAGTGGACTCAGCTCATAACAGCGCGCACTCTAATATTGAAACAGTGAGAATTGAGCATTTGATGATCAGTGCCAGATAACTAATTATTATAGTAGCTGGATTTCACTGATTTATATCCGTTCCCCGCTGAATGTCAAGAATTCCACTTCTATACGTCACTTGTTCCCAGTTAATTTGCGTAATTCGCCAGTCGGCAGTGGCTTATCAACTGACTTTCAGTAAATGTTATTTCAGTGATTGATATCACTGATTTGATTGAGCTTAGAGTGTGGAATGAAGTACTAGGACGGATCCCTTACCGGACGAGTTTCATAACGAAACAGCATGTCACCACGGTTGTGCAACGTCAACAGTTTTGCAAAACAAGATGTGCAGCTCGAGTGCAAATATATATTTGAATTTCAACATATTATTTTTACTATACATACGGTATTTACATAAAGTTTTTGTATACAAATTTGTATCATTTTGGTTTACTGCTTTAATTTCAAATTAAATGTAGCCACTGCCTTAAATTAATAATATATACGTTTTTCTTTTAGACTTTTGTTTGGGGGTTATTATTTCCATGTCAATGCAAACATTGATTTCGATTGACAATCACTTTGAAATTATACTTTTCTTCCCCAGTACGTACGAATAGCTGTGCAATTATAGTCTATTCGCAGTATACTCACAATTTTTAATTAAAAATTTGAAAAATTACGCCATATATGTGTTTTTCTCCTGATATGACATGTATCACACTGGTTTTTTACTTTCGTTAACATAAAAAATATTTTTTTTTGTTCATTTAAACTTTTATATTTGTATTTTATTTACAAATTTTAGAATATTTCATTCAACATTAATGCGAATTAAAACAGAAATAAAACAGGTGTGTTTGTAATGCCTAATAAGTAGTTCTCATTCAAAATAATGTTAAGCTGGTTGCATACGAATGCGGTGCGTTTTCCCTGTGGTGTAATTTTCTAGACTTTATTTGCAAGAGGCGAAGGAATTGCCTGAAAGAATAACTTCAGGAGAACTTCAGAAAATTTGAAAGTATTCATAAATGAACTACAGCCGTAACGCGTCGTCCCGTATATTCCAGCCCTGTAGTTAGCCAGCCGCACTGTAGGGAGATAAAGATGATGACGGTTATCATCAATTCCCTTGTGGCGCATTTGTCAAAGACCCGCGGGCAAGCCCTCGTATCGCTAGACCATCTCTCATTAAGACCGCCGCAGACGCCAGGGGAAGGGTTATTGGTCCAGATGCTCCTCTCGAGTCCTACCCTCGGACAAACCTCTGCTGCGTGGTCGTGATGTCCTCGTTAACCCCTCCCTAACCTCTGCCACGACCGAAGATATTACTCAATGCGTGTTTGACTTGGTGTCCTACTCTCTCCCCACCACCCCTTTCCTACGCAAGCCCCCCTAGCACCTGACAATGCCCGACACAAGTGGGCTTATTTAGCGCGCGCGCATTTGCATACAATGACTGTGATACGGATCGATCCTCGTGCGTTTTGCTATGGGGAAGGGGGGGGGGAGGTGGACGTAATAAATGGAGGACACATCAAAAAAGGAGGAAGGTCCGGCGAGGGAGGAGGGGTTGTGGGGGATGACAAATTCGGGGCCCCGACCCATCTGTTGGCGGTAACGTATCAAGCAACTGGCGGGACTCCCAACGTTACGAGCATAGATCTGTGAGGAGTGACGCTTCAACGGCGGCCTTCGTACGCTGAGTGAGCGGAAGCTAATTGTCCTGTATACGCTACGAGCACTCTGAACGCGTGTGACCTTGAGCGGAGCGCTCCTCTCGGACGTTACAGCTGTTGCAACATTGACCAGGGAAATGTGACGTTTTACGTTCAGCACAAATACTAACAAGAGAAAATGGAGCTTTATTCGGACCAGATTAAAAAGGAACATTGGCGGGGTGGGGGGAGATAATAAAGTTAAATCATTTTTTAATCTTAGAGAGCATTCTCACCTGTAAGTTGACTCTTCTCGCCGGTTTTCGTTGTAATTCATCGAAATGTACATATAGCAATGCGGTAATTAAACTAAAATATTTTTAGTCCATGTTGGAATTAAAACTGCATTATTAATGGCCGTAGGGATAATTCCAAAGTAGTGTTTATTTCATTATTCACAATAATTATAATCAACATCTTAATAGGGTTATTCACATACTTATTTACAAGAACTAGACATTTTATCATAACATTGACATTAGCATTGCCTTTATGATTATCGTTTATATTATATGGTTCAATTAAAAAATACAGAAATAATATTTACATAATTAGTCCCAACAGGAACTCCTGCGTTATGATGCGGACATCATTAATAACAACAATTTTGGTCCTCTGTTTATATTTTTCAGAGAATATTTTTGTCGTCATCCTGTTATAAAACAAAATCTTGGATTGAAGCTGAGCACACGTGATCTCTTAAAAAATTAATTCCACATAGCCTGTCAACTGGGAATGAAAATTTGAGAGTAAATGAAGAAAGAACCCGCCCGGAGCATTTTAAAATGTTTTATTTCGATGATTTTCCTGGGAAATCGCACGTGGGTCTGCTATATGGAAAACAGCAAAATTTCTTATTGACAAGAGAAAGTGTTGCATGGTTCGTCGAAAAAAAGCTTCAAGAAGTCGTTTCTAATAAGTCACACACAGTCAAGTAACAGAATCTCTAGATAAAATGCCACGCTTTGCAGTACACAAAATGCTTTATAAACGAGTTCGTTTTAGGCGTACGAGGTACAAATTGTGCACGATATCGTGTAAAGTTGCCTGCTACTATTCGTAACTTGGTCACTGGTTCCCGTAATAGTAATCGCGTATTAGCACTTGAAACTAGTTTTGAGAAAAAATGTTGAATATTACACTTCTTGAGCCAGTTTTAACACTCGTGCAGAAGTGACTCTCAGCTGAGTGTGTTTTCAAAGATTCATGACTTGAAACTAGTTTTTGCGATCCAATAATTGACTCTTGAACTACCGCTTTTTATTAGTCACCGAAACTAGTACCAAGATAAATAAAAATCTCTTTTCAGGTAACTGATATCTGCAGGTGACTTGAGGAACGAATTTGCGCAATGCTTTATGTTATATTTATCATATTTGGTTAAAGCTAAATACGAAAATGGATTTGCCTTGCATTGTGCATGAAAATCCTTTCTATTTTTACGACTGCTACGATAATAACGATAATTATGACGTAATACACATTTGCGACACTGTATTTCACTTATCAGTCAGCTTAGTGGTGATTATATGTTTAAATTTCCTGTGTCTGATTGGAAGCATAGTTTACGACAATACCGGTTCTTTTGATTATATTTTATACCAGTTTTCCGAAGTAAACGTTCTCAGTGTTTTTTACCAATTCTGTTTTACATTTCGAAAATACTGTTGCAATTTAGTGCTGCATACAGGAAAATTTTCAAACTACGTTTATTTTGAAGATGTACTTAATTACTGTGATGCTTATTAGAACACACATGTCTAAGCATAAATACAGAATTTAATTCACTGTTGACTATCTAGTCAATGTACGTTAATAATGCACGTAACTGTTGTAAGATATGCGAAACAGCAGAACTATGGGAACTATAGACCAAATCTGCTCTTTCCGTGCCGAAATTTTGGAAAACGAAGTTGTTATAGCTTTACTCTGTGTCTATTCGGCATACATGTGAACAAAGCATTATTCTCAATTACGCCTTTGTACTTTACAAGTAGAGCGTTAATATTTTATTCAAGGCCGTGAAAAATTTTTTTTTCCTTTTAAACGTCGTTGTTCGCTACGAGAAAAAAAAAANGTTAATATTTTATTCAAGGCCGTGAAAAATTTTTTTTTCCTTTTAAACGTCGTTGTTCGCTACGAGAAAAAAAAAAGTAACTAAATACAAGAAGCAGTCAAGCGTAGCGGCAGACAAGTGAGTGCAGTAGAATAGGCCTATACAATGTTCCTTAATTTCTTTCTAGGAAAGCCCGATGCGAGGCTATATAAAAAAAGTATTTCACATTATAATATCACTTGAAATGATAAGCTTGAAACTAATATTCGCTAAGTAAATATGGAGAACGGGCTATTAGATCCAGCGATTCTCAAAACTAGAAATATCACCCGATACGATCTCAAGATTAAATCTGAGTAACTACCATTTTAGTTCATCTCTCCTGTGACCTTTCAGAAATACGAGTGTATGCAAATTCACTTGTTGGGGTTATAAAAGCCCCTGATTACTATTCCTGTATGCTGATCGATATCACCTTGCAGGCTAAAGTGTACTAAATTTACAAGAGACACAGATTCAAGGCTTACCCGGTATTTTAAATCGAAACCTCATGAATCAGATTAAATTTCTCTATTTCCTCGGCCAATGATAGCACGAAAGATTTTACCACCGTTAATAAAACTATTCAGCAATAATGGATAGGATGAGACAGACCAGTTAACTGGCCACCCTGTTTTCCCTGTGAAATANGTTAATATTTTATTCAAGGCCGTGAAAAATTTTTTTTTCCTTTTAAACGTCGTTGTTCGCTACGAGAAAAAAAAAGTAACTAAATACAAGAAGCAGTCAAGCGTAGCGGCAGACAAGTGAGTGCAGTAGAATAGGCCTATACAATGTTCCTTAATTTATTTCTAGGAAAGCCCGATGCGAGGCTATATAAAAAAAGTATTTCACATTATAATATCACTTGAAATGATAAGCTTGAAACTAATATTCGCTAAGTAAATATGGAGAACGGGCTATTAGATCCAGCGATTCTCAAAACTAGAAATATCACCCGATACGATCTCAAGATGAAATCTGAGTAACTACCATTTTAGTTCATCTCTCCTGTGACCTTTCAGAAATACGAGTGTATGCAAATTTACTTGTTGGGGTTATAAAAGCCCCTGATTACTATTCCTGTATGCTGATCGATATCACCTTGCAGGCTAAAGTGTACTAAATTTACAAGAGACACAGATTCAAGGCTTACCCGGTATTTTAAATCGAAACCTCATTAATCAGATTAAATTTCTCTATTTCCTCGGCCAATGATAGCACGAAAGATTTTACCACCGGTAATAAAACTATTCAGCAATAATGGATAGGATGAGACAGACCAGTTAACTGGCCACCCTGTTTTCCCTGTGAAATANTAATAAAACTATTCAGCAATAATGGATAGGATGAGACAGACCAGTTAACTGGCCACCCTGTTTTCCCTGTGAAATAACACTTTGTATTTTTAATCACGCAGTAATGTAAAGTAATGGTTTGATGCCACTTCTAAAGAGTAGTTAGAGTAGCAGAAGACTATAGACCCACTAAATAGTTAAAGACGTGATTTCCTCTACAGAATTCCGCATAAACAAGAAATTTTAACAAGAAAAATGATGTTTTCAGGTGCCTAAAATAATTAGTTCACAAGTTAAAACGGTTAAAAACAAACATCCTCAAATCTCACTTTTAATTTTTTTAAACATAACGATAAGAACATTAAGAAAATAACAGTAACGTTAATGGGCACGGAAAGGTACATTCTAGTATGGCGGTAACGTGTTCAGTATTCATTTAGTTACTCGTGTTTTGTTTTCTTTGTTCCAGCTATTTTTCCCGTAATTCTGTCCTATGACAACAGAAGAGCCAAGAAAAATTAGAGTACAATAATTTTACAGTTGCTTATGTTTAACATATTTCATTGTTTTACTCATACATGTCATTAAACAAAATTTATAAAAATATGTAAACGTGACAGTATATTTTTGCGAAAATACAATAGACTGTCATTGTCTCGAAATCACATCACGAAATTAGACCCTGCGATGAGAACACTGCGGAATGCACTGACGGATGAAACTGGTACAAAGCTCGTACTTGGGTCGAATGTGGCAGAGGACCGGAGTCCTAGCTAACCACGCGACCACCAGAGTCTACGGCGTTTCGCCTTTGTTTCATCAGATATGGCCGAACTATTAATTGCCAGGTACAGTTTCGTGACTCCCCGCGTGGCTACACCTGCGCCGTTACGACACTGTTCCCACTGGTCACGCTCCTCATCAATCGACGCACTACACAACGGGCTGGGCTCTGAATTCATGCCNATCAATCGACGCACTACACAACGGGCGAGGATGTCAGCGGACTAACCTACCACGCGTCAGCAGCACAGATGCTATAACATTGGTATCGCCATGGTGATGGGCGCGCGTGCGCAGTCCAGTCATGACCAGAGCAGTAGGCTCCTTCGTGCGGTCAAACCAAGCTGAGTCTTCAATACATGTAGATCGGCAGTCAACTCTCAAGTTGTTATCCCGCAAACCCATTTCATTGTTTCCGCTTCCGTGTTGTTACTATATTGCATTAATAAAACGAAGAAAGTGGGACGCGCATGAATAGTTTTTAAGAAATTCTTACGTTATTCCACGCCACATATTTCCAACTCGAACTGTTTAGTATCAGTAATAGCATAATTACTGCTTTTCAATAGTGGTTGGTTAGTTGTTAGCGAATAAAGTGCTTTGTCAATCAAGTTTCCCGAATTACTTTTAGTTCCCGTTATATTAGATATGACGTCCAAAGTGTGATAAGAACTACAACTGCCGTTTCGCAAATGTCAACCCAAATTCGCTATCTCGAACAAATTAAAAGAGTTAGCAAATATTTTATTTTTTTCTCAAGGTTTTATATTTGTACTTTTATAAACTACGATTTTTTTGTTAGACAGATGTCAGTCTAAAATACCTTAAAATTTGTTTAGCATTACAGTACAATGGCAAGTGGATTAGCTGACAGTGTGTTGATAAAATATACAGCCTCCACTTGGCGCACCAGCTGATCGCGAGAGGACACATAAACGAAAAGTAAACATTTGGCGCTACTTTCGTCGAACTGTCAAAATATTGTCAACTTACATGAGACAGACAATACCTAGAGCTTGAACTACGTTGCTAAGTGTTTCAAATACACGTCGACATCCTCGCCCTTCCGTCCGTCCGCACCACACACATACTCTCCGCCGTCGCCCGTCTTCCCCGCGGTTTGTACTCCCCGGCGGCGGTGGAAGGCTTTCCCCTCCGCCCCCTTAATCAATAACTCCTCGTCACATGAACGGCGATGGCCCGGGTACACCACGACGCTGACCTACGTCACCGAAATTTGGGGTTTTTGGCTAGCAAGAAACGAAGTCATCCTTCTGGGATTTATTCACATGTCGAGTTGCACCCAGAAAGTTTCATTCAATAGCCCGCCTCCGCAGACTACTCCCGAAGAGGGGTGGGGGGGTTACGGACGCCAGTGTAGTAACTGTCAATCACCCTGCCTGACAGACGACGTAAGGGCGGCCAGGTAGTGGTAACTCACCGCCCCCACCTCCAAGGACAGCCGCACGTGCCTTGTGCCCGGCAATGCAGTCCGCGCGTAATAACACGATACACCTCTGGTGAAGTAAAAGACTAATGTAAGCAGCACCACGCTAGACTGTAAAATTTGGCTCAGGATGTAACGATATTGCAATACAACACTGCTGCCGCTATCACGAAATGGATCAGTAAGTTGTTCGAAACAAACGCATACATGTTTCCGCTGAACTGCTCCACATTAGCTGATCGCAAGACCTTTGTTCCACAGCACAGTTCAGTCAACTATAGCAAAGAGCAACTCTAAGGATGGGGTAGCACCAGGGTTGGATCCAGAGAATTGTCACAAGATACAGTACTATGTATTTGAAAAGTTTACGAAATACTAATTTTCGAAGAACCTTAAAAAGGAGTATACACTTCTCATATAACTAGTTAGTAGGTATATATTACTGCATAGTTTGCTAAAACCTTGATTTTATTTTTGTGCAAAAATTTTTACGAACAGAAGTTTTATGGAAAGGCATATTGAACTTGGAACTATTTCTGGCAAATACAAACAAACTAAACACAAGTTTCGCAGAACATGGTTTCTTATTCTGGTATGAATATTTCAGCAAAACTCCGCTTTCAGAAGTCGAGTTTCTGAAACCCATATTTTTGGCTGACAGTACAAACATACCGAAAGACTCACAACCCACTATGGAAGAACACAATCAACAGTTTTTGGTGAAGGGGTAATCATATGCTGCTAACGCTGGGCACCCCTGGTCCAGTTAACCGTAATCAGGGAAAAGGGGGGGGGGGCAGTTTTGGCCGGGATCAAGCCGAGCTGCCACGCCACTCTCCAGGGCCGTGACAAAGTGGCTCGTGGTCGGGCCCTGCGACACCAGCGCTTCGCGGTGCCCGGCGGCGGAAGCTGCGGTCGCCCACAATGCCGAGGCGACGCCGCCTCACCCCGGCATTCCTGCCAAAACTTCGCCCGCGCCGCTCGTATGGAGGCTTTCGCTGTCCCCAAATGTGTTTCCGCAGTGATGAAGAACTGGCCACCTTACCACTCTCGAGAACAATGAGATCCCCATCCTCCTCCACTTTCCAGTGCCAACTAGAATTCTGCTCTTAACAATCTCGCGTGAAATATTCCTAGAATTGAAAGATATGCTCTTTCCAAGTTTTGTTACGAAGACCCGTAAAACACTAAAAACGTGTTATGTACTAAACCAAGAACAACGATTTTTGTTTTATGTCGAGAAAACTGCGTTTATTTCAACCCTTCGTGATGATTACAGCTATGCACAACTCGCGAATAAACTTCTCTAAATTATTTATCAGGAAAACAATCGCAATTTGTACATGTTTAAGATAACAATTCCAACTCATATACACTGAAGAGCCAAAAAAAACTGCTANAAAACAATCGCAATTTGTACATGTTTAAGATAACAATTCCAACTCATATACACTGAAGAGCCAAAAAAAACTGCTATAGGCGTGCGTATGTAAATAACAGAGGTATGGAACCAATCAGAGTAACGCGATGCGGTTGGCATCTAGATCGGTTACTGCTGCTACAATGGTCGGTTAACAAGATTTAAGTGAGTTTGAACGTGGTGTTATAGTCGGCGCACGAGAGATGGGACGTAGCATCTCCGAGGTAGCGATAACATTTGGATGTTCGCGTACGACCATTTCACGAGTGTACCGTGAATATCGGGAATCCAGTAAAACATCACATCTTCGACATCGCTGCGGCCGGAAAAAGATCGTGAAAGAACGGAACAAACGACGAGAATCATTAAACGTGACAGACGTGCAACCCTTTCTCAAATTGGCGCAGGTTGGATTTGAGGACTGCCCTGCAGGATTCATGGTGTGAATTGCCTCCTGCATACCTTCAGACATTAGTCGAGTCCATGCCACGTCGTCTTGCGGNGGGGGGGGGGGTGTACACGATATCACTCAGGTGTACCAGTTTTTTTGGCTCTTCAGTGTACTACTAGAAAACGTCTATCATTAGCTATATACGCCTTTCGGGTAATATCTGTACATTACATAGCAATCACCTGGCAACACCACTAATAATGTACTAACCAGCATATGGTCCGAATTAAAGTTTCCTCCGTGTGAGGGGGAGGGAGGAAACTCGACTATCCGAGTAAACCCACTGGCCAGCGTCAAAATCTGGCCAGCGTCAACATCCGCCACGTTTCCCACATGCCAAAATACGAGGAATCGAAATTTGGACAGCCTTAGCGAAAGGTCGAGCCACCAGCCACGCGGCGCCACTCTCTTGGCTTCGATATGGACTATCGATATGGTTATGGTACCGAAATTTTGTATATCAGAAAATTGTTATCGCTGCGACATATACTAGACACGTTCGTACAATATAAACACCGCCTGCTATGCCGTGTTTGGAATATTTCATGCTACCCAAGTAGAAAAAGAAAGTTAGCCCACTTGTGCAAATCTGCTTGTACACGAGCAGCCCAAAAACGGTTTTCATCGTCAGCCAACCTCCATAATGCACCCGCAGATACACGTGTCGAACATGATGCCTCTTGACTGTTGTGTGCATTTGGCATCATCTGGGCCACTGTTCAGATAACTTCAATGCAGCAAAATACAATCTGCGCATAAGCGGCCCGGCTCCAAGTATGCCAGCATCATCAGTGGACCATGAGTGGCAGCAGTGTCCCACTGGCTTATTGGCTGTTCAAGGTAAACTTAACACTTTTGAAAGCCCTGCTTAAGATCTACTTGCTTGTATATTGTGTGTTCTTCCACCACCGGAAAATTTTACATTGACATGGGCCTAGACACTATGTTCATGCGTCGATCATGTGAAAATGTCCAATCATTAGAAAATTACATATTATACAAATGTGTTTACTCTCACACTTATATGCACTAGAAAAACCAGAAAGTAAAAGAAATAATCTCAGTATTTACAAATGTTTACTTAACACTTCTAATTAAACGTTAAAACCGGGATCTACTTTCCCTCCGTCATTACCAACTTTGCTGGGCGCAATACAGTCAGTGTGCCGGATAAAATATATGCATGTAGGGACAATGGCATTTTTCAAAGGTTGATTTCAAAAGTGATCAGTTAACCGTGAACAGCATATACTGCTTCTTCCTGCCGTAAGTTAACCAACTGTCGTCAGCCAACTGTTGTCAAGCCACTTGTGGCCCAGCTATTGTAGCCTAATTTTTTGCCACTTACAACCCAACTATTGGCAACTTGTGGCCCACTTAAAAAGCAGCTTGCCGTGCACTTTCAAAACCAATAAAAATAATTATGTTTTGCTCAAATAAAAGTTGTTTGTTTTCCATACTCGTACGTTTCCTTTAGAATTATTTCTCGATTTTTAATTTGGAATATTTCTTTGGAAGTATACGGTATCGAAATCACAATCCTTCAGTTTACAGTCTTAGAATGCTACCAACATATACATCGTATTCATGTAGTGATTTTTTTAAGAAAATCTGAATACTTTTCATATACAAAAATTGCATTATTAACTTTGCTATAGTCATTATTTATTGTGGTATCACAAGTCAATACTGTGATTTATGTATTCTGTTTAAAAGGCTAGTATTTTTTTTTTCATTAAAAAAAATCTGAATGCTTTTTATATACAGAAGTTGCATTATTAACTTTGCTATAGTCATTATTTATTGTGGTATCACAAGTCGATACTGGAATTTATTTGTTGTGTTTAAAAGACTAGTATTTTTTTTTCATTGGCATTTATAATTTTAAAAAAAAATTTACATGTTATACTTTGCAAGTTTCCAGTCTAGAAACTATTTTTTCCCATTGATAGTAATGTCACATGGTAATTTTACTTCACACATGCATGAAATAAAGTGAATTTTCACATACGCTGTTTGCTATTTCACGACATATAGCCGGATTGCGATAAATGAATGGCCCATAAGTTCGCTGATAATGTTCCTTCAGTAGTAAGCAACAGTTGGCATGTTTCAAGTGGCCCATAAGCTTGCTGTTAAGATGCCCCCAGCAGTAAGTAATAGTTAGCATTTTGTCTATCGTCTGCTTGTGAGGCTTCTGTTGAATTCCAACAATCATTTTGAGGGAATTGGCCCACATTACGATTATATTAAAAATATGCAATACACGTTTATTTATGACATTGTCAACAATATAAGAAATACTGATGCAAACGTTTGCCACCATTACCAACAGTTGGCCAACTGTTAAGTTCTTCTTATTTGCTACTTGAGTAGGTACGTAATTGGTGCTGGTAAGTTTTTGTGTCAGGTATCCAAGGGCCCAATGTAGCAGGAAGCGTATAAGAGAGCGCTCCGAAGGAGAGGATTCTTAATTTAGTCACGGTTCTCTCCGGATGCCACATAAATCACGCCGGTCGGTAAACTATCTCCATACATACTGGAGAGGTTCTACTACAGCCCACAAAAACACACCTATATTCCACTGGAGACGCCAATAACACAACTGACAACTTAATAACAAAGATCTCTGATATTAACCACGTTTTTATGCTAGAATGCCTACAGGCATATTAAAAAAAATTATTTTCCCAATTTTATGTTCCCAACTTTTTCTTAAGTAACAGAGGTTTTTACTAGAACTCTCTCCGAGTGGTTACAAGACTGTGACTTCCTCATCCCCCAATAATAACCATTCCGTTATTCACGTGAAATGTTTTGAATAAAGTAGTAATTCCTATAAAAACTAGCTTTCGTAGATGACGTTTAATAATTTAAAATATGTTTACACCATAAATAAGAGCAATAACCAGAAAAACCAGAATCATTTGCAGTCTACTACCACAAGTAATGTGTCTAAATATTCAGTTTGTATTTATGAAAGTATCCTGGGTTGCAAGGTTTAGTAACACACTATATTTCTTATAAATTACCCTTTAGATGTAGAGCCCTCCCACACAAAAAACACTTGAAACCACTAGCGCATTTACATTTGCCACTACACCGTCAGAGCCACTGCTTGAAAAAAAGACACGCAACCAGGGGCAAGTTATTTGCCCAAGTTTTACCCTTCACTAACGAGTTTCGCCCCATTTGATGCTCCATTACGCTTGTATATAACGTCAGTATTTGCGAGCCTTTCACAATTTCCGCCCCGTTACCCTTCACCGATTTCTGACCGTCACGATTAACTGTTGATTATGATTGCCGAGCATGTCTAGGCGTGTGGTTAACCTGCTTGACTGGATTTCTTCAGGCTGGAAACCACCCGGATGAACTACTAATGGCTTTCCCTGCGTGGATTTTCATCCATATCACCTTCGAATGTTGTCGAGCTTCTACTACGTAGGCGCAAATTCCGCTGTCCTAACCATTTGGTCTATGATAGAATGTAATGCACACGAAAGGAAAATAAACGACCATTACTAATACACAATACTGGCGGCATTAATGCAGGATATCAAAATAAAAAAATTATTCCCGACGTGAGTCGGGGTTAATATGAATGATATCAAGTCGATGCCAGCCAGAATCAGCTGTGCTACCAGATCAGGGTTACCAAAGATTCGCCATAAAATACGAAGACACTCACTACGAAAAAAGAGGACATTTCATTTAAACTCGATTACCATAAATTAAATTTACTTCGCTCATAGCTTAATCTTAATATTTAAAAAATATATATAATAAATTAATAGACAAAACATATTTTGTTGGGTCAAGAAAACACCGACATTTTATCACAAAAAAATCCTACCAGATAAAAAAGTTTCAAAAGGGTATCTTCTTTTGCCGGGCGTCTATTAACCATAACCCGTGTGTCATGACTTCAGTTCCATAGTCAGTAATGACAATCGGCTGGGACGAAAACCGGTGAAAAAACCGGGGTACCAAGAGAAAAATCCCACCCCATTACCTTCATAAACGTTGTGACAAGACCCGGTACCCGTTTACAGTAACGACATATTTTTGCTTCGTGTTAGTTGTGTAACCCAGTGTTTTTTGTATTATTTATCGATAACACGTCCTCCTGCGAAGCATGCCCTCGGGCATACAGGGAGAAGAGACCGATAATAAATAAAGATAAAAGCAAACAATCTGCCACAAATTCCCGCTGGACACCGAAAAAAAAAAAAAAAAAAAGAACTGAAAACATACACCGGCCTTGTCCTGGGATAAAACGTGGCTTTGTGACGCATACCAGCGTAACCGAATTAAAATATATTTGACGACTGTACAGACCTTGTGTGCCGGGTTTTACTTCGGACATTGCATAACAAATGAGACGTGGTTGACTCACTGCATTTTATGCCCGGAATCGCCCTTTCATCAACGACGACACTATAAAAAAACCTTCGTTGGAGCTTAGGAATGATTTATTGAAGCCCTTTAGTAGTTTACATGCCTTTACGTGCTTGCTCGCCAAACAATAGGCTTGTTTACCAGAAAGGTTCGTGTCAGTCGCTCGGACACAGCAAAGAAAGCAGAAGTATTTTTTTTTAGAGACAGGTAGTATCTTAAGAAAAAAAAGTATCTGTTGCGATCTGCGGGACAAAGCGGCTTCACATCGTTCCTGCCCTCTCAGTGTATCTCCCTTGATAACGACAAGCCGCACGTTAACATCTTGCTGGCTATAAAACCGACTCCTCCGCTTGCTTTATCCTTCTTCTGCCAATGATGATGACGTCCCGGGACAAACGTAAAAATAANCCCAACAACAAACTGTCGTTAATTTAGTGACTGCTGTAAAAAAAAATGTTTCCGAGAAAGCAAGATTTTCACTCCTGGCCATTGTCCCACGACCAGAGTCGTAATGTTCCATCTCTAGTTTTCGAAGGGAGTTTAGAATTGGGAACTTTGGGAAAGAAGGGAAGAGCAAAAAAAAAATATATATATATATATATATTCCGTGCTTTTCATATTGTGGCGCGGTGGAAGGGATTTATGGTTTTTAAAAGTTCTGGTGGGGTCATTTTTAAAAGTTGTGGTCCACTGATATGTCCCAAAGAGGAGTAAAAGTATTTTTTTTGGGCGCGTGTAACTGCCTCGGTCTACCTGTTTGTGTGGACGGGGAAAGAATGTTCGCATTCCTGCTGCCTGAGTGAAGGTTTAAGGCAAGGAGGTGTGGTGGGGAGAAGAGGTGAGGTGATGATGGGCACATTCCAGGTACAGCGGGTCGCATCTGTGTGGAGATGCTGCTCAGACCAAGTTGTTCTGCCCCGGTATTAATAGAGCGCTGCTTGTTTTTCCGAAGAACTCGAGGAAAAAAGAGGGGAAGCGTTTGTCGAGATGCGCGCCGCTGAGGAAAGACCACTAGTCGCTGCGGGGTGCGTCGGTGGCAGTAATCGTCTTAAGGTTGCCACATGGCTGAAGAGATTTTGCGCGTCTGAGTCCTAATAGTGTGGGAGCGCTAGAGGCGACCGAGACAAGCGCATCAACTCCCTCATCGCCTCTACGCGCAAAGCACTGAACTGGTGCAGTATTGCCGTCCATAACGCACCTCTATGAGACTTTCAATGGAGACCCTACCATTTTATTACGTAATAATAAAACTAAAGGTTTGATGCACGTCCCTATTATCTTTTTAATGTTTTGTATCAGAATGTTTATACCTAAAAATAACCGCGAAAACACCCGTTTGAGCCATTTTCACTATCACAAAAACATGCTTTATGGAGAAATGGAGGAATAGAAAAACGTATACAGACTCGTAACGATTCTTAGACGATATGTGTAAGCAGACCTCTCTCAGACACGTTGGAAGGTTTTTTAATAAAAACGTTTTCTGCTGGAGCTCTGCACACCACTCGGCGGCCTAGCAAGGCGGCCACATTAAAGACGTCCACGCGCGCTCTTGAGGTAAACTAGTCCAAGAGTCACTGGTTCGAAATTTTCTTGGATTCTCTTTTCACAGAACGCTAATCCAGCACAATCATTCAGTGGTCGCTTTAAGTTTCGAACTTTCACTGAAGTCTCAAGTTAGAAAGACGTTTCTTCCCCGGCGGCTTTTCTTAGTTATTGTACAATACTCCGCTCAGTTCCTGCAAGACTCCCTTGTGAATATCATAACTAACCAAAGTACTGTTTAGTTAAGCTGAAGTCTTCATCATCGGAAGGGGAAGGAGACTAAATTAGCGTGAAGATGGAGCAGAGCTGTAATGAAATTGTGGGGGAACCGGGAGTATCCCGAGAAAATCCACCTGGCAACGACCGCCACGTTTGTCAACATCCGCACGCAAAACACATCACACACTATTTATTATTAACTATTACATTTATTTGTCATCATTTATGATTAATCGTATACCCTAAATACACGTGTTTATTTACATGTCCTATTTAATTAATATGTATATCCTGAACTGTGGAATTGTTAATTTATCCCAATGAGTCGAGCTTCAATCTCCGTGTTGAGAAATCGCATTTTCCTCAATTTCTTTGTGGGTTCTTCAAACTGGTAATGTTTGGTAGTGCGGATTATGATAATTAAAATTATTTTGTATTGTTTATGTTAACGCAAGTGTAGTACACTATCTTATACCTGATTAAGTGTAACAAAAGTCTTGAATACCTTAACTTGGCCAGAGTAAAGTCAAAGTAAATAAATATAATGGGCAGTGACATCGTCAGAAATCGAACCCGGTTAGCCGAGGAAAGAGGAGAGTGGTATGTTTACTACACCACCATGGCCATGCCAGAAGTCAGAATCAGATAGATCTGACCATTTCAGGCAGTTAACTTGGACTCTGAAGTCTTGCCACAAAAGGATAGCCTTTCTTGGAATTATCGTACATTTATATCATTGGGAAGTCTGAACAACTAATGCAAAATTNCCCCCCCCCAGCTCTACACGATTGCTAATTTTGGATACAATTGTACTATGCAATGACCGCAGTATCTAATGCATTGTATTCAAGGCTATTACAGTTGAGGAAAAAAATTACCCATACCTGCTTATTTTATATGCCACAAAGACTATGGCCATGATTTCAAAAGTGTTCCTGAATTTCTGTCTGAGAGATGCTTGCTATACCACGTGTTTTTATTACAGATAATGAGTGCTAACACCACCACACATACATCTAACTGTTCCTGTGGAAATCGCGCAATCAACCTAGGATCAATATGCGTTATGTCCGGAAGAGATGGTAATTTTTTCTTTCTGTAGGATTAGCTAACCGAGAAAGCGCGCATATTTCAACAACGACTCTGATATATGTTATGATATCTTAGAGCAAAATTATGACGACATGACGAGAATGAGGTGATCATCTCTCGTAGAGGAGAGATGACAAGCACGGGCTTGTAGTTGAATTTGGCTGTTGGGTAGCACGGCTGAGTTCACAGTTAGGTCTAGAATTATCATCGGGCATCTCAGCCACGAAAATCGTTGTAAGAACGTAAAATATGGAGCGTGGAATATGATCGAACAGGTTTTCGGCAGGCTACTTAATCGAGCAGGCTTTTTGCCGATAGTGGTACGGCAGAAAATTCTGCCAAATTACTTTTCTGCCAAATAACTAATAAACTAAAAAAAATCCAGAAATAGATTTTTGTTGACAATAAATAAAATGTTTGGTTGAACCTTTACATTCGATCCTAGAGAGAGAGAGAGAGAGAGAGAGAGAGAGAGAGAAACCACACCGCGTTTATGGGATGAGTCGTGTGTAGAGACAGAGAGTGGAATGGTGGCGCACGGAAGGTGAAGGGTAGAAATGAGGATTACGCGGTGGAGAAAGAATTCCGTCGGCTTTTCCTTCAGCAACGATATTTCACGCGTCCCCAAATAACAAGACGAAGACGCGACGTCTCGCCTCGTTGTAGATGCACGGCGCCGTGTTCGCACTGCAGCAGCGTCGGCCGCGAGGGTGGGCCGTTTCCGTATGCCAGCCTCGGAGCTGGCCAGGAATGCGTCGCCTACCCGCGCTCATCGAGAACCTCTTCTGCGCCGCCTGCACGCCGAGTTTGTTTTACCCGTCATCTGTCTCCGCTCGTCGTCGCCCGGAGGGAGTGCCGCCCGCCCGCGTGGTAGCTGATTTGTGGGCGGCTCGCGTATTTGCCAATCACCACCGTCGACGTGCGACACGCTCCGCCCTCCGCATAAACAAGCTTCATCAGGCCCGGCGTCACCGACAACATGCACCTTATGAATACTAAATTATGCACTTGTGCGTTTTAAACACATACGTACTGTGCTGGAATCCGCAGTCCTCTGCGCATTACACTAACGGACATTTGTGCATTACCCGTAACGTTATGGGCCTGCCACAATTGAGTAGATGCGTCTGTTTGATCTGTCCGAGCTGACCGTGAAGTCGCCGATAGAGCATTTGATTGGTTCGCGCGACCTGTAACGTCAGATGCTGTTGGTGCAGACGTGAGGCGAGGTGCTGAGCGACTAAGAGATGGCCAAAAGTAGGGGAAGCATGTATGTTCTACGACACTAGGGAGTCATTAGTGGCATAAGGGACATTTTATTAGCCTGTGAAGTAGTGCCGGGAGAGTGGACACTAAATGACGCTATCCTTTAACCTTTTTAATTGACCTTACCAATTCTCCTCTCTTTTGGGAAGGTGTATTGTGGTTGGCTGTCGTCTTCCCCTACCACTCAGGATCTGTTCTGTGACTGGCCGACTAATTGTTGGGTTACCTTTAGGCGGATAAAGCGCTCAAGCGACATTTGAGGGATTTTGAAATTTTTTGAGGGTAGGATGACGGGTGAGGAGGTAAGAGGAGGGAAGGATTGTGGTGTTGGATGTGTAGTCACGTTCTTCTTGGTTCGACTCCCATCGAAGGAATTAAAGCGTAGTTATGTTTGTAGTAGTATAATCCTTGGTTCAAATCCCGACGAGGCTAATTAAAGTATAAATGCATTTGTACTGGTATAGTCCTTGGTGCCAGACCCACGAACGTAATTGGATGTAATTAGTTGTAATTGCATAATGATTAATTGCATAATGAACAATTTCGAGAGTAATGAGAGAGACTAAGTACATGTACCGAGAGAGTAACAACACACTAAGAAAACATGTATCCCCATTGGCTGCCGAAACACAATTGAGGCTGGTGTGATGCTCCTCTGTTCGATTTCTCATTTAGATAAATTAAAGTATAGATACATATGTTAATTAAAGCATAATTAAATTTGTGCCTACTTGTAATTAAACATTCAACCTCTACGATGAGTCAGCAGCATACTGAACTCCAACACAAAGTATAACCTTGAATAATAATTATAAATCAGAGTAATTGTGTGTCGAGAGTAATTATGCAGAGAGAAAATACGTCGGGGGGAAGTATACGATAGCTCAGTTTGGAGGCTGGATGCAGACTGAGTTTTAAACACTAACATATTTATATTAAACCTAATCCCTGTCGTAAATATCACCTTTAATTTAAATATGTTGTTTAAATAATAGCTACACAATCATGCTAATATCAAGTCGATATACTTAAACCAAGCACTTAATTCCGCAGAGGGCACGAATACCTAGCGAAGCTTCCTTACTGCCAAGCGAGAGTGTTTGGAATTTTTGCCGCCAGGCGCACTGTGTGATAGAGACAGGTACGTCGACTGGCAGATGTGAAAGAGAAAACATATAGCTCTCTGTAGGGGGAAGAGGTAGACAGCCCTGAGACAATGAGGGGGCGAGCGTGGTTTCATTGAATGCCGACAGGCGCGCAGAGGAGATCGTGGAAGAGAAAACATGCGCTCTCAGAAGGGTAGAGGAAGGAATACACATCCCTTTCTATATCGATCGCCTGCATGCCAGGCAACCACATAGTTCCATATATTGCAGATGGGCATGCTGAAATCGTGGCAGGTGACCACAGTCTGCCTTCACACTCGTAAGAGGAAACACATACGCTCTCAGAAGGGCAGAGGAAGGGACACACATCCCCTCCAGTATCGTTAGTTTGCCAGGTGGGCGAAGGAACTAGTTATGCTCCATCACCTCTCTCAACAGATGGTTTGAATGTTGTGTGTTTATATATGCTAGTGTGTGTGTGTGTATCTAAGTGAATGTGTGTACATGTTTGTGTTTATGTAGAAGAGTGCAACTGTGTGAAAGCATGTGTGTAAATTCCACCAGTAGGATTCGCTCATACCTAACGTGACCATTCTTTCTTCTCTAAACGGGACACTAGTCAGTTTTCATTTGTTAGTAGGTAGATTGAAAAAAAAACATGTTATCATGATTGATACGTATATTACTTATGTATTTTTTTTTCNTAACGTGACCATTCTTTCTTCTCTAAACGGGACACTAGTCAGTTTTCATTTGTTAGTAGGTAGATTGAAAAAAAAAAACATGTTATCATGATTGATACGTATATTACTATGGTTTTTTTTTTCCAGAAGAACAAATTTGCTTTAATATTTTAGGCGATGATTTTAAGTAGGAGTAAAATTCCTGGCAGGTTTTTTTTAATATTCACCTTTGTGATCAACATCGCTCTAAGTACTGAAACTTGCAGTTGGGTCTTTTCAGCGGTCCACAAGTTGTTCATGAGTGAGAACACACGCTCTACTGGTGCATTTGTACCAGGCAACAAAGGATAAATACAACAATTATACGAATGTACGTATGATTAAGATCCTTGTTGGCGAAGTGTTTAAATAACTCTACCCAATGATTTTCTTTTGAAACATTCAACGTATTCAAGTAGATTAGTAAATCAATATTTTTACTAGCTTGATAAAAACGGGACATTTGGGTGTCCCGAAGCTTTCATCGGGGACAACAGGACAGAGTGCTGAAAAACGGGACTGTCCCGTTTAAAACGGGACGTGTGGTCACGTTACTCATACCACCTCTCCAAGGTCGACTCATAGTTAGGCTAAAGTAAGTAATTGCATAACATGTGTACAGGTGGTATGAGCGAACCCTAACGGCGGGATTTACACACATGCTTTCACACAGTTGCACTTTTCTACATACACACACAAACATGCACACACATTCACTTACACACACACCTAAACATACATACATACACCAACACACAACTGCGCTCGAAGACATGCAATTGTTAACCGACCTCCATTCAAAACATCTGTTAAGAGAAGTGATGGGGCATAACCAGTTCCTTCGCCCACCTGGCAAGCTAACGATACTGGAGAAGATGCGTGTCCCTTCCGCTACCCTTCTGAGAGCGTATGTTTCCTCTTACGAGTGTGAAGGCAGACTGTGGTCACCTGCCACGATTTCAGCATCCCCATCTGCAATATATGGAAATATGTGGACGCCTGGCATGTAGGCGATCGATACAGGAGGGGATTTCGTGTTTCTTCCTCTGCCCTTCTGAGAGCTTACATGTTTTCTCTTTCAAGGGTGAAAGCAGACTGTCTCCCACCACGATCTCCGCGCACCTGTCGACATTCAATGGAACCATGCTCGCTCCCTTGTCCTTCCTTATGACTGTCTGTCCCTTGCCCCTGCATAGAGCGTATGTTTTCTCTTCCACGTCTGCTGGTCGACTATCGTGTCTCTTTCACACAGCGCACCTGGCGGCAAAAAATTCAAACACTCTCGCTCCGCAGTAAAAAAAACTCTTTTAGATATTCGTGGACTCTGCGGAATTTCGTGCTTGGTTTAAGTATCCCGACTTGATATTAGCATTATTGTGTGGCTATTATTGTTTAAAAAATATATATAAATTAAATGTGATCTTTACCACGGGGATTCTGTTTACATCTCTTTAACACAATGTTTAGCAAATACTTAAATAATTAAAAATAATATATCTCCTTAATATGTCATCCAGATGAAGGGCGTATAATCAAATATATAGGTGCTGAGTTATTGTATGCTTGCCCCCGACATATTTTCTCTCTGCGGAATTACTCTCCATTCGCAACTACTCTTATTATTATTAATCAAGAACATACTGTGTTGGAGTTCAGTATGCTGCTGACTCTCGTAGAGGTTGGACGCTTAATTACAAGTAGTGGCTCAAATGTAATCATACTTTAATTTATCTAAATAGGGAATTGAAAAGGAGCATCACACCACACCACTCTCAATTGTGTATCGGCAGCCGATGGGTATACATATGTGTAGTTACTCTCTCGGTACATGTACATAGTCTCTCTCATTACTCTCTTAATTGTTAATTATGCCATTACAACTAATTACATCTAATTACACTTGGCAGCTCTCGAACCAAGGACTATGCCAGTACAAATGTCAATATGCTTTAATTAGCCTTGTCGGAATTCGTACTAAGGAAGTTTCTATTACAAACATAGTAATGCTTTAATTACCCTCGATGGGATTCGAACCAAGAGAACCGACTATACNTCGACTATCGTGTCTCTTTCACACAGCGCACCTGGCGGCAAAAAATTCAAACACTCTCGCTCCGCAGTAAAAAAACTCTTTTAGATATTCGTGGACTCTGCGGAATTTCGTGCTTGGTTTAAGTATCCCGACTTGATATTAGCATTATTGTGTGGCTATTATTGTTTTAAAAATATATATAAATTAAATGTGATCTTTACCACGGGGATTCGGTTTACATCTCTTTAACACAATGTTTAGCAAATACTTAAATAATTAAAAATAATATATCTCCTCAATATGTCATCCAGATGAAGGGCGTATAATCAAATATATAGGTGCTGAGTTATTGTATGCTTGCCCCCGACATATTTTCTCTCTGCGGAATTACTCTCCATTCGCAACTACTCTTATTATTATTAATCAAGAACATACTGTGTTGGAGTTCAGTATGCTGCTGACTCTCGTAGAGGTTGGACGCTTAATTACAAGTAGTGGCTCAAATGTAATCATACTTTAATTTATCTAAATAGGGAATTGAAAAGGAGCATCACACCACACCACTCTCAATTGTGTATCGGCAGCCGATGGGTATACATATGTGTAGTTACTCTCTCGGTACATGTACATAGTCTCTCTCATTACTCTCTTAATTGTTAATTATGCCATTACAACTAATTACATCTAATTACACTTGGCAGCTCTCGAACCAAGGACTATGCCAGTACAAATGTAAATATGCTTTAATTAGCCTTGTCGGAATTCGTACTAAGGAAGTTTCTATTACAAACATAGTAATGCTTTAATTACCCTCGATGGGATTCGAACCAAGAGAACCGACTATACTTCCAACACTACAACTCTTCCATCTTCTCACCCCTCAAACAACATCCTACCCTCAAAATAATTTCAAAGTCTCTCAAATGTCGCTTGGGCGCTTTGTCCGCCTAAAAGTACCCACCAATTAGTCGGCCAATCACAGAACAGATCCTGAAGGGAAGGGGAAGGCGACATCCAACCACAACACACCTCCCAGAGAGAGGGGGAGGGGCGAATATCAATTAAGAAGGTTAAAGGATAACACCACCTAGTTTCCATNAACACACCTCCCAGAGAGAGGGGGAGGGGCGAATATCAATTAAGAAGGTTAAAGGATAACACCACCTAGTTTCCACCCTTCCGACACCACTTGACAGGCTAATCAAATGTCCCTTATGCCGCTAATGACTCCCTAGTGTCATAGAACATACATGCTCTCGCATTTGTGGGGGAAAATCCTGAGGGGATTTTATTCCTAATATGAATTACCATTAAAACTCGCATCAGTTAAATTGCTCCACATCAGACACACCACATAAAANGATTTTATTCCTAATATGAATTACCATTAAAACTCGCATCAGTTAAATTGCTCCACATCAGACACACCACATAAAATAAATGGCAAATTACGAATTAGTTTGGTGGATGAATTTCGCTAACCTAATCTCCGTAATTAACTTTACTTCAGGGCAAAGGATCCCATTTCATCCAACCCAGTTACCAGTACTAAGTAGCTTTATTAATCCGCATTAATTGACTCGTTTGAAAAGAATGCATCGAAACAGTAGCGTTGTTTGAGTATCACTCTGCACTCGCGACACTTGTCTGTCGGCCACCATAGAGCACTGTGCGATCGCGTCTATAGCCGTAGCCCGATACGCGACGCTCTTACGGCGCGCTCACAACACGCGTCTGGAAGACGAGCACTGCGCATGTAGCTGAAGAGGACCACTTAATTTGTTTTTAAGTTTCTATTTATTTTATTATANCTGGAAGACGAGCACTGCGCATGTAGCTGAAGAGGACCACTTAATTTGTTTTTAAGTTTCTATTTATTTTATTATTTAAAACTACATTTTAATATATCTCTTTTCCTTCTGGTTGGTCTTTAGTCACGCTTTATCAGAACTGCTACGAAATTCGCTGTCGGCTTGTAAACTGAAGAAGGAAACCTACTTCAGAAATGATTTAGATCTTAACCGTAAATAAAAAATGCTAGCNAACCTACTTCAGAAATGATTTAGATCTTAACCGTAAATAAAAAATGCTAGCATTTTACGTTTTTTGCGTACCTTTTACATTCAGCCCACTTTGCGTCTTGTTCTAAGCAACTAAGAAGATATTATCTTCCAGACTTGTGTCAATTTCTTCCATATAAAACACTATGGTATTTTACGTTTGAAACCAAATAAATTACATGCGAAATACCGAAAAATTTACACGCTGTAAAGTCTGATTTCACAAGCACGCAACAAACATTTTCAACGACGCACGGCGAATTATGATTGTTTTATTGGGACGCAGACATTGCTGGACAACTTGCGTGGTAGATCCGTTACGGCCGCTCCCGACCTGTGATATTCCAAGTTCGAATCAGAGGAAGGCCGCTGACACTTGTGTCGTGTTTGGACGTAGGTTCAGGTTGGTTTAGTTCGTAATCCCCACTCCTGGGGCCTCGGTGGCCCAGCGGCTAGAGCGTTAGCCTCCCACCAAGGCGAGCCGGGTTCGGTTCCCGGCNTGCACGTGAGACTCGTGCCGGACGATGCCACTGGTCAGCGAGTTTTCTCGGGATGTTCCGTTTACCAACACCCTTGCATTCCGACGTCCATACTCACCTCGCTTCACCCTCATCGGCTCCTGAGATCCCGATGTTAAGGATGCTGGTCACCAACAAACTAATTATTTTCTATTGGTACGAAATACTGTCCAACATGTAGACATTATTTACAAGTGCAATTTCCTCGCATTAAAAATTTAGATGTCATTTTTCTCTTGCATTATGGCACGTAAAAATTACAATTTTTGTGGTTTGGGACGTACTAGGAATAAAAAATAAATAACTTACTGGAATGAGATTGTTCACATTGAAATAAGAAACTATGATTTACATGAGGTAAATGTTTAAAATCACGCCTAAAAGTGTTTTAGTTTTTTTTTTAATTGTGTAAAATAAGGGAATTTTTGCACTTTTCTTATTTGTACTACCGTAGTTTATTATATTTAGTAAAATAACTGTTTGTATGCATGCCCATTAAACTTTCTGTAAATGTTTTCATCTTATTTGTACATAAAAAAAACTGTGATTTTGACATGTCATGATGGGAAAACTATGCAATATAGAAAATGTTATGGGAACAAAAGGTATTTAGACTAATATCTTCAAGTTGAGCGGCATTTCATACACATATAAAATAATGGAATTTTTTGGTAACCAGTCAGTATTCTTAAGAGCCACCCCCCCCCCCCCCCCCCCC
>NQII01000659.1:172665-210315 GCA_002778355.1 Clitarchus hookeri
CTAAGCGCAAGGCTCTGAACTGGCGTGCAGTGTTCTCGTCGTGCTGCGTGTACCTATGGGACTTTCAGCGGTGATCATATTATTTTATTAGTGGGAAGTGTTTCGGAAGGTTCAGTGCAGGCCTCTATAGTAGTTTTGTATGTATCTGATGCGTGCATTTTGAGCTACAGCGCCTTGGAAAGGCCGTTTTTAGCGGTTTTGGATTACTCTGAATTGATGTTTCTAACGTACGTGATATTTTGAAAGTACTTAACAGCTCTCGTCTGAAGTGTGTGTTCTTTTCGTAGATCAGCACGTTGGACGCACGCTTAATAGTTTCGTTGAAAAACGTGTATTTGGAACACTCTGCAACACAGTTCAAGCGCCAGGTAGACGGGCGCCTTAAACCCACCACTACTTCGCGATAACATGTGAGTTGAAGGTGAATGTATTTCTGTTCCAGAACAGGTAGCTAGCACACTGCGCCGCGCCACAGCAGCACCATCGCCACTGCAAAACCATGACATTCAGATCAAATCTCGGATATTTTTATATTTCTTGTGTTTATTTTGTTTGTACTTTTTGGTCACGTGCATTACTTTTTTTACCTCAAACAAACGCCGTTACTAAATGAAAAGGCCCCGGTTTTTACTAGAACAATTTTGCTTCTTCAGGTAGGAAAAANCACGTGCATTACTTTTTTTACCTCAAACAAACGCCGTTACTAAATGAAAAGGCCCCGGTTTTTACTAGAACAATTTTGCTTCTTCAGGTAGGAAAAAAACGGAACGCTAAGGGTGACATAGACCCCCGCGTGACATGTCACATTCGACCTTACGTGTAACCAAAGATCTGAATAGGCGCGCAGTCTTTGAGNACATAGACCCCCGCGTGACATGTCACATTCGACCTTACGTGTAACCAAAGATCTGAATAGGCGCGCAGTCTTTGAGAGCGCCATAATGAATATGACTATTATTTTACTACTGAAAAAACTACAGTCTATTTCAGTACAGTCACCGTAACGGGTTTCGCGTGACTTGTGACGGCGATGTTGAGAAGTTCAATGGCGAGAATGTTCGCTACATGCACGATAATTGGATAGCTATTTCCCCGAGTAATTTGTTGTATGTGTCGTATGTGGTCTACGGGTGAGAAAAAAATGCTGATACCGTATTCTCTACAAAAAGTGTGGGGAGGGGGGAAGGGGGCAGTTCGAACAGGCCGCAGTTCAACGTTGGGTTATGCGAACATTTGTACAGCGACACCAGTGATTTACTCTCATTTCTCTAGAAATCTTAACTATAAGTATACCTGAATTAAGAGTCTGTGAACGTCAAATTACTTAATTTCGGGTGAGTAATGTTTCTCTGTTTGAAACCTTCGATTAAAAGTTACTTATAACGTGGATAAACAGTTTCTTATATCCGTTGAGTCATCTACAAATGTTTGTATATGTCATTCTTAGGAGTTAAGATCATCAAAGTTTTTACGACTGTCAGCATTTGATATCTTGAATACTTCCGCACTAGTAAATTATAAAAATATATATCTCATATATAAAAAAAACTATTTAAGTAGCCACAAAGATGTTTCGACGAACTGTTTCAACTTGGAAGGCCATATTCATAGTATAGGCCTACAAATGTTGCAAATGCATATGAGAAAGTCTCATTTAAAGTCCACTTGCAGCTACTGAAAGCAGGGAAGAAAATAATTTCTCAAAATTTTTCGGATTTTCGAGGAAATAAATTGCGTGCCTTTCAGAATGGTCAGTGTAAAACATGCTGCAGGGCTACGCTTTCTTATTTTGAGAATTCTGTAGGCCGAGTTCTCTAGATAAAATATGAATCTTATTTCACTCTCTTCGTTCCTTTTTATGGTCATGCGGCACGCTATAAGGCTATAGTTAACTGCGGTGTTATTTGTTTGGCGCAGTGAAAAAATTCGCGCCTATCATGTTTCGGTGAAAATGAAAAGTTTTTCTGTGGCGGCCAAACGGACTGTGCGTTTGGCGCGGAGTTTTGGCGCCAATCCCGCAAGCATAACGCTTATATCAGCACTCTGTTCCGCGAACTGCGGGCGTAATCGGCGGAGGGACGTGTCTCGTAGCCAGAAGGGGAGGCCTGGTCATTCCATATCTCAGACTGACCCCTTCTCGCTTTCCGACCACCCACCCCTCGCTGGCTGGAAATATGTTATATCCTACTTGGAATAAACAAAAGGTTGAGCATAGACCCTCCGAATCGTAAAAAGAAAAATAAATCTTGTTGACGGCTCACCTTTTTTCCCCCCATATAATGTTCCACACCATTTATTGTTTAATCGCAATGGCAATGCCACATGACTTCCTGCCCCTTTCCGCTACGCAGTAAAGTTTTTGTTTATTTCGCCTTTAACCACGCGTATCGAATATCACAGTCTGCCTGCGAAATAATAGATTTTTGATTATATACCAAACATTCAAATATGAAAACTGCAGTGTAAAATATTAAATGGAACAGCTCATGACTTAAAAAAATAATAGATGTTTTTAACGCCGTTCTACAAATACGCGGGTGTTGCCTCTCCCAACAACAGTCTAAGATGGCAGTCGACTTAACAGCAATCCTGAACACACAAGAGTTTAGAAAATATTAGCTCACATGACCGGTTTGAACCAGTAGTAGCGACTGAAGTCACAGTAACTCAAATTATTCTGCATTTTTTCGGACTGCAACTTGGAGCACAACGATTTGAAAACGTGTCACTGATATGTGTCCTTCCACTACTTCAGTGTCTCATATCCTACTAATTTTGTTATCTAAGTTCATATAATACATTTTCTCATAATGCTGACGAACAAACTGTATTTTATTGACTGAAATGTCAATTATTATTATTATTTTTACTCGCGCGTGCAATGCAAATGCCTCCTCTATTCACATCCATATACATATGTGCTCCCCGTTTCTGTCTATAAGTCACGCACACACCACTCTGAAAATGAAAAGCCGTANATACACAGCACACACCACTCTGAAAATGAAAAGCCGTAGTCCGAATTCAAAGTAATTTTTTTCGGCTAGCATAAATGAGCACATGCCTTATGTAAGGCATTATATAATATTCACAGTAGAGTGAGCACTTTTAAGGTCCTACCAACAGGTACTAACCACCTATAAATATATTTTATTGCAGCCTCAGACGTTAACTTTTAAAGAGTGGTTAAATGTATAAACTGTGTTTATTAGTCACATGACAATCTTCTATATTAAAAAGTTACATAAATATAGAAGTTGGCTGACAAGAAAAATTTGTCAGGACTTTAAAATGTGCTCACTTTACAGTTAATAGCCATGAACACAATCTGTTTTTCCTGTACAGTTAAGACTGTATTCCCTAACAAATTATAATTCACAGCAAAACAGAACACCCTTCTCGGGTGAAGAACCTAAATTCTCTCAGTAATATAATAAACATTAACTAATAGCTGTGAAAAGTTTCGCCTTAATATGTTTTGGAAAGGCACACACGTAGGTCCATATAAAAGTGCTATTCCGTGCATAATAATATGCTTAAATATAAACATACAGCTGCATCATCATTCGATAAAATGTATTTTAACAGAAGGATATAAAAACATGGAAAGAATTTACATTTCCGGTGCAGAAGTCAACATATTTTTATTCGTGTTAGTGGTCTTGTTATGCGGGTAAAGAGCAATTTTAAATGTTGAACACCCCCCTCCCCTCTCCCCCCTGGAAAGTGTTAAGGTACTTTACTCTACGATATTCTCGAAGCACTCAAACTTCTCCAGCCGATGTATTTCCACGCTTCAAGCTTGCGACCACCTTTACGGGACATAATCATTCTAAAAGATTTTTAAGCCTACAAAATAACAAGTATATTGCGATTGGTTAAGTACGGTGTTATTATGAAAACAAACTATGGTGTGTCAAATGTATAAATATCAGTGTAATTTATTTATATCAAAACCAAATACTTACAACATAAAAAAAATTCTCCAGAGGAAATTTTAGGAATATAAATTGTTGAGTTTAAGTTATAGTAAAATATGTGCGTCCATTTCTGCTTTTACTGCAAGCAAAATTTCACTATTACTTCCAAAGTAAGGGTAGTTTCATTTACAACATTGTTTGTCAGCTGCTCATTCCGGTGGCGGACTACTTGAGTAGTCCGCCACCGGAATGCGCAGTCGGCATTTCGCCAGTTAGCGTTTACCGGCAACCCTGAGGTAGTTACTCTTCAACAAGGTGGCAATCCAGTGAGCACGCTTCACTTGCCGCTCGCGCAACGAGAGACTTATCTGCCCGTGGCGCGTACCGGCTGTTTAGAAACAGTTTGTGAATAGCAGGGGGAGCGGGGAGGGGGCCTGTAGGAGGCGGTGACACATGCGGGCTGAGCACTATCGTCGTAGGGATGTGTTAAATATGTATCTGGGGGCGGGTTGCGCCGCTGCAGGCAGGCGTGCGAAACAGTTAGCACGCTTCGTCCAGCGATACTCTCGCTTAAAAACTGCCCGCGTCACCCTCGTGATGAAACTTTACTTCTTACGTAGATACGCAAGTGGGTTATGAGAGACGGAGCTAGTTGCTCAATGAAGCAGGAAGTGGGCAGGAGTCGGCCATGGCTAACGTTTATTCTACTCAGGTTGGGTATCTCAATGCTTTTAGTTTGGCAATTAAATTTTTCGTCACTAGGTAAACGCTAGTGTCGCATGTGTACTAGTTTTTCTCTATTTTCTACGTTAAATAAATAAATAATTGCAACAATCATAAATCAAATTTAAAATAACTACGTAAAATCATTCTCTTTTATTATTCACGTAGCTTAAAATTTTTATTATAGGTTGGCGCTTGGAACACTGTTCACCTAGCGGCGGAAATTTTCCCTATGCCAAACTCTACTATAAGAAACCTTGTTTTGTTCCTAACCTGAGTACAATTAACCTTAGCCATGGCATGTGATGACTAACCAGCTCAAAAGCGATTTCGGGAAACCACAGAAAACCTAAATCATAATAGCCTAAGTGGTATTCGAACACAGGTCCTGCCAAATGTGAGTCAGGAGGTTCACCACCGCGTCACTTCGCAATGAAAAATAAAATTGTTTATAGATATAAAATGTTTGTTTTCTTAAAGATATCAGGTTTAAATACACTCCATTTCCAAATCTGTGTCGCGTAATAATTGCAGTTTATTGTGTTCATTCATAATGCGTTTAATTACCTATGAATTACATATTACCTATTTCAGATGCCCAAGAACATTTGGTCTGATTTCACTAATATTGGTGGCACAAATAATATCCTTATTTATATTAGCATTTTATTTTTGGTTGGTTGATTCAAGTCGTAGTAAACATTTAGCTATAAAAAGCTTTGATGGATAATGGTTATAACTTATATTGGCTTTATAATATTCTACTCTTGTGTAATAAGAGATACAAATTCTCTCCCATTCTTTGGCATTAGATATCGCAATGATTTATTATTTAAGAGTTCCTGGTCCAGTTGGTGATGCTAGACGGAGAAAAATAAGCTATTATTATGTGTACCTCTGACATTATTTAACTTCGAATTTCAACTCACATGATTTCAGAAGTTAATTATACTATCAAAAACTTACTCGTCACAATCGGAACCTGAAACAATGGCAATGCGTCCCCGCCAGCGAAAGCAATGAAAATTGCTCCTGTAGAAATTAAACTTATGTGACTGTTACAGTGACTAAATTGCGATCATTGCGAAGATTTTAAGCAGCAGCATGCAATGACCTTCAAAGGCTTCCACATACGCTCGCTGTAGCTAGATTTCGTGAAATTTTAATCTACAAACTGTAATAATAAGTACACGTGATGGCAGGAAACTGATTCAACTACAGATGCGGTTTTTTTTATTTTCGTTTTTTCCAATATATATATATACACACACATGCGCTTTTTCCTTAAATTGATCAACACGAAGTTTTGAGCCATTATTAAAGTAATTATTTTCTTTGTCAATTCATCCCTCGCTCTTCCCTCGACGGTAACAAACTTCATTTTTAAATTATTTTCTTCTGTTTTCTGGAGTTAATTGTGAAAATTTCACACAAGTTTTTCTAACAGCTGCTGTCGGCTCGTAAAGCAGCAGAACTTCAAATGCAAGTAATTCGATATTTTTGTTGCCTGCGCGCTATCAAATTTTCCAGCACGCTTGCAAACCCACAGAGAACCAATATTCGCGGACTTCCGGCAAGGTGGTATTTACCCCTCCCTTCCTTACCTTCCCCACAACACGGTGCTCTACCCGACAAAGGCCAGACCGCAGAATGAAAACACAACGATGCAGTACGATGGGAGGGGCTGAGGGGTCCGGGGGAGAAATAGGGTACACGTGGACAATGACAAAAATGACAAAAACATTCCGGTGGGAGGAGGGTGAAAATAAATTGGGAGGAGGCGAAAAAAAAAATTCTAAATCGTAACGAGGAAACGAAATACCCATTTGTTGTCGGCAGCGTCAGTTGCAGAAGGGGAAGGTAATCGAATACTGCAGGGTATTGGTGGTATCCGGATTGCTGCATCGTCCGCTTGGGAGCAGCACCTGTATCTAAGGAGATCGTCAGATTTCCCCTTCGGCTCTTGCACGCTTGAGCCGTGTTCGGATCCGCCAATGTGAGGATTTAGGGTTTAAGAATGCAGGGTTGTGAAATGTGAACTTTGATGATAATTATCTGAACGCTCAGAACATTAGCATCGGGATCTTTTTCAGTGTAAGACTTTCAATGTCGCTAGCGGACACCCGCTCATTAGCAGTGCTCGAACCTCAAGAAAATATTGTTACGTGCAACAGCTCCGCGTCCTTTCCCTTGCCCTCCCCATCGAGCATGGAAACCCAGTGCTCCAAGGACATCACCATGAACTGGTGTCAAGAAGGCAGGGTTACAAACGGGCCACTGTGGAATACTGACGCGTGCCGCGATAAGACTGCACGAACGGATACCGCTCCCGACTATGGAAGATTGAATGACTTGTGTGGTCGGTGCGCGAATTTTCTGAGCATCGTCTCCCCCATTCCCCTTTTTTCCACTCGTCACGACTCGTTGGACGAAGAACCTTCTGAGCTGGGTCGGTTCAGCTATATAAGCTGCATGCGGTATAGAGCATCGGGAGTGTACAGTGTGAGACATTGACTGGCTGGACCGTGGGAAGGTGTAACTGGATGCGCGAGTGACAGATATTTTGAGTGAATGGGCATGGGAATTTTTATCATATATGTAAGTAATAAGTGAAGATTAATTGACTGTAGCTAGCATAAACACAGTGATAAGGATTCCATTCAAAATTGAAATTGGCAATAAATATTGCGTTCACTAAGAGGATATGTCAAATAGCAGAAATAGGCAGCTTAATGTTGTAAGTAAAAGCTGTGCGTATTTTATAGCAACGTAAATAAATAAGGAAATCAAACTTAAATATTTATTTTTATAAATACTTCCCGTCACTCGTGAACTCAGATACGCCCTGGGTAACTGGTAACACTACACATTTGCTGTAAAGGCTTAGTTGGCAGGTGGCGGCTGTTGAGGAGAGAGTAACATTCCAAGAATTCGAGCAACGGCACAAACAGTTATTAAGCACTTAAATTAAAACATCTGTGCCAAGTTCAATAGTCATCCTACCTGGAAATAGTACTGTTATTACACAGAAGTAATAAGGCACTTAACTCGCTCGCCACCTGGTAACCGAACCAGCTGTCACAGGAATCGGTACGATTTTCTTTTGCAGAGTGACGACCTCTTAGCCATGGCATTCGCGAGTAATCCGCTACTATAATCCATTCACGGTATCTTCGATACATTTGAAAAGAACCTTTGAAAAATCACCCTAGGAGTTACATGTTTAATTGGTTATAAAAAAATTGTATATAGAAAAAGGTTTTGTCTTGCTTTTAGCACTAAAGCACTATATAAATTGGTTGTTTTAAGTTTTAAGTATATTTTTTCAATAAATTATAATAATTTGTTAAAAGTCCGAACGAATTAACAACGGATTTTGATGGGACATGTTGGTTGTAGCTGAAAAGAAATAGTTCGTAGGTTAAATATTAATATGTATAAATTTAATGCCGTAATTGTAAAGTCAATATTGCTAAACTATATATTTACATTTTTACGTAGCACTCATGGGTAAAGATTTCACTGTTATTAATTGAAATTAAATAAATTTCAGTGTCTGTCCAGCGGACTCATACACTCCATCTTGTCTGTTTGGGCACTTTTTTTCAGAAGTATAACCACGCCATATTGGATATTGGAGACGCTGAATTGTGGTTATAAAACTAACGTAACACATTCTTTCTACTTATAAGCTAATTCTAGGTTAAGACGTAATTTTAGTATTAGCGTTGTTATTTCCGCAGTTTATCTTTGTAAGTTGTAAATAAACGTGCAAAATATAGAAAGGCATTTGAATATTTCCGTTACGTAATTCCCTTCGCAATCCTTAACAGAAAAATATATTTTAAAAGAATGAAAAGGAATCGATTTTTGGTCAATAACTGATAATCGATAATTTTCGAAAGCTTTTTGTGGAGCGTAAGAGATAGCAGCACAGTAGCGTTGGCTTACACGTATTTCTCTTATATCGTCTTTGCGCCGCACGTAGTGTTTTGATGTTGTGGCAGTGAAGTGAGACAGTTTCTTGACGGAAAAGCGATGTACATACACCGCAGGTTTAAAAATGAAAGTGATTTTGTTCGCTGAAGAGTTTGGAAATCGAGCCGCGGGCCGTGAATTCGTAGTAAATGAAACGTTAGTGCGGGGCTGGAGGAATTTTTTTCACTTATAAGTCGCACCCCGAGTTTTCAATAAAATGTACGACTTATATGCGATAAAATAGAATAAATGGTACCCATTTATGTGTCACTTTAGAAATTGGACTGTGCTACTTACAAAAGTTTATTATGTAAAATTTAACTTTTTCCTTACAGCAAAAATGTAAATAAATCTTAATATAATGAGTAAACTTTAATTAAATTATATAATTAACAGTTCCGATATATACTTCAATCTACCTTTTTGTATGTATTACAACATTTCGCTAAATTGATTAGCATTTTTTAGACATTTAGAGAATTTTATTAAAGTATATGACAGTTAAGATTACATGGCATTGTTTCTCTTCAAAAATAAATTTTGGTAGTTCCCACATGGACACTGTTAACAAAATATTTGACAGTTACCACATGGCACTGTTTGTTTACAAAACATTTAGCAGGTGTCACATGGCTCTGTTTACAAAACGTTTGACAGGTGTCACATGGCAATGTTTTGTTTACATACTGCGGAAGGATACATAATCGGCTCCCTGAAAGTAGATCTTTAGCAGGGCTTCAGAAAATCTTGAAGTTACCGTGAATACATTATACCTGCTGTTTGGTAGTTTCGAAAACGGCGTAGATCGTGTTCGCTTTATTAAAGTAGGTTCAATTTCCTCTAAAGCTGAGTTTGTGTTCGACACTCGCACATGTGTTACCTGTGCTGCAAGACAGTAGCTTTACGTTCCGCTGGTCATTTGCTGAGGAAGAATGGAGTGTAAAGTCCGATTTTAAGCGTTCATGTGTGGTTCAGTTTTCCAGTGGTTCTTAGAGGAAGATAACCTGTTCACGGCTGAGCTATAACCGACGGCAACCACTCTTGAGTCCATCAAATTTCTTTAAATTTAACCAAATTCCCGAAATATAAAAAATTAATTATTTAATGTTTGTTTCATAAAGAAATTACTTACATACGATATATTATGTGGATGCCTTATTTTTTATTTTTTACGTACACATCTCTTTTCTCAGCATGTAAATACCGGTACTTGTATTTGGTTTCAGTCGACACGCGGCCAATCAAATGTAAATAAACAACAGCAGACGACTTAACGGAGCTATTTGGAGACTTGGTGTGCTATTCCACCACAGTAAATTTCGACCCTAAATCACCACATATTTTGGCCTAAACTTGACCACGTCTGTTTAATCACCTACATAGCATAATGCGTAGTTGTTCGGAACACTTCTTGATTAGGAGATGCCCTGACTGAAGGCTACTGCATGTCTCCTCAGGCGTTTCTTTAAATTTTAGGCTAATTTCAGTGCATACACATGTTTTTATCTGTTTATTTTGATTATTTGTGCTTGTTCATTGTTATACTCTCGTGTTGAGGGCACTGTTTTCTGTGTGTTCATGTTAAACCATCTTTTTTTTTTTGTTGGAAAGGCATGGTTCTTTTTCTTTGCGTGTATCTCGGTACTGTTTTTATCTCTTGGTAGAGAAATTTTGCATGTGTATTTTAGGGGCTGTTTGTCCTAGTTCAGCTCTCTACTGTGTTTGGGTTTTTCTCGGGGCTCTTCCCAAGATTATGCTTCCATTATTTATGTTTTATAAGCTATTACTTATTTGTTTATATCAAGTCTGCCCGGAGGAGCCATAGCTGCTAGGACGCAGAGTCTATAGTTTTCTTATCTTTACTCTTAGGTGTTCAAAGAGATCATAAAAAAAGGCAGCTGCGTACGGAACGATAAACTGTACCTACTATATTTAGCGTAGCGTAATTTAATTTAAATTAATTTTTAATACGATTCCCAAGTGAATCTGACTGTCAGGAAAGCATCATAAGCTGGGTAAAATTAATACCTATTCTTGTAAAGGCTCCGAGAGATATACCTACGGACGCAACAACTTCCAAAAATGTCAGTTTAATTTCAATACAATTTTAGTAATTTTTAAATAACTTTGTTGATCGATGGTAGATTTCAGAGATCTGCTGTCTATAACTCAGTATATATGTAAACATTTTACACTAGCAAATTGTATTTAATCCAATTATTAGGAAAATGTGTGCTGGTAACAATTTTACTTACCAACACTACGCGATCGCGAAAAATAACAGAGGAAACTTAATCATCTTCATTCCTTCTGATGTGAAGTGAATTTCGAAAGCATTTGCGTCAGTTACTTAAAATAGGGAGGTACATATTGTATGGTATTCCAAAACAACTTTTATTTTAGTAAAAATGTTTCATGCATCGCTAGTCAATCTAGCATAGAGAAGTACGTAATATTCAGAAATTTCGAATGGAAAACTGGGGAATTTTAACAAACATTAACTTTATTAGTGCCTGACGAGGTGCACCCACTAAGTGCAATATGGACATACAACCTGTTACGAAGAGAACGTGACCTAACACAAAAAAGTAAACATCTTCTTGATTCTCGGAGACGATCTTTTCGCATTTGCTGTCATAAACTCCTTAACATAAAACCTTGAATATGAACTTTGGAAGTGGCGTGAGGCAAAGCAAGTAACATGATGGCTGGTGGTGTGCCGCTATGAAGCCGACGCCTGTGCAGTAAGTAACCCCCTCCTGTGGCTACCGGTACGCCTGTGCAGTAAGTAACCCCCTCCTGTGGCTACCGGTACGCCTGTGCAGTAAGTAACCCCCTCCTGTGGCTACCGGTACGCCTGTGCAGTAAGTAACCCCCTCCTGTGGCTACCGGTACGCCTGTGCAGTAAGTAACCCCCTCCTGTGGCTACCGGTACTGGCGAACACCTGCGAAAGTCTCGTTATTGATTTGGCAGCTCACTAAACTTCGCTGTTGTCTGCATGCTCGAAACATAGTTGTTTGTTTATTAGCCTATGCTACAGAAGAGGCCAGGTTTCTGCCCGACTAACTTGGCGATCCCATAGCTGATCGTATTTCACTCTCAGAGATCACTTTCTGAACAGTATTTCTCAGTGCCGCCACAGTTGCTGTAATATTACTTAAAATAAACACAAGCGATCATATTGAGAAAGTTTGCAACGTAATAGACTCGCATGTCGAGACAGTGAGCTTGAATCTCTGTGCAGCCTCAGAGTTAGTTTACAAGCCTTCATGTCCCGTAACTGACAACCAAAAATCATTAAAAAATCATTAAGATTGTCAAAAGGTTTCCGTTGATTAATCGTAAAATGGGCCAGTGACCAGGCTATACGTTAAAAGGTTGTTTAAATAAAACATGTACTATTTTTATTTTCAATTTTTACTATTGCAATCAGTTGATTTTAGATGATATTTTGACTGAATAACGTTTGTTTACAACTTAAAATGCTGTTATTGCAATAATTGTNTAGTTTACAAGCCTTCATGTCCCGTAACTGAAAACCAAAAATCATTAAAAAATCATTAAGATTGTCAAAAGGTTTCCGTTGATGAATCGTAAAATGGGCCAGTGACCAGGCTATACGTTAAAAGGTTGTTTAAATAAAACGTGTACTATTTTTATTTTCAATTTTTACTATTGTAATCAGTTGATTTTAGATGATATTTTGACTGAATAACGTTTGTTTACAACTTAAAATGCTGTTATTGCAATAATTGTAAAACACTCTCACATATAAGTCTTGACTTTATTAGGTCTAAAACTTTACCAGTGACCCGTTAAAAATTGCAGTTCAATACCATACATGTGTATGCTGTGTATGCATTACGAAACAACTTTTGCACCACCTGTAATTAATTGCACACGAACAAAGTTCGCTGGGACGATATGCGGATTACTATTAGACATTCGGCAAGTCTGACGCGGAATTCTGTACATAAAGTGTATATTCTCATCCTATACTTTCTCTTGGGCCATGAGCAATCTGAAAACTTAGAAATCCCGGTAGTGCAAATTATTTTGAGGTGTGTATGTATGAAAGTTGTTTAGCAGAACACTCTATCCGCTCGTAAGATACGGTATAATTTGTTTTAAACTAAGATATTCGTTTGTATTTATAACCAATACACATGTATAAACATCAGGAAAAGCGCGAAAATCAATTACTGCATTTTTGTCCCATTTTATACACACTGGGTTAGAACAGTGAAATTAATTAACTCTGTGGGACACACAAAGAATTATAATAAAAATATTTCACAAAATTTTACAATTCCTACTACTCCTTCAGCTTGGAGCGCGTGTGACACTCGAGCCCTGTATGAACAGACAAGTTTCGGGCCACACCCGCATAAATAAATGGCGCGTAAATTTATATTCCCTGCAGAAATATTCGTTTGCATAATTACGGAGCGGCCAAACCACGATATAAGTTAGGTCCAGGGGACAGCAGTAAGGACACAGGTTTCAAGGGACGCTGTGGCAATCCGGTGGAGGGTTTATTTGGCCCGAACTAATTAGTGGCTCGCCCCACTTAGATAAACAGGCCATTGAGGGCGACGCAACGGCTTTCTCGTCCGGGTACTTTATGCTGCCTCCCGGCTTCGTTACCCACACTCCGGGTCCGAAAGCTTCCCTGACCCGCTTCCGAACGGTAATGTAAACTCTACCTAAGGGAAGGATGCCGAGGGAGGTATAAAAAAAGATTAGTGAAAGAAAAAGCAACGTACCAGACGTGGAAGAAGGTAAAGGCCCACATATTTCTAACGTCTTGAGTGCGGAGGATGGTGTAAGTTACTGCAATGCTACCATCACCTGTTTTGTGGGTGTTATGTTCCACCTTGAATATCCCCTGTCTTGGTCCGGAGAATGGGGCGGCCCATCTTCCGTATCTCTTCCACGATGCGCGCGCATGAGCGAGTTGGCCGGCCACTTCTCTCTCCGTTCCCCCCACTTCCCGCTACACAAACAAAATGCCCACAGCTGTCCACATGGATTTTTGTCTACAACTTTATGTCCCTCTTATTACCATATTTTACGCACCGCGCGCAACAAGGTTTGATCGCGATGTGATCAACGAGGGAGGAAAGTTTAGGAGGTAACATAAAAATGCTTTCTGTGAGAGTTTACCATTGCAACTGCTTATAAAGGTATAATTAAAATGTTCCTTCGTTAAACGAAAATAAAGTATTACATCAACATATTGACAAACCCAAGATCAATCTTCCCATTAAATAAAATTAGTGGTAGATTATTAAATGTTCGCAAGACTTTCAATTTATGACTTCAGCGGATATTTCAAGTATATTCAATGGTCAGCAACGACAATTACAAACAAAAAATGGACCAACTGTTGACACAAGTCTATAACCAACCAAGGAAAAAGCATTGTCTTGAAACCCAATGTTTCTTAACTTTGACGCCGGTCATCACTGAATAGTTAAAAATTGTCGTAAAGTACGAATGTGGGCATCTTTCTATTTCGGTGGTAAAAAATATTGATTTGGTTTCATTTGCAAAAAAATGTGTTACCGGAAATAGTTTCAGGACCATCCTGTCCGAGGGTTTAAAAAGAACAATGGAGCAAAACATCGAAAGCTCGGTGATATTTAGAGGTTTGGGGCATTGTTTAACACCGATAACGGTGAAATTAGGAGGAGATGGAGAGGCGACGAAATGAAATGGTGCGTGGGAAACGGAAGTAACCCGAGGAAACACACTGGCCAACATCCACCACGTTCCCCACGTGTGAAAATCCAGGATGGTCGCGTCGAGAATCGAACCCGGTTTGTTATGGCTCGAGGCGAGCAGCCTGACCTCTACAATTGCGCACAGTAGCTACAGGGCACCGACGGAAACGCTGCACGCCTTGCGCGTAGGAGCGATGAGGCGCTAGGCGTGCGTGTTAGTATCGCCCGTATAGTTCCCTCGCTATCACAAAAACATGCTTTATAGGGAAATGGAAGAACTGAAAAATGTATACAGACGCGTAACTGTTCCCTAAATACTGTTCGTAAGCGTTCAATGGAACGTTTTCTGCTGGAGCTCTGTACACTGTTCGGCTGCCTACACAGGCGGCCACCTTAACATACAAAATGCTCCGAAAAGACCATTAATTCTGCACATGATTTTTGTATCGGGTGTTGATATCCGAGGGGCTTATTGCAGCATCATGATAAGCCAAATGTAGATCAAACATAAGATAAGGCACTGCAAGAAGAGGAAACACTGTGGCAAGCCCCTTCTAGTAATGGTTTGGAAGTGGCTATTACCCGTCTCATATAACTTGGCAAGATTATGACAGTCAGTGAGTGGCAATTTGACGCATACGAAACAAACAAAGTGCCATTCACAAAATACTGTATCAGCTGATGCACGAACGAACGTAAGTTAATATTACGTTGGCTATTCTGAGTGCACTGCCGACGCATATCAGAAAAGCAGAAAATACGCGATAAGAAAGAGTTCCTAGATTAATTGATACATTTTATTTTATGTGGTTACAAAAAAGCGATTGTAGAGTTACGAACTAAACTTCGTGATTAAGTAGTAATGCATAGGTGTTCAAAATGAAATGCACAATAAAACGATCCGTATCCAAATGAAACGCAACTTCAAACCTTGGCAGTTCTTTTCACGTCGTATCCCCAATCTCCAACCATGCTTTCCGTACATGTTTGATATTAATTCCAAAAGCATACAGATATATTGCATTGTATTATTGAATTATTTTTACTAATAATTTGATGAAATATATTTCAAATTCGTGTCGTTTCGAGCCAGTAATAGAAGAAAAGTCAACATTAAAAAAATACGGGATCAAGAGGCAGGCAAACTTGCTGATATCTGTTGAGTAAAGCTCTCGGATCACAACTCGTCCTGCCATGCCTTGAGCGCCATCTGTCCGCTCTTTCCCAAAGCATTACCATTCTCAAAAAAATAGCTATCGTGTGTAAAATAACAATTTTAAGAACAGATACCAGTAGTTTTATTTTTCCGCGAGATCTGCATAATTTTCAAGGTAACATATATTTGGTATGCAGTGATTTTTATTACTAGCAATTTATATTGTATTTCTATTCATCGACGTCCATTAGACGTTATCTCGCAAAACATATTTCATTGTTTCCGTGTTGTTAGTATGGTGTATTATTAAAACGAAGAAAGTGGGACGCGCTGGAGTAGTTTTTAAGCAATTCTTACGTTATTCCACGCCACATATTTCCAACTCGAACTGTTTAGTATCAGTAATAGCATAATTACTGCTTTTCAATAGTGGTTGGTTAGTTGTTAGCGAATAAAAGTGCTTTGTCAATCAAGTTTCCCGAATTACTTTTAGTTGCCGTTATATTAGATATGACGTCCAAAGTGTGATAAGAACTACAACTACCATGTTGCATATGTTTACCCAAATTCGCTGACTCAGACAAATTAAAAAAGAATTAGCAGATATTTAACTATTTGATATGTTTTATATTTTTCTTTTATAATCTTCAAATTTTTTTCGACAGATATCAGTCTAATATACTTCAAAATTTGTTTAGTATTGCAGTACAATGGCAAGTGGATTAGTTGACAGCGTGTTGACAAAATATACAGCCTTTACTTAACGCATCAGCTGATCGCGAAAGGATACATAAACTAAAAGTAAACATTTAGTGCTTCTTTTGTCGAACTGTCATAATCTTGCCTAGTAACATGAGACAGAGAAAAGATAGACGGCAGCTATGTCCGGCAATCGTGTTCCTTTCTCATCAGAATGAGTGTCATATCTGAAAATATAACAGAAATATTTTAAAATGTATGAGATGAGGCTAAACATTATATTGTCCCAAATCCCTCATTTCTGGTCGTCTAAAGCTAACGAGAGAAGTTTGAAGGGTTTCGAGAAAAACAAAATTGTAGAAGAATGGGACAGGCGGGGTAAGACATTCACAGTATGGCCATTTCTTCGGTCCATACAGAATCAGTGAATCTTTTACCCCAATTAGTACTACAAAGCTGCGTAAATATGCCCTTCAAATAAAGATCCAGATTTGTAAATTTTTGCGTCACCTATTATTTCCTCCCGCACTAAGCATGCAAATTAACCAATTTTAGTAGATGTCAGTCATTTTGCTTTGCATCTCCTATACGACCAGCGTTTTGTCCTGGGAGGTTTTCCTTCCGAAGCCCATATATTTTCAAGATACGCAAAAATAAAAAAATACTTTAAGAACCAAATATTTTGTTTTAGTGTAGTTGATATATACATAATATAAATATTCAAACTTTCATTATTAACCAAATTAATTATTAATCTCGAATACACTCAGTTTGTTACGGAAGACTATAATATAAGAACTGTGCTCACGAGGAATGCATATCTTTATCATTACCATCTACCCGTTGTCCGCTAAGTGAATGACATGCACTCTAATTTCGAATCAGGGGAAGATCACTAATTCGCAGTGAAATTCAACTACTCTAATAAATGAAAATGGCTCCACATAGAATCGGTAGAAAACCACTGGTTCTTTCAGTGAAACAATTCCACTAATTTAATAAGTGGCAAACAACTACTTGCGGCGAATTACATATTGTTTTCATTTAATTTAGCCAAATCATTACGAGAAATAAACACATTTCTGATACTCACTATTAAAATTATAGAATTTGACGTAATTTAAACTAAGCCAAAAATATATATTCGCGGTGTCTAGGATTTAAACTCTTACTATCTCGCTTTTAGACCGCTACCGTACTAACCGAGCTACCATACCAACGTTGACTTACAAGGGGAGAATTATTGCATTATATTTCTTTAATGAAAATATATAGCTTTGGTTTAATTGGTAATATTAGGATTGTTAAAACAAATAGAACGTATCAATGCTCTCATTTCACATTTAACGCAGTTTAAACCTTCGAATTGAGCGTTATTATGATTACGTGAATACGAAATGAATGACGTAAAAATGAAATCAAAGACTGAATGTTAAACTTTGTTTGTAAAATGGTATTATAAAGTGCGAAACTCACATTAAAAAAAAATTATTGGTTTTATTAGTTTATGCGTTGTTTTTTTTTCATTTGACACGCGTACACGTAGTTTAACTAATAAATCAGTAAAAAAAAAACAAATCACTGAAAAACAGCAAATGCAATGGTTGATGAATTAGTGAAAAATGTCACTGAACCAGTAAGTGAAGGAAAACTTGCATTTCTTCACTACTTCTTCAGTTAAATTCACTGAAGTGACTGTTGATTCAGTGAGGTGCTGTTAACCGATTTAAACACCCACTGACTCTGACTTAGGTTGTGGGTTCCATACTTCTATGCAGAAAGAATGTTCGAATCCCGCGCGAGATGTGATCGGCTTAGCTAGGTTCACGGCTACCTTCGCAGCACCTTCAAATACGAAGCAAGAGAAGTTATAAACCAGCGACCAGTAAACAAGTCTGGAGCGTAAATGTACTGAGGAGTCGTCGGCAAGCGAGCGGAGCGTGTACGGAGCACTGTAGACGTACGGCGCAACGTCCCCCGCGTGCACGGGCACAAAGAACAGCGCGTGTAAGGATCCGTAATGCAGACAACGGCAGTCGAGATATCATCCCAGGTGCACGAGGGCACTCGCTTTGCCGAGCGCCTTCTCTTGCCACTTGAACCTGTGTTCGTGCGCGCGAGTACGGCCTGCCAACGAAGCAACGTGCTGTCGCGAAACCTTCCATCTCTTGCGTCGCAGTTAACCTTACAGTCAAAGATCAATAAGTGGCGTTAAGCACTGCAATTAACGTCTGTTTTTCACGAAAAGATTTTAGGACAAGTTCCGTTCCAACGCACTTCACTTCAGATCAACTTTTGTGATTGGGTCACTCAAATTGTTACGCGCGTTCTGTCTGTCTGCCCGCGAATCACGAACGGTCAGTATCGAAAAAACTTAATTCTGATTTGCTCACTCGTATAACAGATTGTCTTCGCACAAAGACAAGCGGCCAATAGTCAAATGAAGACTGCAAGTGTGCATACAGGACATCGAAGTCTAGCCCCCGCGTAGATCCTTTCGTGAAAAACAGGTGGCTCCAACTTATAGGACACCGATACAGCACACATATGTATACTTTTGTGTAAATGGGCACGAAAAGGCTCCTCACACTTCAAATAATTTTGCCAGTTCACAAACGTGGTTTATTTGTCAATCTGTCAAGACAAGACAAGAAACTATACCGTTAAAAGCAGTGGCGTAGGAAGAAATTTATTTGAGGGGGAGAGGGTTCCTTCATTGATAATGCAGCGCCTATAGAAGTTTTTTAAGCTCAAGAACAACAATGTGTAGACACCTGTATATTATGTTTTTCTTATTTTTACTGTTATATTATACCGTTTGATGTGCCTAGTTTCTAATTTTACCTGTTACCATAAATATTATTCTTTTTTCTTATATTTTTCCATTTTTCGGGAGGAAGGGAGAGGGGTTGAACCCGAACTCCCCTCCCCCGTCGACGAACATGGTTAGAATACAAGATTGTCATTAATACTAATATCCCCTAAACTTGTCAAAGTATCGCAGACTACGTTAAGTACGCAGAATAAATGAAATGGGGTGGCTGTTCCTTTGATGTAGGTGCTCCCATACTGGAACAAGCCTTGCGCCTGATTCCGTTACTGCGCGCATCGAGCCGTTCCCTACTGGCTGGGCTTCCATTCGGCAAGTAACTCGCCAGGCGCTGGTTGGCGAACGCCGTTCCGACATGTTGCTGGCCGGTGACGTGTGCAGCCGGAGTTCGCGTTACAACCTGTTGTTTCACTTCTCTATTCTCGAGTATTCTGTTTAAGTATCTTACACATATAGGCTGGGCTTCTTTCTGTTAGGTATGTTCGGCTCGTCGCTTAGAACAGATCGTTCAGGAAGGTCGTTTATGACTTTCAAGCTCACGCACGTATTGGCGTAGTTTGATAGACTGTGTTCGATGAGTTTCAAAATCTCTAGACTATTTCATGTCTGAATATAAAATTTTTAGCTAATTTATTTGCTATAGTACACATCAAACAAATGAAAATATTTTTCTTGTATTGTCTACAAAAATAGCTCGTAGAGCTACAAAAATTATTTTGGCAACTGGGCGCCTGTTCGCTCTTCAAAAGTCGTCAGATTGAAAACACAGTACATAAAAGTTCGGTGAATGCATATTATTTCCACAAGGGGTGGCTAATTTCAAATGAGTCACTTGGCCTGTAGCAAAAAATCCATACACTTCTGTCAGTAATCAGATTAGGCAGGTAACCAGAAGAATCTTTTTTTTTCAGGTAGATTCAATTTGTATGTTAAAATTTTTTTGTTGGTANGATTGAAAACACAGTACATAAAAGTTCGGTGAATGCATATTATTTCCACAAGGGGTGGCTAATTTCAAATGAGTCACTTGGCCTGTAGCAAAAAATCCATACACTTCTGTCAGTAATTAGATTAGGCAGGTAACCAGAAGAATCTTTTTTTTTCAGGTAGATTCAATTTGTATGTTAAAATTTTTTTGTTGGTANAGATTAGGCAGGTAACCAGAAGAATCTTTTTTTTTCAGGTAGATTCAATTTGTATGTTAAAATTTTTTTGTTGGTAATAACCTATGCGACATAGTATTCATATTCCTATCCTGTATGTGTTCTAACATAGTGTGTTTAACAATGTCATATGATTGAGCATTTTTAATGTGATGGTCACACGCCATAAAATTGCAAGGAAAGGAAAAATTATTTAAAGAAAAAATCTGCGCTGCTTGTCTCATTTGTAACAAAACAGACTGTGTGCAGCAATATTTTATTTATCGAAATATACAAATTTAGTACTTATTTGCATTCATATTTTCTAATTATTGCGTATGATGGTAAATAAATGAAGTGGTGGGGCTGCGGTGGCTGAGCGGTTACCATGCTCGCCTCCCACAAAGGCGAACCGGGTTCAATCCCCAGCTGGGTCACTCCCGGATTTTCACATGTGGGAATCGTGCCGGACGATGTCGCTGGTCGGCGGGTTTTCTAGGGGATTTCCAGTTTCCCTCTCACGTTCATTCTGATGCTGCTCCGTATTCACCTAAATCACCCTCTCTTCACACACTCACCCAGTGAAGTGGCACATGGTGCATGGGAGAGGGGAGCGGTTGGAGATGATTTTAAGACTAAACTTAACCTCTCATTCTGTCATGGCTATATAATTTGCTTGCGTCCATACACAAGGGCGGATCAAACTGTGGCTCAACTTAAAACGCAGAGGAAACGCAAAACCGTTTGGATTTTGGCCTGTCACCGCATATTGTCTGATGTGCACAAATGGTACTCCCCAGACCATACATAACAGCCCTCAGATGTGTTTATTCATTAGCTACTGCGCACTAAAACACTTTTTTTTTACCGTTTAACAGTCAAAACGGGTTTCGGGCATTATTTTCGTTCAAATTTGGTCCTGATTCAAGAGGCTTCGAAAGTATTTCTAGTAAACTGAGGTCTACTAATAACAAAAGTGGATACGCATTTTTCAAATCCAACATTTTTACAAAAGCAGTTTAAGGAATTTTTATTTAATGCCTACTATATCGTTGACAAATATATATGTAATAAATGTTAACATAGAAATTGTTTGTGAAAGTTACTGCACAGTCCTTCCCTTTGGTTTCATGTTTTTCTTTTACAAGTGGATTGCAAAGGAAGCGGACGTGGGTTAAGAACGTGCATCAAATGCCATAGTTTTTATTATTGGTTTAGATTATTATAGACTTAAATAANAGCGGACGTGGGTTAAGAACGTGCATCAAATGCCATAGTTTTTATTATTGGTTTAGATTATTATAGACTTAAATAATTTCTCGAAATATCGACTTGTCCAATACATTTGCACAAACATTTACCAAAAATATCTTATTGGCGAAACTAACTAAGCAGAAAAGAAAGTGTGTATTTGAGGACCGTAATATAATTGACTTGTCCCGATCTGTGTCCGCTGTGCACACAGATAGGCCTACGCGATAGTGTGAAGTCTGCCCCTTGATGTCTCATTGTACCACATATATTCGAGTTATGGTTAATTTTGATAGTTTTTTTTCCTGATGAGCTATCTCAAATAGAATAAGATTTTATCTACAAGACGCGCGGAAAGAGTAAACAAACCCAGACATATTGACAACCCGAAACCAAAATTTATAAACCTATTGAATACAACAAAACGGTGGCGTCAAACCTATACTACCGGTATTTAATATAAAATTACTTGTTTCAAATGAGTAAAGAATTACCTCAGAATAAATTTTTTTAACTTATTCTAGTTTAGCTTACAAAGTGAATGCAGCCTACGTAAAATACGAAACTAAATTAAACATAAATANGTAAAATTACTTGTTTCAAATGAGTAAAGAATTACCTCAGAATAAATTTTTTAACTTATTCTAGTTTAGCTTACAAAGTGAATGCAGCCTACGTAAAATACGAAACTAAATTAAACATAAATAACCTACTTAGAACTACTTTCCAAAAAATCGCCATGAAAAACAGTCAATCATTATATGAACAAGTAGGATTCTGGTGGGTATGCATTAACATCAGAGAAAGTATAACAAACGCCAAGGAGTGGAATGGAGAGCTATGGGCGGCTCTTAATATCGAGGTCTTGAGAGCCAATGAGGATGAAGGGAGGTGAGTATGGAGCGGCGCCGGAATGCAAGGGTGGGGGAAACGGGAGATCCCGAGAAAAACCGCTTGCCGGCCACATCGTCTGGCACGATTCCCACATGCGAAAATCTGGGAGCGACCCCGAAGGGAATCAAACCCGGTCCGCCTAGGTGGGATGCGAGTAGTCTAACCCTTACACCACCGCAGCCCCTTGAAAACCAAGGGGCAAGGTAATTGTAGCAGGGGCTTAAGGAACTCGTGAGCTTTCTCGGTGCCTCCAAATCGGCTCTCAAGGCCTCGATGTTAAGAGCCGCCCAAATCTCTTCACTACTCGGTGCCTCCAGAGAGTCATTCCCTTACGTAATTCCGCTATCAAATACTCGATGGCAAGATGGTAGGAGATAAAGGTCGTTACCGTACAAGAACAACTGCGGATAGTTTCAGTGACGGGCACACGATCGTGTGGGTAGGGGAGGTAGCACAAGAGATACCTCGTGCGCCTCTGTTTATTACCACCTCGCGCTGTCCGACACTGGCTGTCAGTTCGCGCCCAGCCTCGCCGTATGTAACCGAACCCGCTCACCGCGACTGGGCGTGTCACGGGTACACACAAATAAAATAAAATGAAGGAAGTAGGATGGTTATCGCGCGGGGACTGCCACGTGTAATCAAGACGGCACGTTACGACGCGGTCAAAACTTATTTCGGGCTGTGTGCGCAGTCCGTCATGGCTACCGGGGTTTGTTTCTGGGGGCAAAACCCAGACGAAACCCCCTTCCGTAGGAATATGGCGCCACCTTAAGCTTGCGCCTGTTAAACCACCCTTCCCCGACCGCTTCAGAACAAAGAACTGACCACGTGTGCCTGTCTCCACGGCCCACCTGGTCCTCGGTTTCGTTATTTCCTTGACCCTTCCTTTACCTGTGTCTACTTTTTCAGTAGCGAAGTATGTAAGTGCGTTCATAGCAGTTATCATTTTTGTACATATAAACTAATAACTGTCCACATTCAAAAATGGGGAAAAAATATAATTTATATTACTTCTTTTTAAACAGGCAGAACAGGTTTTATTTAAGCAATTGGCAATTAGTTGTAACATGACTTCTTTTCCCCTCCTGATTTTGAGACCACCATTTCGAAATATGCATTTAGATTTATTTTGCTAGCTAACGTACTTAAATGAGAAACAGTTGTTGGTGAGATACTATGCAAATGTATTGGGCGTATAATCCTTCATATGATAAGTCATTATAGCCTCCCTGGAAAAAAATTATCTACAGTAAAATATGTGATTGATAGAGCAAATATTTATTCTGACGTCAATAATGTGTTACAAATGTGTGAAAACACGCTGTTTTAAGAGATCAGTTTTGGTTGTGTGTAATTCCTACAGTTACCCACATGATGATGATAGATGTTCCGTCTCTTACACTTTGTTATGTATCCAGAAAATACAGTAATCGATCTTGTAAACATTTTACAGTACATGCCGTAATACGTTCCACCACGCCGTGGTTCATTTTGATAACTATATGACACAACTAAGACATGTTAATTGGCACTCTCTGAAGAACTTAAACGCGGCTCGATAGTTTACTGTCAGACTGCGAATTCTAGTCTGCAAAGACGGAAACTCGCAATTTTGTTTTCTCCATTACTATCATTATTATTAGTCGCGATCTAAATAAATTCTCTGACTGATTTAGCCAAAGGCTAGCCTTCAAACACTGGCACGGTCCATCCTACTTCTGCAACGGTTGTAAAGGTGATTCGACATGACCGTGAGGAAGGCCGCCCCGTAACAAACTCGTTAAAACGAAAGTAACAACTATATGAGATATAATTCAACAAAAGTGCAATGATCTTACAATTTCAGCAGCCAATAAAGAAATTAAATGGACCCAAATATACAGAGGATTGCAAATATAGCCTACAAGTAAATGAGGCTGTCAAATTTTCAAGTCGCCAATTATTAGGCCCGTAAGTCAACTAGAAAGAGGTGTGCTGAATTTAAAGCAATTAAAAGTAGGTTACTTCACATATGATCAAGTTAAGAAAATACGAAAAGGCAATTGAGAAAGGCGCTTTTTCTCTACAGAGGAACACTTTTATTTTAACGCTAGTATAATTTCGAAAGCCGCGCCGTAATATCGGATGCTGTGTAAATAACGTGCCTAAGTAACGCAATTTAATGCTATCATCGTTATTTTTTTATTCCCGCGGGAAGGAACTGTAAGGTGATAGATATCACAGCCAACGTATCACGTGCCTATAGTATTACGGATTTCAGCCCATAAATTGTACTGGTAATACGGCGCAAGTTCGAGGAGCCATATACGTGTTGTAAGTAACTGATCACGCCATCGGATGGGTTTCTGATGTAACGGAGAAGGCGTAACACAGAAAGCAATTTATTACACTGACGTACACCACTATCCAAAAGTTTTGGCTTAAAAATTTATTCTGTGTGATATCTATGAAATATAAATTGAAATACAGTGACATTAAAATATAGTGGCTGGCTGCTGATATTGGCGCGTGGATTTTGCAATTAAATTAAGAATTTTGACAGGTCTTAGTGTTTCCTTCATGCCCACAGTTTATATTTCTGCCACGCGTAGAAAATAATATTACCTTGAACCTGATGACTATAGTCTAAATAAATAATCTTTATGTTTCAGTTTAGGTTACCTTTTTCATCTTTTGAGCAATTTAATTTTTGAGACTACTAGAAAATGAATTAATGAATAATTGGGACCTCTGAATACGCCTATCTCGGACTAAAGACATGTATTCTTATTTTATATTCCGCAATCTCGAAAAAAAAAACNGGACCTCTGAATACGCCTATCTCGGACTAAAGACATGTATTCTTATTTTATATTCCGCAATCTCGAAAAAAAAAAACCTGTAAGGCAGGTTTATTTGTGAAATTGTTTGTGTAAAAAAAAATTATTTGTTATTGGCAAATCANAAAAAAAAAACCTGTAAGGCAGGTTTATTTGTGAAATTGTTTGTGTAAAAAAAAATTATTTGTTATTGGCAAATCATTTTGGCCAATAATGTTCGTCACTCGGATGTTGCCTAATCTTGCATTTAAATTATATTATTATTGTGTTCTTTAATTTTATCTTAATATATTGTAGGGTGTCACAAAATTCGTCAGTGACTTCATTTCTTAAAAGGAAAGTAAAATATGGAGAGTTATTGATAGCAGTACGTTTCGCCAAATTCCACTCCGCATATCAACAATTTTTAATAAGTTGCCACTCTCTTTGATACACGGGCAGCGTACAATTACCAATAGAATCCCTTGTTTCGTGCAACTTGCATTGTTTTTCACAAAAATATGGCATGTTATATCTCCTGATGTCGCATGAGACTTGCCTTGCACGACGAATTCTCGTAGGCCCACAAGATTTGTTACAACTTCTGTAGGCCTATCGAGTTCTGCATGCATCTTGCGTCGATAGTGCACCGTAACTGGAAAGGCGAACTATTTTCCAAGTGACATGTTGGGTAAGGTAGATGTTTGCACCACCNTCGATAGTGCACCGTAACTGGAAAGGCGAACTATTTTCCAAGTGACATGTTGGGTAAGGTAGATGTTTGCACCACCAACAAGCAGTTAACATTAGATTTATAAATGTCACGTTTAAATGTTAAATCTGTGCCGTAAACCGCCATAGCCAGAGGATCTTCGTTGCAATCATGACACAAAATGACTTTCTATGTACCTACCTATCGCTCTCTTGAAGTCAAAATATTTCTTACACGTCATGTAACGTGCTTAAAAAAGCGAGATATTTACATCGGCTGGTATCGGTGCACCAGTAACAATCTAACACTTCAGTAACTACCAGCTGGGCAGGGGACGTTTTACTTGCCTCTTTGTCGTTGCAATAAACCCGAAGAAGCCATGAGTATGCTAGACTCNTCGATAGTGCACCGTAACTGGAAAGGCGAACTATTTTCCAAGTGACATGTTGGGTAAGGTAGATGTTTGCACCACTAACAAGCAGTTAACATTAGATTTATAAATGTCACGTTTAAATGTTAAATCTGTGCCGTAAACCGCCATAGCCAGAGGATCTTCGTTGCAATCATGACACAAAATGACTTTCTATGTACCTACCTATCGCTCTCTGGAAGTCAAAATATTTCTTACACGTCATGTAACGTGCTTAAAAAAGCGAGATATTTACATCGGCTGGTATCGGTGCACCAGTAACAATCTAACACTTCAGTAACTATCNCATGTAACGTGCTTAAAAAAGCGAGATATTTACATCGGCTGGTATCGGTGCACCAGTAACAATCTAACACTTCAGTAACTATCAGCTGGGCAGGGGACGTTTTACTTGCCTCTTTGTCGTTGCAATAAACCCAAAGAAGCCATGAGTATGCTAGACTCGTGTTCAAGGCACCCACGTAGCTGTCAAAATTTAAACTACAGGAGCAAGTCCAAGGCACACAAATGGCCACAATACCACACACTTCTAGAAACCACCTCCTCTATGCGCACGGCATGGTTAACTAGCTGTAGGCTTGCACTGCAGCCTGGGTCGAACTTTACGCCTCGCCCCGACAAGCATTTCTGTTTCCTTGTGCCTTATAGCGCAACGTTTCGTCAACAGCTCGGTCATTAGAGACGGAATAAGTGGCTCGGACAGCCATGAACAGGCAAGGAATCGGTCACGTCCCAAAGATGTAGTAAGGAAAAATGCAGGTATTAGTCTGGAGTGATTTCCAAAACCATGGGAAAAAAATCGAAATCAGTATACCCACACCGAAGTCAGTATGCCCACACCGAAGAACAACCCAGGTCCTCCCGAATGCAAGTTCAGATTATAATCACTGAGCTACATCACTCGGTTTCAAGAAGTAACTGCTGAGGTATTCTCTCTATTAAATGGCAGAAAATTCTTGACCGTCAGATTTTTACTGGGCACGCTTCACTGTAATTTTATTTATTTATTTTCAACTTATGTGCATTGGCGAAATTACGGCTACAATGCCTTCTCTTACACTTAACAAACTATAACATACTGTACACATACTTAAACATAAAAACAAAACAAATGGTTGCCTGTAAAGTCGGTTTTACGGGCGAAGATTTTACGTGACAACGTAGTGCTGCGCGCGCGGCAGACCGATCATAGTTGAGTGGGAGAGAGACGCAAGGCATTCGGCGGGCCTCTCTCTCGTTCGGTGACTCATCGTAACGTTACCGAGCGTTACACTTTTTCATAAGTGACTCCCAGCCGCAACCTAATTTAAGACGTTGTCACGTCAAAAAAACAATATCTGTCACTGCAACGAATATTCATTAAACATATTTTTTTAGTAATGCGAGAGCGTCTTTATTTATCAAGCGCGTTATTAATTTCCTTGTGGTTCGTCTAATTACATTTATTAATTGTAAAACTGCGACGCTAGCTCCACCGCGTCGTTCGTCTTTGGAATTGCTTCCATGCAAGGTGGCTTTCTCCTTGGCCGGCTCGGCTCCCCTCCTGTTTCCTCCCCTCATTTCCCTCCCTTGATTACCCCTCCTCGGTGACTCATCGTAACGTTACCGAGCGTTACACTTTTTCATAAGTGACTCCCAGCCGCAACCTAATTTAAGACGTTGTCACGTCAAAACCCTTAAATAAACAAACGTTGAAACAGAAATATCACAACATAAATATGTTAAATGCTAAAAATATTTTAAACGCTAAAACTTATATGAGGTTTTTAATTATGAACATATTTTGAGCAGNCGAAATTACGGCTACAATGCCTTCTCTTACACTTAACAAACTATAACATACTGTACACATACTTAAACATAAAAACAAAACAAATGGTTGCCTGTAAAGTCGGTTTTACGGGCGAAGATTTTACGTGACAACGTAGTGCTGCGCGCGCGGCNTTTCCAAAACCATGGGAAAAAAATCGAAATCAGTATACCCACACCGAAGTCAGTATGCCCACACCGAAGAACAACTCAGGTCCTCCCGAATGCAAGTTCAGATTATAATCACTGAGCTACATCACTCGGTTTCAAGAAGTAACTGCTGAGGTATTCTCTCTATTAAATGGCAGAAAATTCTTGACCGTCAGATTTTTACTGGGCACGCTTCACTGTAATTTTATTTATTTATTTTCAACTTATGTGCATTGGCGAAATTACGGCTACAATGCCTTCTCTTACACTTAACAAACTATAACATACTGTACACATACTTAAACATAAAAAACCCCTTAAATAAACAAACGTTGAAACAGAAATATCACAACATGAATATGTTAAATGCTAAAAATATTTTAAACGCTAAAACTTATATGAGGTTTTTAATTATGAACATATTTTGAGCAGGACTAGAGACGAGTAAATGTATAAGGAAGTAAAAATTACGACAGTAAAATTAAACATGATATAATCATTATTGTCAATCGTAAATACAAGTGTGCTGAACCTACAAAGAACCTAAGAGGAAAACAAGGCGTCCAACAGAAATTCAAGCTCAACTCATTCAAATAAATTCACAAATCTACAGTAAGCGTTAACATAGTAATTAAATTGAATGCAACAGAGCTCTTTGAAATAAATTGAAAAATCGACAGTAGCAACTTACAGATTAATTAAATTTAACATCTAAGTCTAAACTAAATAGCGCATACGATTATTAAGAAAAATATATATAAATATTACAGAATAGTGATACGTGTGTATGTGTGTGGAATCATCTACGCTTATTCTCTATTTATTTGTTAGCATTGCTATTAAAAGTTGTTTGCGTTGTCGAATTCCTCACTTCTACAGGTAAATTATTCCACTATCGTGCAACAGAGACGATGAAAGAAAATGTAAAATAGTTACAAATTACTTGCAAATTACAATAGTGTTATTATAAACAAGCAACTAAATATTTTGTTTATTGCTTATTATCGTGGATCGTGCCAGATAATGCTGCTGGTTGGTGGGTTTTCTCGGGGATTTCCCGTTCCGCCCGCCCCTTCATTCCGGCGCTGCTTTGTACTCACATCGCTCCACCCTCATCGGCTCTCAAAGTTTCGATGTTAAGAGCTGCCCAAATATATTCACTCACTCACTCATCCTTATGTAGGTTGTTTCATTTTAATGTTACAGACCTTAAAATTTGGGGTATTCTTTTATACTCATCCTGTACACCTCACAAAAAGTTTGGAATNATTTTAATGTTACAGACCTTAAAATTTGGGGTATTCTTTTATACTCATCCTGTACACCTCACAAAAAGTTTGGAATATTGAGAGATATGACAGTTTGTGTGGTAGGAGTTATAGTTGTTTTGTGATCAACAGAGAGTGCAGTAACGCATGCACATGCCTGGGACAAGCTGGAAACAGCAGTTGATAATCGTCCACAACCTTCAGAAACACTTCCATATTTCATAAGAGCTGCCCAAATGGAATGGGGCCTTCTTCCGGAATATGACAACACATTGATTACAAGCATGCCACGGCGTGTTAGGGACCTGTACAATGCAGACCATACAAGGTACTAAGCTGTGGTGGGAAGAAAGAAACTCTTCTTAGTCAGAAACACGATTAAGTTGATTATGTTGTTTGTTTCATGTTTATTTGTCTGTGATATTGGACAAATGTTTTTTGTTAGAAATACTTCGAATTTCACGTTTTGTGTCGGTACCGTTGGTAACCTCGAATTGCTATGCTTACTTTACGTATCCTACTCTATACGTTTGTGCATTCTGTAAGTATATTTCAAACTTTTGTGAGGCGTTTATTTTATCTGCACACAACTCACGAAATACTTTATCGAGATAATATAAATTATTTCGGGGTAGCTACCAATTGAACGGTTGAACAATTATGGTACATTTTGCCATCAACTAATAACTAATAACACAAGAGCTACTGAGATAGATTTACAAACGTAAGATCTGCTAACGTACAGTGACAAACAATTAGTATATGAGAATATGAAAATCTCTTCACTTCTGTGTGATTTTTGACTATGGGAGTCTACAAAACCATTTTGGAGGACTCAAAGTCTTGAACGAGTATTTTCAGTTAAGTTAAGCGCAGTTCACACAGTAAACAGATTAATCTAAAAAAATGAATGATTTCTAAGCACAGTTTGCAGATGACCTGAAGGATATGTTGGAGAAAACGACACAGCAGTGTAAAAAGCACGACCTTTTATGCCAGTGAGTCAGGAATGAGTCATATCGAGTTGGTCTGTCATCGCTTTAGCTTTACAGTCTGTAAATCTGATTTTCTGTAATACGAGTCTAACCATCATCTTGCACATTCTGCGTTCAGGCACTGATTTTATAGCTTTTTAACTTGCGTACTGGTACTCTATTACAGGCTTAAAAAAAAGTCACTATGAAATTACGACATTAAAAAATGCTGAAAAATAACACGCATGAATTGTATTAGGACGTAATGCACATACTCTATAACATCTGGAAATTAATTACTGTGTGTTTTCTCCATTTCCAAAAGCTCAATTAACTATTTTACTGGCTGCCCTTTTCCTCTTCTTTCTTACGACACAAAATTCGAAACAGTTATAAATTATATTTGCACCTGTTGAAATGGTACATTTTATTAGAAGTCATCACACTACAATACTTTAACACGCCCTTGATGTGAAGGACCTAAAACGCTGACCGATTATTACAACAGGGAATTTTTATTTAAGAATTTTGTTAGGTAGAAGGAAAATATTTTCTTATCGTGAAAGAAGTATATATTAATGCAACTGCCTGGGCACTTCCAGGTTCGTGAACGGCTACAGATATTATTAAATAAAAGAGCTGAATTTAGTTATTTATTTTGTTTTCAGTATTACAAAAAAATCTATGAAGCCATATCTCGCGTAACGTAATTTCACACACTATATAAAAATTCTCAATGCCAATGCAATGAATGATTTCGACAATAAAGCATCACTCATTATCCTATTAGATTAATGAAATAAATAATACAAATGCTTCTACTGATAATACATCGCAAAATACTTCACATGAGCATATGTATTTCGCAAATTCCTCCCACCTCCGCTCCATCGACCACAGAAACAGCAGAACTAGTGAGATAGCACCCCTATCATTCTCCACAGTCGCTTCAGGTACCTACACACGTGGCTTGTCGAATCACAAGGAACACTCTCTGGTCACCGCCGTTCACAGCACTATCCAAAAATCTTCGGCTTGGTAAAGGGGCTGTATTAATACATCCGCTAATTCTTCCCATAGTAGTACCCTATTATGCACACCCATATTTGACATAATTCGTAATCGAGACATTTCTGTATTAGAGAGACAATCCTCGAAATGATAGGTGTTACGTCACCACATCGTGCTAGCTGTCAATCAAGAAACCGCTCGTCTTCTACATCACAGTATCCCTCCCCGCACCATACGCACATGTACATACATACTGTATACACACACCACTCATACTGTTGTCCCAATAAAGAAATAATTTAGCCTGTTAAACTCTGTATTTGTTAGGCAACACACAATCAGGCTATTCGAATCTCATTTCACGGGCATGCAGGAAAAACCCAAAATCAAATTGTGGTACCACGATAAAGCACGTTGACTTCCTAGAGCGCAAACCAAAGACACCGCAGGTCGACCAGACACGCTCGACTCGTGGAAACGTCTTGAATTTGCTATCGATACAAGCAAAACACTGTAATACAGCGTGGTCCAGATCAGGACGCTGCATCACTAAACTTGTTAGAGAGTCGAAAAGCGGAGGAAATCACATCATGCGGATACTGCGGAGGGGAGAGAAAGGCGATGGCGCCTAGGACGAGATGAGAAATGGGAGGAGCGTGAGAAGAGTGGCGTGGAGAACGCGATAAAAGACATAGCTTTGCTGGAACGGCCGGGGTAGTGTAGTGGGAGGCAGAGGATGAGTGCCGGTCTCAGGAGTGACGTATAGTAGGCGCCACAAGTACTGGCGGTTCGCCTCTAGCTGTCTGGCCTTGGTCCTCCGTCACGGCCCAGCCGCGGCAGCTGATATCAGTCACGGCCCGGCTGTGTACTAACTGTCACAGAAATATTCATCGCCCATCGGCAAATGCTGATGCGGGGACTAATGTTTTTAGTACGGCGTCGTCAGGCTGCGCGCACAGGTACCACTGCCTTCGCCGGCCACGCCCCGCTCCGCGTAAATTTGCCTACCAGCAGTCGTGGCGCTAACAGCGGCCACTAGAGATCCCCCAAGTGGAAACGAGTCATTGCTCTCCCCTTCACCCATAATAATACAGGCATTAGCTGCGGCGGTGACCTCACCCGCGGCCTTGACCCCGTGGCTCGCGAACCACGCGGTGCCAGTCTCGGCGCCGGTTCCCAGCCTCTAACTCACTCGCCGCCTCCCGCGGGCTCGAGGTCAGAGGTCAACCGCCCAGTCCCACGGACTGTGCTCGGTGGAGGCGTGGATGGGGGGCAGGCGCCCGGATTATCTCGTGACCACCATCTCGCTCTCACCTCTCCCGAGGCAATGCCTCGCGGGGGCAGCAAGGGGGGCGCTCCTGTTTCANTCGTGACCACCATCTCGCTCTCACCTCTCCCGAGGCAATGCCTCGCGGGGGCAGCAAGGGGGGCGCTCCTGTTTCACGCGTCGTCTCGTTGCATTGGCAACGCCGCACCTCATCGCTACTATGCATTACAAAAACATCTACTGATAAATTACATTTTTTTTAACATAGCACCTTACTTGGTCCCTACCGTGAACGACAGAGAAAAGGAAAAAAAAAGTACCTTACAACGGAAATTTAATTTTTCCTTTTTTTTACTCACTCAGTTGTGTCTACAATCGTGGACGCGTTACACATGCATAAAATTTATGACCAGTATTGTACACTTCCAGACATAATTGCCCAGTCACAGAGTATCTATGAATATAGAGTTGAAACAGACGTGTACACCACAAACTCTGCTACACACGCCAGCAAAATGGCGTCATTAGTTAGCAAAATGTTTGAGCACCGTTCGTCAATCAGCGCCTGATAACCCAATCGCCAGCACAGTCAACAAGGAATCTTTCACAGCATGCAGTAGCCAAATAAACAGAGAGCCCGTTCCAGAGCCTCACGTAGCCAATCAGGGAATAACTACGCCCACGTCTAAGGAACCGCCGCGCCACTTCGTCTCTGTGCGCGTATCTAGCGTATGGAGTTGCGTTGGCAACGCTGCGCGTCACCGCTACTACGTATTCCAAAAACAATACTTTGCTAACACTTTATTTACCACTGCATCATAAATTGGTCCCCGCCGTCGACAAGACATTATATACTAAAAGAATCTTACACGGTATATTTGAATAACATAATTAATTTCATTTGAACGATGCACGTGAGTGGTTAGAATCATGCGCTCCCAGCTTTTTGATTCGCGTTCATATCTAGTTCAGTCATAAAAATATTTTAACTTATACACAGTAAAACATACATAATAAAAATAAAACATTTTTTTTTTTAACTGTAAGTAAAGCAACTCTGACATTAACGGAGAGGCTCCGTGAATTCATGGAAAGTTTCGTGAAATTTGTGGAAAGTCCATTTTATTTATAAATATTTCCGTATAATTTTATGGGGTTTACAAACACCCCTGGATACATTTTCACATGTCTGTTTTCGGTATTAATTTTTGTTCCTACCAAATTCTGTCGGATCCATGTATTGTCCTACGTTTTCATTTGAGACTTTTCATTCAAATATAACTGAAGTTGAAGCTTTGATTTCGTTTTTGAGCAAACCTATTTGAAAAACAAATTGAAAATTTAAAAAAATGGTGTTGAACATGAAGAATATATATATATAGGCTCAAATTGGCGCCAATCGAGGTGTGATAAGTGAAATACGATGTTAAAATGAGATAAAGCATCTACAAGTCTAAATCAGTGACGGCTCCAGGAAGAATCTCAAAGGAGGACACAAAGTTAAAAATGATTTTATACTTTATTGAAGATGCAACAAACTAACAAACCTCCATACACACCCGTTTTATTGTAGAAATTATTCCTACTAGTTCATTGTGTTTTTTAACTGACATTCTGTATACGTCATCTAACTGATTTCTTATATCTTCCTGCCCCAACATTACCATTTTAATTTCATTTGCAAATGCAGTTTGTTCCCGAAATGCTTTTTCTATCTTGTCATCCAAATTATTTAGGCCGACAACACCTGTAGTCGTTCACGTATCCTCAGAACCTAAAATAATACAACGCAAACAATAAAACGCGGTTTAATAGTCGTATCCTGCTAACCAAATGGCTTTGTGGATTTTCTTACTCAAATTACATGTATAATTTCTCTTTTGGGTGTGATAGGTTCGCGTTAGAATAAGTTGTGGTCTCGGAGACCCAATATTTTCAATATAATGCCTGTCGTGATACACTAACTGCTACCTTATAATATTTAATTCTGTTCACTTAGTTTTTCGAAGAATACAGCATGTTACACGTAAGTTCAGTAAAATCATGTTTACAATGGCGCTATCTCAACTTGTATCTTAGGACAAGGGTTCTCTGATTGGTGCACGTGACCCTCTGACGCCATGGCACTGCCCCCAACGTCCCGCGTCCCAAGTCAAAGCCTTCAGAAAACTGAACTTTTGTACCAAGTTGTTTCATAACATGATAGAAAAAAAAGCCTACAGACACTTTCACGCGCATTCGTGGAATGTTCATGTTGTAGATGTAAAAAATGGATTGGCAAGGTAGATTTTCTCGGAACGAACGTGATGAAATGCCAATTAATGCAGTCTGCGTTCTGTCTAAATTTCATTTAATATTAATGATGAATTTTTAAGAAAATTCTTGGATCTTAGTGGCCGAGCTTATTCAAAATAAAACAATAAGAGCCTGTATCATAAAGATAAATTACTATTCAATTCACACATCTCGCAAATATTATATATTCAACAATTCAGCAATACAAAAATCATTACGTAACAACAAATTATGTTTAGAATTTGCTGTGATCTAATGTCATTTTCTGAAAGCTCGCTTTCGGAAAACGCAATTGTAGACCAAATTCGGACTGCGTGAATTTGACACCACTTGACGTCAAAATTTGGACACGTTCACATCCACAGGTTACCGGTGATTGTAGACGGACCTTAACGCAGCAACAAAATGCTGTGTATAAATATTAAAAACTGAATAATACAAAAACTTGAAAAACGATATCATGCACTACTTTTTTTCCTTCAAACGTTTCACAAATTTTATAGTTTTGAATATAATACTGCAACACTAACAGTAAATAATACGTAACGTCAGAAAACACATCGCAAACGGCACGCACCTGCCATCTATCGAGCTGTTAAAGCACTGCGCGAACGGCGTGTGCACGGATGACTTGTGCCCCAATTCTACCGCACTTCGGCTATTTCCGAGCCGTCTCGTGTGCCTTCGGCAAGGAAAAAATATACAGCAGCGTGGGCACAGACCGTCTGTGCCCCAAAAAGGCGAGGATCCGCGCCTAAAGTAACTCAATGACCAAATACGCTACTTTTACACTAAAATTATGAAAGAAAAATCTACAAAAGAAAATTTATTTGCCGGGGCATGTTAAATTTTATTTGGGNGGGGGGGGGGGGGCGTTCCCCTGCACCCGTCAACAACAGCCGCCCAGGTTTAAACATAGAGAAACAAGTGTCCAGCCTCAGGCTGTTGACAGTGGGAAAATTGGCTTCTACGTAATTTTGCGGAGAACTTAAAAAAAAACCCGTCCGCCTATTGCACGAGTGCATTAGATTAAGAAACTTTTCTTTGTTCTGAGTGATTTGGCCACGAACACCATATAGGGAAATTTACACGCCTATTCACAAGGTTGTATGTAAGAGCCACATTCTTCATTACTTTCTAAGTTTCGCTGTTTGTAGCGCAGAAATTTATAAAAAAACGGGTGTTTTCGGGATGTTTTATTAGAGGAAAAATTCCACCATGAAAGTATTATATGATGACAAAGAATATCGCTATTATTACAGGGCGCTAGAATGGCGTTGCTGGATGTTTTTTTTTTTTTTACGAAACTATTAAACGCGTCCCTAATATGCTTACCTTCGAAGAGAAAACAAATCCCAAACGAGAAAGGAATGGTACTTTCAACATATAACTCATGCTATAAATATTCTTTTCGATACCACCAACATAGTTAAAAGCTGATTTTTTAAATACGTACTACTCGTACGCAAGCGAAACCACAATGGGAGCATGCACTGAACTTCATTTTACTATAGATAGGGTCACCCATGTTTTCGTGAAAAGATTTGTGCGCTGGCTTGACTTCAATAGCCTAAGTGCACATTTAAAATTTCATTTGTCTATTGACTGCCTACCTTTGCGAGAAGACAATTTTTCCCTGACTAGGCCAATCAAAAACAAGTTACTCCAACACCGAACGTTCCGGAATCGCTAGCAGACGTCTAAGTCACGTGGCATGTTAAATCAGCCAATCACGGCAGTAGTTCTGAACTAATGTGCTTTGGAGTACGAGTCGTGGAATTGTTTTCGCGAAAAACAGGTGCCCGTAACTATAGACATTCCATCCGCGCTTCTAAGCCGCAAACACGAAAACAGCTGCAGGTAGGCGACTGTCTTAACGAGGATCAGTCCCTGTCGAAATATATTTATAGGTTTCCTGCCACAAATTCGATTTCAGGAGGTGCATTACAATTTTCGGCGCGACAAAGCATGAATAATACCTTCCTCAATGTTCTTGAATTTTGTTAAAGCTTCTCTGCATTTGATAATTTCTAACTTGTAACAGCCGGGATAAAATTATTTTTGTTATTTTGTGGTAGCGACTACAGAAGTCATAATAATTACGGCAGTCGAACATAACACATTTCAGAAAACGTATTAAATTATACACTATGCCATGTCGTATGAAAAAAAATCCATATAAAATCCACGTTTCCGGTTAGTAGCCGAAAATAAATAAATGCAAGATAGCGGGGCCTTAAGTCGCACATCTGCAAAACTGCACGCCAGCTTAGCGTCTTTCGCGTTTGGGCGAGAGTCGTCATTACGGTCCGCTTGCGCCTGTGCATCTGACTCGCTAAGCGGGCCACTTGAAGTTACACAACGTGTTACGCATTAAAGAGGGGCAAATCTCGGCGCCCCAGAAGCAGTGGTAAAAAGAAAGCGGTTCGGATGTCGCGGGCAGAAGCGAGCTGCGGAATGAAATAAAGATATCAGCGCACGGGTTGCTGCCAGGAATGCCGGTGCGCTATCTGGCCTGGCCAATCACATGGGTAGACCAGGGGGAATATTGTGAGGGGAGAAGGCAGCTACCTGGAGCAGCTATCAGTGTCACACACAGATGGTATCACGATG
>NQII01000659.1:226675-264828 GCA_002778355.1 Clitarchus hookeri
TTTCAATATTATTTCTGACGACGATGTTTGGGGCAGTGATATAATTGTTACATACTTTTATAGAAAATAAATGGTTTAGAAGGAGAGAAGGGGAGGGGGTAGTGGGTGAGGGGTTAAGGTGGGTTGATGATATTGTATAGTGGTTGAGGTGTGGGTGAGGGGTGTTGGTATGGTGGAGTGATGGTACTAAGTATTGAAATGGAAGGGGGTTAGGGGCATACCTCTGAAATCCAATAGGGTTGTCCTGAAATTGGGTTACATAATCGATATTACATCATGATCGTATGCACCTTGAAAAGAAGAGTTCGGTGGTATACAACTTTCAATACTTACACCTTTAAATTTATTTATTATAAAATATTTTCAAATTTTTAAAAATTTATATAATTTTATTTTATTGGCTTTTTAGATTCCTCATTGTGGCTGATGTTCGGGATACCTCAGCTACAATGATGAATCAGTCAGTCACATTGAGGAGTAAGCACTTTTTTCACAAATTTTTGGAAATTTATGTGTATAAAAAAGAGGGGGGATGAGGGGGAAATAAGTTTTGTGTAAAATCATAGATTTCTGAAGTGATCTTTGGGGTAAAATAGACAATTTTGTCTGTAAAATGGCCGCCGACCGACCGGAATGACACATAGCAGGTGACGTCATCCAATATGACGAACGAATCCTGAACCATACTCATGAATCATGCAACAGAACATAGATTACTATAGGCTACTACTTATCGACAGGCCCAACACTGCATAATAAGGAATTTTGACAGCTACATAAGGAAAAAGCTAACCAGCGTGGTCGATGTTCGGAAGAAGAGACTACGGATTCCAATCCCGGACATATTGCAGAAATATTTGTGATAATGTAGTACGTAATTTGCCTCCGATCAAACCCACTAATACTTTACCCGATCTATAAGCAAGCTAAATCAAATCAGTCATATGTAAAATTCGGCAGGTTTAACAGAATGGTATATACCCGCGAAAGCCCCCGCTGCGCTCTGAATTGTTGTTTAACATACGAACGCATACACACACGCCTCAGTTTTGAGAAAGGTATGCCAAGTGCGGCCTCGACAACGACGACGGAGTTCTGCGTGAATGTATTTTTTTGCCACAGCGCAGATACACCGGCTTGCATGGCTGACGGGGGTGCTACAGTGGCGCGGCGGTAGCGGGACGATAAGGAGGGAGCTTGTTTCTCCCCGTGGTTATGGTAGCGATACGGGGCTCGTAACCCGACACCGACCCGCCCGACCAACCAACCGATTGTGCTCCCGCTTAGAAAAAAAGATTGCCCCTACTCGCCGGCGGACCTGGCCGAGGTGCACTAGCAGCGCGGGCTCCTTCTTTCTCCCCTCCTTTCTTTATACTTCGGAGCTCTTGTCTGGAACAGAGAGTGGAGAAACATGGCTACCACACAGCTCTGGCACAATTAGGACCCTCAGGTATACGTGCCTACTACTGAGTATTCTCCCTCTCCTAGCCCCATTCACTAGCTTTCACATGCGTGCATTCCTTCCCGACTAGATAACACCTACGTCGAGAAACACGCCGCTTAGAACTTCATTCACGGAGATGTTGGTAGGAAATAGCAGTGCGGCCAGAAATATCTCGGTGGAGGAGTTACAACGAAGGAGTTTTTGGAAAATACACGACCGCTTGATGTATAATAATGTTCACTGAATATATATCTCTGTGTGCGTTCCTTTGCGTTTCATGGAAAATGGTTGAACTTTAAGAATATTTTTTATTGTACTTTGTGATTATAAAAAAAATTAAACTTAAACAAAACAACTTGGATATACGAGTAAGATAAATTAGTTCGTGTTCTCCAAGGAAACAAGTACCATTTCTCAAGACAAACGGGACACTCATAATTTTCCAAAATTGTTATTCTGAAGTGATAAAATTATTGCTGTAGTTACAGAACTGTTTGAATGCGTTCACAGGAAGCATCAATTATGTGGCCAATAAAGCGGCCAGCGCTAACAACTGGAAATTTTGTCACGACTACAGTTTATTTCGGTACGTTATCATAACTAACCTTTTATCACAGTGAAATATTTAATCCTAATTTAACTTTAACATTTATTTCTTGTGTTTCCTAACATGGAAAGAGCCCAGGACTCATACAACTCCTTCCTTAACTACGCATTTGATACGAAACACGTTAAAGAATATTCATCTGTATTTATTCCCAAATTAAGTACATACTCTTTGACGGCAAGAATAAATAATATAAAATACTGATTCAACTGTTTATATTCTTGTAAATTACTTTGAAGTTAAAAATACCAAAGTTCTATGCAGAAAGCCCAGCGTATTATATATTCCATGATAAACAAGAGCCCTAATTTAGAAAATTACTTGCAAAAATACCAGAAGTTGTCTAAGAAAAACATTTAATTCAGCAGTAGGAAGAATATAACATAAATATACAGTTTAAACTATGCTGTATTCTTGGATCAATATGAAATAAATACACTTTGTGATACGTAATTGTTCGTAGTTACTTGCATATGCAGTAATAGCAAATTTTTGGAATTTAAACTGCTCTTAAATATTTTATAATATTATATCAATTGAGTAACAGAATGCGTCTTAATACAAATGCAGGACGTATATTTTATCCTGAGTAATACTATGTGTTATGGTTTAAAATGATTAATTTAAAGAATTTTACATACGAAAAGTTTGAATGGTTTTAAATGACCAATTGTCATTATAATTAACTCTAATTCATTATGTTTAATAAAATATACTGTTTCTAGAATAATAAAAAAAAATTAAATTATATTTAACTTGGAGGGGAAAATTAGTGATAAAATTATAAGCCACGTAGCTGTATTAGAAAAGCCGTTCTCGACACGCCCAGCTGAAGAAACATAATGTTTGGTCGTACTGAAGACAAAACACATCCATTTCAGGGCGCCACAGTGTGTTTTGTAGCATCTTCATGGTACAATAACGTTCAAATTGCACGTCACATGGAGGGGGTAATCACTGCAGTTTTGACGTAATATTCCGTAAAGTGTCCTACCCATACCGCGTAACAGTGTGTGTTGTCACAGTCGACTACGAACGTCTCCGCAGGCTGCCACCTTTAAGTTCCAGAATTATGTTTTTTCAAGTACGTTAGCCTCTTCAAAACATTTACTTGTACACTGAAGAGCCAAAAAACTGGTTTAACTGCCTAATATCGTGTAGGGCCCCCGCGAATACGCAGAAGTGCCACAAGACGACGTGGCATGGACTCGACTAATGTCTGAAAGTACGCAGGAGGCAATTCACACCATGAATCCTGCAGGGCAGTCCACAAATCCATAGGAGTGCGAGGCGGTGGAGATCTCTTCTGAACAGCACGTTGCAAGGCATCCCAGATATGCTCAATAATGTTCGTGTCTGGTTATTTAGGTGACCAATAGAAGTGTCTAAAGTCAGAAGAGTGTTCCTGGAGCCACTCTGTAGCAACTCTCGACGTGTGGGGTGTCGAATTGTCCTGCTGGAATTGGCCACGTCCGTCGGAATGCACAATGGACATGATGGGTGCAGGTGATCGGACAGGATGCTTAAGTATCTGTAACCTGTCAGAGTTGTATCTAGACGCAAACTGCACACGCCCCATACCATGACAGAATCTCCACCAGCTTGAACAGTCCCCTGTTGACATGTAGGGTCCATGGATTCATGAGGATGTCTCGATACCCATACACGTCCATCCTCCTGACACAATTGGAAACGAGACTCGTCACACCAGGCAACGTGTTTCCAGTCAACCTCCCCGTACACCGTTTCTTTGTCATGTCAGCCTTTCTGATGTCTCGTAATACCGGTTCTACTGGAAATTGATAAAAATCTGGGCTTATGTAATTAGACCTCATCTTCATATTAATAACGTGAATGTACGACTGCGCCAGTTTAACAAGTATAAGTCTATAGCATCACCGGCCTCACAAAGTTCTAATGGTCAAGGTCATGCGATGGTATCAAAATAGTCGAGTTTTCAGGTTTAACAGCAAAGTAGGCATTGTTTCTAGGCTCCCAAATAGTAATTATCGTACAGTCGTCGCGTTTGTGCAATGAAGAGGCTGCACTGGTCGCATTGCGAGATCACGGAATCGCTAAGAATTTGAGCACAGAGCCACTAATAAACGGATCCGGGTCTATTTTAATTAGGATGCCTGAGCGCCTTTAGTTTTCCTGTAGAAACATGGCCATGTAAGACACAATGTGATGACTGTATGGAAAGAAGCGATACCAACTATTTTGATAAGTTATTTTACACGAAGTCACTGTGTATTGATATCTAAACTTACATAATTAAATTCCGGGAGAAAAAGTAATACAGCAGCTATTACCTTTAACAGGTTTCTATGGTTTTCCAGAAACTCTAGGAAAATACTTTCTCCATTCGTAAAGCCTTGACAAAGTTATGCGGAGTGACATTTCTGTAGTGGTAATTCTTACAGAGTGGTGAAGAAACTTTTCAAAGCCACCGTCTACCAGCTAGCGTATGTCGACTATACGACCAACTTTTGCGAAATAGGAAATATTGGAGCTCTGTCATGTTATAGCCCAGCATATCTCATAACTTGTGTTGCTGGGCAAGGCCACTCCTGGTGTGCCGATTGCCCATGTCTACTGAACGAAATGAGGGGAAAAGATGTCTGGTTTCTGGAAAAAGTACTGCTGTGATTTGTGTTCCTGGCAAAATGCAATAAGATATTCGAATTACGGGCTCGTGTGCCTATGGGTGAAAATATATGCAAGATTTCTAGAAATTCGTAATGTATTTTGAAACAACAGGATATTCAGCTGTTTTTTTTTACTACGAATCTCATTGAAAAACGTCAGACCTACGTTTGTTATCAGCTAACTGTTTATGTAATGTTATATTTATTTTGCGGTCGCGGTGACTGAGCGGTAAGCCTGCTCACCTCCCACAAAGGCGAACCTGGTTCAATCCCGACCGGTTCGCTCCAGATTTTCCCAAGTGGGAATCGTGCCTGTCGGTGGGTTTTCTCAGGGATATCCCGCTTCCCCCGCCCTCTCATCAAGAGATCTGCTACATACTCACCTCATTTCAGCCTCATCGGCTCTCGAGACCACGATGTTAAGAGCCGTTGAAATCTCTTCGCTCACTACATAATTTTTTTTCTGAGAGTTAACAAAGCTATAAGGGGTGTATTTTTTTTAAAAATAAAAACCGTGTAGAACGTAATGAATATTTGTGATATACGTTAGGCCTATACATTGTAGCTTAAAATTATAAGGTCGCTACTATAACATCTTGTTCGGTAGTTGATAAGCGAACGGCTTGCAACGAAAGTAACCTAAATAAATCACGACAGACTAGGCAACTGCCTATGGTTATAGATTTTTAATTAGTGGCGATTTCTGATAAAACTCGTAAATGGACGGAAGCACAAATTTGCCATTAAATTTATGTTTTAATTGTTTACTATTTTTCTTAAAGTTTTTTCTTAGATTATTTTTCTATAGTTTAAAATTTTTCCACAGTTTACCTACTCATAACGTCTTCTCCCGTCAGCTAAGAGAAGATTAGAGTTAATGGCAGAATACTGAATAATTGCAGATGACCTTCCAACATCCGTGGTAACGATAGACTGTTCGACATGCCATAAAGAACTACAGCAGTAAATCACTCATGCGCATAAATTTCATCGGATAAGATAAGCGCACTACTATGTGTAGTAGTAGACCTGTAGTTTCATCCGTATCCATTCAGGAGCCGCGGTAGTGTGTTGTCAAGACTACTCGCCTCCCTCCAAAGCGAATCGTGTTCGATTCCCAATGGATTCATTCGAATTTTCACTTGCGGTAAACGTGACGGACGTTGCCGTTGGCCGGCGGGTGTTCTCGATGTTCTCCCGATTTCCGCCATCCTTGTATTCCACCACTCTCCACCTCATTTCACCCTCATGGGCGCTAAGAGAGGAGGTAGCTTTCTCCCTCTAGAGGCTGCGAACAGCCAAATTCGTCCCTGCAGAATCTCTAGCACGCACGCACACATCTGTTGCTAACCCAGGGTTTCGAAGTCTGAGACTCACGGTTCGAAGGCGAGACCTTCAAGAACTNTCTCTAGAGGCTGCGAACAGCCAAATTCGTCCCTGCAGAATCTCTAGCGCGCACGCACACATCTGTTGCTAACCCAGGGTTTCGAAGTCTGAGACTCACGGTTCGAAGGCGAGACCTTCACGAACTCGGCTGTGGAGGTCGCCGTCACGCACGGTTGTCCGCTGCATGCCGGAAGGACAGGGATGCCTTACGTGTACGGACGATGAAACACTCGACGTGCCTGCGAACGTCGCAATTTAGAGCTCCCTTACTTCAGTGCCTCACATTGAAAATATGTGTGTGTATGTCGTGCAGTCTCCGTAATGACTAGTCACTGCTGCTGAAATGTGCAGTTTCTATATATACTATCGCAACTTTCTTGGTCGTCTGGACAGTTTTACGTGTACGAGATGAAGCTGAAAGGTTTCGGTCGGCACTTACGTATGTTCGCCATGAAAAAACGTGTTGTTTTATATTTGTACCACATATTGTTCAACTTATAGACATTGTCTGAGACAGCTTTTTTTCCTTAGACAAAATTTTTTTAGATGGCATTATTTTGGTAAAATTATGTCAATTTTTTGTGATGTACAAATAAAATAAACCACTCTACTTGCAAAAAATTAAACGCGGGTGACTGAAAGGACTTGTCTTGATTAATTTTATAGTATGCTCGGTAAAAGTTATTTTACAAAATTCGCGGTCAGCCACCCTCAAATAAAAAGTATGTAAGAATTGCCATATTTTCAGCAATTTTTTTAAACTGCAAAAACATTTTCTTGTACGAGTTTATAAACGTCTTGAAGTAGCGCTTGGCGTTTTCTTTAAGAGTAAATGATCTCATTTCTGTACGTAAGCTAGTTTTCACAACTTATACATTTATAAAACAGTAAAATTGTGATTTTGGTATGTATGAATGCAAAAACTATGGGCTCACAAATTTTTTTTGCTAGGAAATAGTAATCACCGATGTCTGAAAGTTGCCCAGTACGTGGCAAGAATATAAAATAACACATTTTTTCACGGCCAACACCCGATGTCGTATGTGCCGGTGAGGGTGAAACGAGGTGAACTTGGAGCAGCGGCGTAATACGAAGCGGGGGAAGCGGGAGTACCCCGAGAAAACCCCGCCTGCCGATGGTAACGTCCGCCACGTTTCCCACATACGGAAATACGGGTCACCCCGCCGCTCCACTACGCCTTGGAAGCAGGNGCTACGCCTTGGAAGCAGGCGAGTACTGTGACTACTACATCACCACGGCTCCCTTTCAAGTTCGGAAATTTGTACGGTCAAGCAATATAAAACATATATAACCGCTATGGTAAACCAATTTCCTAGTTTTTATATCTAACCTACTTTTATTAGTGACTAACACAACTGTGTTTCTGTTTTATTTTTTACAATTTTTATAGAAGTACTGCTGTAGTATTCATAAAAAATTTGCTCCTTAATCTCCTTTTATTTTGTCGATGAAACTTTCGATAAAACTATTATTTGTAAGGTGCTGTTGTACCCGTCCGGTACGAGTAGTGAAACGTGAATCCGGGGCGAGAGGAATGACGTCGAGAGATCTGAGGAGTTCTTGAAAACTATAGCTGGTTCGCAATAGAGTCCTTTTGAAAAGGATATTCCCAATATAGATGGTTTGCTCTTGGTAAACTTCTTGTGAAACCAACTTTTAAAACAAAAAGCTCTTAACGACGTATATTTTGACGGGCACTCTTGACTGGCATAGTCAAAGTAAAGTTGGCAGCGACCTCGAGAATGTAGTTCCATGTCTTACCTAAGAGGACCATGTACTAACATATTTTCTGTGAACCAGTTTGCGCGTATACATGGGTCTCAGTAAATACATGTCTCGAGAATACGATTTGTAGGCCAGTATAGCGCAACGACGGAAACGCTGCAAGCCAGTTCAGCGTATTTCGCGTAGGGACGACGGGGCGCTAGGCGCGCGTGTTAGTGTCGCTCCCTCGCTTCTTAGATTTGGACGTGCAAACCGGCTTCACGTACGTACCAATGTTAACATACTGCTGGTATGTAATATAAATTTATAAAATTGTTATAAACGGGATTTATTTCACATTAAAAGTACTAGTTAGTAACACATATACGTTCCTAACATCCCACAGTTACACATGATAGGAGCACGAAGTAAGTCATCGGGTCCGGTCCATGTTACCGGCAATGTTAGTTTTGCACATGGCGGTACGATACACGACGAGCAGAGAATATCCTGAGCAGAGCGTTTAGAAGTACAGAATCAACCGCGAACAGCGCTAATGAACTGAGTAGGAAGTTGAGCAGATACGTAATGCAAGGGCTGGGGAAAAGGGCAAAAAAAAAAAAAACTACGAGAGTAACAGAAGAGGCAGACTAGGCTGAGACTGGCAGCTACTGATTGTTGGAGAGTTCTCGAATGTGACATCCTTGGAGAGTGCTATACTGTTCACCGTCTGCCGCCAAGCGAGAGAACACATTTTTTGCTTGTTCTGAGGATAGCTGGATGGCAAATAAAGAAATAATTTTTTTATAGATGTACAACTGTATATTGTTTGTTATGTACAAAATTTTAATGTGATTTTGTCATACGATTATGCAAAAACTATCGAATAAAAGTACTCTAAAGGAAACTGAGTGACAGAAAGTATATATAAATACAAAAAAGTAAATTTCCACCTTCAGATTTATTTTATATATTTAAGTATTACTTATATTTTTGTTTTATGATTGAGACATTAGTCTGAAGAAAGTGCACAACCGTGACAGAGCTATTTAAACATATAATTAAGATAATTATTAAAACTTTGAATGAACTTTTTGCCTTAGAAACTTTAAAATTGTGCATCATTTATTTACACGATGTCATCAGAATTCTAGGAAGATATTTCATGGAAATTAATTAAGTGGTAAATAAGTAGTTTTCTTTTAGATTTTGCGATACAATTTTAATACAGGTAGCTGCAATATGAGCACTAGTCGCCGACTAACAAAGCGTGGTGTTCCTTTTGACTTCTTAAGCTGATCTCATCCTAGTGTTAAATAACTTTTTGACAATTCTTTGCTACTACTGTCCTAAAAAGAAAAATTAGCTAAAAGTTATTTTTAATTGACTCGGCATTTTATCAAATTTCCATTCCTATGTAAAGAAAACCCAAAGAAAACCTTTAGAGGCTTCGACATCTTCAAGGCGTCAGACTAATTTTATTTGCTTTATTCGAGGCAAATAAGTGCGGGAGTCATAAGGGTGAATCACCATTATAGCACATGCACCGAGCACCCCCTACGCACAAAGTAGTGGACCGGAGTTCAGGTTTTTTTTCATTCTGCTTATAACTTTAGGACTTCAAACTGGGACCCTAAAAACATATTGGTGGACATTTTGTAGCAATGTTACGTGCAGTGCTCTGGCAGTGTGAAACGTACGCCTACTTAATGATCATGTCAAATGGTTTAAGAAAAAGCTTATTTTTTCTTTTACAAAAATCGAACTGGTATGTTTTTTACTACTCATAGAATTTATTTGTAATGGCAGCAAACTTCCATTCAATCATTATTTGGTGGGGTTTTTGTTCAACTTTTCCCACAGATTATTTATTTCCTTGTACCAATACTGGCATATTTCTATGGTTATTTGTCCAGTTATGTTTATATGCCAATGTTTTGTAATATTTCCGTTTAATAAAGGAATTTGCCGATTGTATAATTTCCGCGTTATTCTAAATATTTTGAAAATAATACACCAGACTAGTGGGAAGTACCGTTGGTTTCTTTCCTTATAAAAATAATTGCGAGCACGTGCAGTATATTGCCAGTTTATTCGCTGAAAGGGCGGACGCTGTACAAACGAAGAACAGTTCCCGCCTACCATCGACAGTGTACTATGGGTGGAATTCATAGTGAGCATAAGAGCAATACTTGAAACAAGGATTACTTGTAATCGTGCTTATGTACGATTTTTAATTCATAGTGCCAGATACAAGTATTTCTTATTTTGATAGCTTGAAGTAATGCTTCATGAAGCAGTGCTTATCATGTACTCATAGTCACGAAAATAAGTTTTTCTCATTTCTCAATTATTCATATTCAAAGAAGCATCTCTTCTTCACCCATGTAAGTAATGCTTCATCAAGTCTGCTTCGTTGTGAACTTAAGTACTGAATATTTGTATTGCGGCTCGGTTATTCACGAAATACTTTCATTTCGAATGTTGTTTCTTTAAACATCTTGACGGGAACAGGAATATCATTGAGATAGTAACATGAGTTACATTGGACAAATGGGAAAATTAAAATCCTACAGTTTGATGTGAAAACATAACTTTTCTTAACCTTTGTGTACAATGAATTTTGGGTTAATACAGCGATGTTCAACAATTCGTATATGAAGTACCCTTCAACGCATAAGTATGAGCATCAAATCATTATGAATGTTTCTTGTTTGTAATATAATCGCAAGTTAAGGTTTATAACAAACAAAAAAAAAAAACCTAACGTTTTTAGATAAAAACGTCGAAAATTCAGATAAAGCAAGAAAACATCCTTTCGTTTTCAAACAAAGACAATTACAAATTAAAACTCATCACGAAAACCGACATAAAAAATTATTATGATGTAATATTCGTTACACTGAAGCGAACCGATTTTTGTACCTAACGAATATTTTCGTAACATTTTAGCTTTGATTTTGACAAGAGGGTATTTAAGAAATCACAACATAAATTTCAGTACACAAAACAGGTTCACTGAATAATTTCTATTAAAAAACGATCAACAAAATCGTACCGAAACTAGCTAGGTTATAATCGAACGTGCTTGCAATACGAGTTCTGAAACAGAGGTTATGCTGGCTGGACGGGGTAGCACGAGAAGTGAGCAAGCTCTTTTACGACAGATAATGTCTTTCGCGGAACGGCAATTGTTGGCACTGAACGGAAATGCCCAGAATTTTATTATTACAAGGTATCGTAAGATTTAAATTAACTGAGAGGTAATTAAAACAACATACACATTATCATTTATATATCCGTCGAGTGTGTACGTCCAGTACACTTTCTTTAAGTACGGCTTACAAAATTACGAAAACATTATTACATAACATGCGAAACAAGCACGTTTTTATTGCCCACACAGTTATTTTAATCTCAAATATGTGATAAAAAATTTTTTTTTTCAAAATACTAGTGAAAAAATATAAATAAATAACAAACTAACGTAACAATTTATTTCGTCAGGGTATCTATGGTATATTGCTACTATATTATACATATACTTATTTGGCTACTTCATGAAGAATAATTACTTCACGAAGTATGACTTATTTGCCAAACATGCCTTCGACTATGAATTCCAGCCTAAGAATACAAAGGAGAAACAGCGGCTTATTCCCCGAACTCGAGCCGCACACGCCAGAAAATGGCGTCACTGGACATCATTATGTCGGAACGCCGTTCGCCAATCAGCGCCTGATAACCTACTCGCCAGATGGCAGTCCTTCGCAGCCCGCAGTAGCCAATCAGAGCCTCGCGCAGCCTATGAAAGTAACCGCTACGCCATTTGACGTGAGCGTGCTTACCATCGCGAAGGTGTGAGTAGACGCGAGGCGAACACCTCAGTCACGTCCGCTGTCCGCGCTAACAGGCAGGACGTGAGCGTGCTAGAGCGCTTATCTGCCGTGTCGCCGACCCGCTCTGGCGCGCCCCATGCGGGCTCCCGGGAATGATTTCCGAGTACTTCACACCGGGCGTTCGTCGCCGCAGAGACCAGCAAGCCGTGCCATGCCCACACACGTCCTCCCTTATCCTTCAACACTTACTTTAATAGCCGCAAGTTAAGGGAACCGCCTACCTGGAGCTGTTTTTCGAGAAGTGCGGGAGCGATAAGGGCGACACTGACACGCGTATCAAATGCGACATCGCCACTAAGCGCAAAACGTTCAACTGTCTTACAGTGTTCTCATCTTGCTGCTTATACCTATGTGGTTTTAAGCGATGACGTTTTCATGTTATTGGTCGCAAATCTGTAGCAATATTCAGTACAGACCCTTGAGTATTTTTGTGACGCTAAGCCGTTTTTAGCTATTCTGGAGTGCTCTGAAATGATGTTTTTAATGTGCGTGGCGTCTTGAAAGCATCAACTAGCCTCGCCTGGAGTCTGCGTTCTTTTCGTAGATCAGCACATTGGACGCACGTTTAATAGTTTCGTGGGAAAACGTGTAGGCCTATTAAACACTCGAACACGGTTCAAGCGCCAAGTAATGGGCCACTTAAGTGAAATATGAAATTTACTTATACTCAGGGGTGCAGGAACAGGTACATCGTATCCTCTCCCCAAATTTCGTGAGTGGGGTACAACTTACCATTTGTACAGATCCAAAACTAAAATATTTTAATGTTCATTACAATCTTAACAAGCTGCGCAAAAACAGCAATATTTATTACAGGAAAACTTCAGTTTCTCAGCAATGTATTTGCCAATTTTTAACCATTTAATGGGTGGGATTTTGATGAACTTGGATAATAGTGTAACCTTCCACTTTTCTCTGAATCCTATGATAAACAGTGTTGCTGTAAACTTTAAAATAATAATAAATTATTTTGTAAAATAAATAAAACGAAACGCACAGAAAAAGCAAAATCGCTTTAGACGAGTTCAAAATAGATACAAAAAAAATTTCCCTTTCGCAGAATGAAACACTTATGAAATTCGCAGACCCGCAACATATTTCATGCAACAATATGCACGGACAATGGTGGAAGTATGTTTACATTTCAAGTAGCGCATACTATATAAGCTGGAGAGATGGGATGTCCTTGAAAAATACTCCCAATAGCCTTTCCTTTTCCACGCCAACTTACGGCAGCCTTTTCAAAAGTAGTTTCTTTGACTCGGGTCTCAGCCCGTATCCCTCTTCAACGCCCCCAACACAAAACTTTTCCAATGCCACTACTTAGACTAAGAAATACGTTGGACCTTCTCAATTGCCAACGCAGATAAATAAAACCAACAGCAAAAATTAATAAACCATCCAATATATACACAAAAACTGAAAACCAAATTTTGCAAAAAATTGTGCAAGATGAATATGAAAAAATAAACATACAGTCTTGCAACACCCGAAGACGGGAGCATACCAGCTCCGTTTGAGGATTATGTTGTTTTTATGTGCTTTTTCATATTTTTCCTTTTTTTTTGTACTAGTTTCTTTATTGTGCGAGGAGTAGGGCTATTATCGACAGAATCGTTAGTCTTGATCCTTACATTTTTTGCTACGTAATTTTTATCCGTATTCTGTGTTGTCATTCTGGCCACCTATTCCTAAAGGGCCTACCCATGGTCCTGGTATATTTTATTTTATAAATTGACATCTGGGTTGTTCGTATCCAGATATCTATTGCATTTTCTGTCAGTTGTTACGGATCCTTATCTTGTTATTTATTGTGCTGCCTAAATTGGTTGTTTTTTTTTTTAATTCCTAATTTTTTTGTAAATATCGAATTTTTATTTTGTATATTTATTTTGCATTCATTTTGGTAAAAATGTTATTTCAATTATTTTTATATACTGAATCTGGGTTATAGCGTGTTTTATTTTCCAGGTGCTTTTCTAGTAATTACCTACGGCAATGGAGAAATATTAACAAAATTGCTGAGTCTAATATTCATCTACACCATCTTATTGGAGATTCTAAAACATTAGAAATTGGTTATTCCACGTTTCTGAAGATCATATTGCATAGTTGAAATCTTCAGTAACGCTAAAAAAAAATACGTATGGAAGGTGTGACATAGGGAGGAGGTGTCATCCATCGCTGGGACTCGTAGGTATCGGGACATTTCTAACGGCTGACGAGGAATCAGACTATTATGGAAGCAGCGGCAGAATGCGAGAACAAGGGGAAACTGGAGAACCGCAAGAAACCCCGCCAGCTAAGGACAACATCCGCTTCTATTCGCACGTACGGATTTCCAGGGCTGCAAACCTCGGTAGTAGTACCCCACCCACCTAGGTTGTACTATACTACAATAGGTATGTATAATATGAATATGCACATATAATAAATTATTAAATAATTCACATAATTTTGTTTTAACAATAACAATAATTTTGCGTTTTATTCACATTCAACTAACAATACTTGATGAAAATTAATAAAAAAAACATTGTTTACATATTTTCCGACAAAATATTTAATGCTTATACTAAATATAAATTTAGTTTGAACAAGACGATCTTTAAACATTTCCGTTGGTTTCTTACAACCACTGAAAATGTGCTTGGTGCCTAGACACACATGGGATGAATCTTTAAAAATCAGAGGTGTATAAACATCCACGGATCACATTACCTACATGGCAGTAACTTACTGCATTAGGCAATGATCTTTGTGTACGGCTCATGCATGTGCTTTCTGTGCAACACGTACAGAATTGTGGACAGAGGCAGGATGGGTTAATAAAATAGAATAAATTACCTCCAGGTGAGGATTATTGACGGAAAATCATAACTAAATACGCTGGAATACAGAAGCAAAATGCCTTTGCTGTAAACATAGTCAAAGGGTAATCGACTGTGTAATGCTCTAAAGACGGGCTCACGTCTAATTGGCTGTGCCATTCTGTGCAAATTTAGCTGTTTGTCCCGCTAGCGCCATTCAAAGTGGTTTATGGCCGATAACTGACGAATAACATCCCGCCATATTGCTGGTAAATGACGTAATTTTGTGGGCACTTGGCTGTAGTAAGCTCGGGTTACACGCTGCAGTTCTGTCTTGTATGAATTTGACTATTGTTTGTCGCTATCAATAATACGGACTCGAGATGAGAGAGACCTGAAAATATTGGACATATGATACATTTCAGACACTGTTCATTACTGTTATTTATTTTCAATGACGCTTTGTGAAACACACTCAAAAATATGACCAAACTGACAATAAAGGAAAGAAAATTAATCAACAAACATAAAAAGGCAAATTTCACGAATTCACCAGAAAACAAGCTGGACTGCAATCGAATATAAATACTTTTACCGTTGGAACTAAGTTTGTAAGATACGCCCTGACGAATTCTGAGCCAGTCAAAGCCTACAAGGAAATAAAAACAAATTTCATGCTTCTTGGTCTGGGGAACAACAGACTTAATCACTGGGACATCAGTCAATTAAAATAAAAAGCTTGAGACGTGAGGATCCACATAACTGTAGAGTCAATCCTGGTCATTAAAACTCTTGAAATTTTCCATTCGCCATCAACAAGCAACTGTGAACGAAAAAACATCAGAGCTTGGAGTACGTAAAGAACTTGCAAGTACCTATAACCAAACTGACTGGCGGAGTTCGCTTGTTTCAGACAAGTTCGCCGATAAGCAGGTAACGTTTACCTTAAGGGAAAAAAAATTCCTGTAAAACAGAGTGCTTTTTCCAGTACGCTTATCAATGGCGGGACTCGGCTCGCTTAAGGATATCTACGACTTAAAAAAAAACCATAAAACGTTTAACGCCTGCCGACCAATTTTTTCCCACCATAAATAAGATACCTGCAGTTATGAGTGTACTTAAGTGTCATTTCAAAATAACACAACACACTGGTAGAAAAAAGATCACCACATGCTGTCAATTTTTTTTACCTAATTATTAGCACTTATTTTTATGACATCCCTATATTTTTTGTATGGCATAAAGTATGTACGTACTTCTCACAAACAGTTATGAATGCAAACAGGCGTAGCTACATAAGCTTGTCTAAGGATGCAGTGAAAATACCCAAGCGAGCCTCTTATTACTGGCAGAAAAAGTAAAAATTTATGAAAGCCTTGGATGGTACGACAGAATTCAAGCACACGTACTGAAGTGTTATTTCAGCTGTACTACAATTTAAAAAATTAACAGGGAGCAGTACATATACACCTGTGTAATAAGTATGGGACCTATACAAATACAAATAGCATAGAACAAATTCGTTGGAAAAAATATATTTATTTGAGATACGTAGCAGGTACCTTAAGCAGCTTCCTTGATGATTATCGCAGAATTCTTGACCCTTGTACACGTCTGAATAAACAGCTGGTGTCTGGATGCTCATCGGGTGGACATATGCTCGATGTATTTCTTGCCGTGTTACGCAGCCACCCGTCAACATGCCACATGTTTCCAACTGACATCTCCCCTAGACAGCTAAGTTGAGAATGAGTCACCAGTGCTGAATGTAAGCGCAGACGATATCATTTTTTTCTGCCCCGTTTCTGTGGCATCTAATAAATTCAAACAGTGCACTCTATAATCTCCGTAATGCCTTAGACTCAACAACACGTGACAGTGGTGCAAATTATAAAAACGAGTATTTTTTAAAAGTTTTAACCGTCATTAAGCCCGGGTGTTTCCAAATCTGTAAGTCAGATTGTACAGTTGCCTGAAGGCGAAATTCATTGCGAAAGTTAACATTCGCTGGATGAACGAGTGTTTGTAGAGTATTTCATAGCGTTTTTGGCGAAGAATGTTTAAGTGAGAGATACGCAGGGGACTCTTATAGGAAAAACCTTAATATTCCTTGCATGCTGAGATCGCGTGGCCAGCGTATCGTGCTCCTACAACGCAGTGCGGGTTCGACTCCCGGCCAGGTCACCCCAGTATTCTCGAAAGTGGGAAACTTGGCGAATGTCGCCGTTAGCAGGCCAGGTTTCTCAGGGTAATCCCGTATTCCCCACCTTTCCATTCAATTGCCACTTCATAAACATTTCACTCCACTTGTCATAGTTGTACAGCCCTTCCAAATCGTGCCATCTCGCCCATGCGTGTAGTTCGTGCACACTAGTTTTAGACTACTCCAGTGCCTCGGATGTAACGCGTGTTGCCGTGCTGCAGGCGCGTCATTTTTATTTTAAAAATAAACTACGTTGTTAGGAGAAACAATACAAGTGACTCTAACCAATTTTTACGCGTTGATCAATAACAATTCATTTGAAAAAAAATCTTAGGAGTTGCAAAATGTAATGCAAAATAAACGAGCAAACCAGATATTTCAATGAAATAATTACATGGGAGTCTCGGGTTTTGCAAAGTTTGCCTATCATTTAAGACACCTAATACCTTATTTTTTCATAAGTGCCTGTAATATTGTAATGGCTCAGCTCCGACTTCAATGGTGTATAAAGTCCCCAAGGTATTGGTTTTTCTATCAGTCGCATAACATTGTTCTTTTCTTTTAATAATAATATTCAGGGGAAACAGGGAAACTTCCAGAAACCCTACCGGCCGTCAGAAAGATCCACAATATATCCAACATGTGGTGACACGATACGAAACAGTTCCATTATGGTGCCGTATTTTTTACCTGACAAAACAGTTACACAACGTCTATTGGATGTCAAGGATTTTTAAAGAAAAGTAAAGAACGGTGCAAGCTAGATACATAAAGGATGGGATTAGCGTGCCTACAATGAAACTGTTGATGAGAACAAATGAGTCCTATGTGCCTGACTGGGAAGAGGGGAACGTTAGTGCCATAAGTAAAAATGTATAAATGTCGGTGTTTTTAACTCACGTAGTTTGGAATACCTCTACTCCTTTCCTGCAACTGCGTTTTGTTTGAAGACCATATGAGTCAACAGTCATCATGGTACCACGTCACTGTTATAACAGGAACAGCTGTGTTGTACGTGGTACGGTAGTGGCCGCCGAACCTATTGAGACTGTGTAGTACTATTCAGAGTGAAAACATCAGACCCATAAACCAACATTTTGCTACCAAACGGCTGCAATGCTAACAAATGCCAGGCATTTTCGTTCTAATGATTTCATGGATAACGATTTAACCAAGATGCGAATCAAATAACCTAGAAGGGAATTTTTTTATAGCGAATTCGTGACTTTTTGAGATTTGTGTTTTCCATCAAAGTGGCTGGTATCAGGTGGCGGAAACACACTGCAGTGTTGTGTATCTCCAATCTGTGCCTGATGTGAAATTAAATACACCAAAAGTGACACCAAATTTTGCACTACACCGTAAACCTGTGTTTGGATAGTCCGAATATCTAAGTCATCTGTGGTCTTTTGTGGTTTTTATACTTCCCGTCAGAAGTAGGTGTAATCCCTCCGCCTAGCCCTACGACGGACGGAGTGTGCGTGCCTGATACACTGCCCAGTGTGTGACGTGCTACAGGATATGTTCCAAGTGTGCACCATGGGTGATAGCACAGCCCAGCGGACATCTTCCAATGGATGATCACACCTTTACAAATACGTCATGATTGGCGCAAACGTTTTCGAATGAGCCCACAACGCTTTGTAGTAGTATATCAACAGTGGCAACAGGGGTGCTTTCACGTGACCTCGTAGATAGAAATCGATGAGATTCAGGCCAGGCGATTTGACAGATCATGCGATTGGTCCGGCATGCACTCTCCGTCCACCGTAGGAATGTCCCCTATCTTTAGAAGGCGATTATGCAGAAGGGAAGTTGAACCGGCCATATGTTTGTAAATGGATTTTACTTCATATATAATGTGCTATAGTTAATACGCGGTTTCTTCGCACTTTTTTTCAATCAAACCTATGCAATAACATTCTATGTATGATCTGTTTGGTTGCTTCGTAAAGTCACGTATGACAAGCATTTTATACTTCTGTTAACAAAAAATATCTTATTTTTGTTAAATTTAACTTTGACGTATACTTTATCTATAAATTACAATATTTCGTTTCTAAATAGTATGAAGTGTTTTAGTGTAAAATGTGTTTTATTAGTAGACCAAGTAATAAATAGTTCTTATGCCGAATATTATTATACAGAGTGCGCACGAATGCGGGTTGGCTCTCTGGTGTAATATTCTTAGATTTGTCAGCGTTAGGTGGAGGAATATCCTGGAAGTAGAACTTTGGTAGGGCTTGAGAAAAGTTGGAAGTAACCGCGAATGGGCTACACATCCTGTAAGCAGAGCCCACCTTGAAACGTCCCGTATATGGGACGTTGCAGAGCAAGCGGCATTAAACACATTTGTATTGGTCGCGACAGGCCACATATATGATGGTACTACTTAGCTCGGAATAAAAAGAAAACGCTCACTGTAGCGCCTAAAATTGTTGAAAGGACGTCACGTACACTTATTACATCCTATATTTACGCGTCGAAGGTGAGAAGTGAGCAGTAAATATTCACATTGTTTACTTCTTATGATACACGACGCACACCCGACTGGCATCTATTCAAGAAGAATAAGAAAAGGGACGAGAAATCCTTTTCTTCTGCGTATTTCCTTCCCGCCGTACAAACACATTTCCGATTCCGGGCGGCGATGGCAGTAACTCAGCAGACACCTCCATAAAGCAGCTGCGTCAACTACCCCTGCTACCCCTCCCGCGTCACTTTCCTAAAGAAACTGATAAATGCGTCTCGCCGATGGAAGGTTCTTGTGCATTGTTCCTGCTCATCGCTCCTAGGATTTAGTATTTCTTTCCAGTCGCATGCTGCCTTCGAAGCCCTGGTTTCCCACCGCAGCGACCTGGGATCGACCCCTTGACGGGTCGGAGTCCGGAATTTGACTCGTGGGAAACGTTGCAGGCGTTGCTGATGGCTGGGTGTACTCCACTTTCCACTACTTTCCACTCCTTCGCTTTTCCTATTTGGAATTCTATGGTTTGTCCCACGTTTATTCACGAGTTTCAGTGTTGAAGAAAACAAAGTTATTTCCTCTTAAATGTTCTAGCCCTGCATTCATTTATTTCTACTTTCCTAACTAGCCAACTATGATCTTGGTACGTATATCACAGACAACAATTATGTTATCTTCCTCTGCCTAACGCAAAAGCAGTAGAAAATAATATCAGCTACATCATATAGTGTATAAACGAAAGGCGGAAAATGAGATCACGTGACTTTTGAATCTGTCAGGTGCTGTTAACTGATTGAAACAATGAAATTCTCACTTATTCGGATTAAGAGTGCAGACAACACGTGGCTCTAATGCTTAATTTGAAGGCATTTGTAAAACTTAAACGTGCTATAAAAATACTCGGTTATTCCATTTTACAGAAAGCCATAGCACATAAATTGGAAAATTCTACATGGCCTACCTGGGGCTATTTTCCGTGTTTAAGGCCGAGAAGTGCGAGAGCGATAAGGGCTACATTATAACGTGCGTCAAGTGAGCCATTTCTACTTAGTGCAAGGCTCCGATCTGGCGTGCAGTTTCTCATCGTGCTGCGTGTGCCTATGGGAATTTAAGAAAAGACCCTGCCATTTTTTTTACGCGGAACGTCTGTATCAAGGTTCAGTGCAGGGCCCTTAAAAATTTGTGTATGTATCTGACGAGTTTATATTGAGATACATCGCTTTGAAAAAGCAGTTTTTAGCTATGCTGTAATGCTTATAAACGGTGTTTTTTATGCTCGTGGCGTCTTGAAAGCCCTCGTCTGACGTGTGTGTTCTTTTCGTAGAGCAACACGCTGGACTCGCGTTCAATAGTTTCTTAGAAAAACGTTTATTTCAAACACACTGCAAAGAAGTTGAAGCGCCAGGTAGGCGCATTTTTAGTGCTATCCTGCGCAGTTTCCTTAATGTGGGAGAAAAATAAAAAGGTACAGTCGTAGTTTAATATGTGGGCTTTCATCGCATGTAATAAAATCCCACCGTTAGAGATCTCATTTGCACAGGCACGCGTAACAGCGGGAGCACTGCACGCAGATTCAACGCCTTGCGCGTTATTGTCGCCCGTATCGCTGTGCCAAGAAAGATGAGGGATAGAAAAAAAGGGGGGGGGGATCTCGGGGACATGCACTCGTAAGGTCGAATGTGAATGTGTAGTAATGGGGAAGAACGGAGATCGGTTTCGCCGCGAGTGTCTGGCGTCCGGCATGACGAGACACGAGCCACGAGCCACGCACTCCCTGTGACGAAAGCCGCCTGCGTGGAAGTGAGGCAAGTGCCTGGCGGAGGGCTAACAATGCTGGCGAAGCCGTCCCACATGTCCGCTCGGCCGGCCAGCTGTTTCTTCTACACACCTTCGCATCCGCCCCGGCCCTGCGCCATTATATCTACGCCGAGATTGCCTGGCCCTCGCGCGCCGCGCCAAGCCTATTACGTTTTCATTGCGCCAGTAAAGGTCTGCTAAAGGTTGTTCACGGTAAACTGAGCACTTCTGAAAGCCCTGCTTAAGATCTCATTGCAAACACATTGTGTATTCTTCCACCATATGCACGATCAACACTGCAATGGGCCTCATCACTTTATTCACGCGTCTGCTAAGTAAATGTGTCAAATTATTAAAAAATTAAATTAATATTTAAAATTTCTTTTACTAATTCTTAATTCTGCATGTATTAAAAAATAAAAAAACAAAAGAAATAACTTCATATTCACAACTTTTTATCAAGCACTTATAATTCTACGATAAGACATGGAACTACTTTCCCTCCGTCGCGACGGAGGGAAAGTAGTTCCATGTCTTATCGTAACTAAGTAAAGTGGTAACGACGCGTCGTTACCACTTTACTTGGCGCATAGCAGTCTGTGTGTTTTAAAAAATATATGTAGGTATGAGCAGTGGCATTATTTCAAAGGTTGCTTACAAAAGTGCTCGTTTTACCGCGAACATCCTATACCACACAGTAATAAAGAATACGAAGGTGAAACAGCCGCTCATTCTGCCAACTCTGCCTGAGCGTGCCAACAAAATGGCGTCACTGTTCGTCAGTCAGTGCCTGGTAACTTACTTGCCGGCCGGCAGCCCAGCTTGCAGGGAACCTTCAGCAGCACGCGGTAGCCAATCATACATACGGCTCACTTCCAGGACCCCGCGCAGTCAATCAGAACCAGAGAACGGGTACGGCCACATCGTAGGAGGCATCACGCATTTTCCCCTCTGTCTGCCTATCTACTCTGTATTGTTAGATACCCTACGTCAGCACTCTCAACCTAAAAACCNACGCATTTTCCCCTCTGTCTGCCTATCTACTCTGTATTGTTAGATACCCTACGTCAGCACTCTCAACCTAAAAACCCAATCTAATTGGGTATTACAAATTAAAAAAATTTCTTGTTTTGCTTTACAACATGCAGGGGCCGGGAAATTTCAGGGCAGGGTAAACTTCGAAATCGTGAATATTTCATTTACTTCTGCAATCGGATTATAATTACCAGACACTCCATTGGTAAATCTGAATCAATTAGAAATATTTAAGGAAACTATTAAATTATTCTCACTTACCTTAAACAAAGAAATAAAAACCATCTACGGGCAAACTAAGAAACACTGTATGAGAAGCATTTTTTACAATTACGAAGAACCATCCGCATTAGCGAAAAATGTAACCACAGCATTTTATAGCATATAATAAGAAACAAANCGCATTTTCCCCTCTGTCTGCCTATCTACTCTGTATTGTTAGATACCCTACGTCAGCACTCTCAACCTAAAAACCAAATCTAATTGGTTATTACAAATTAAAAAAATTTCTTGTTTTGCTTTACAACATGCAGGGGCCGGGAAATTTCAGGGCAGGGTAAACTTCGAAATCGTGAATATTTAATTTACTTCTGCAATCGGATTATAATTACCAGACACTCCATTGGTAAATCTGAATCAATTAGAAATATTTAAGGAAACTATTAAATTATTCTCACTTACCTTAAACAAAGAAATAAAAACCATCTACGGGCAAACTAAGAAGCACTGTATGAGAAGCATTGTTTACAATTACGAAGAACCATCCGCATTAGCGAAAAATGTAACCACAGCATTTTATAGCATATAATAAGAAACAAANTTTACAATTACGAAGAACCATCCGCATTAGCGAAAAATGTAACCACAGCATTTTATAGCATATAATAAGAAACAAAATCAAAAACTGTGTCTGACCAGTAGTTGCGAAGGTAATGGTCTACAACCAAAATATTCTAAATCTGTAGATTCGGTGGTATAAGAGGTTAAGAAGGAAAACAAAAAAAAGGGGGGGAGCACTGGAGGGAGGGGCGCTAACTTTAGGTAAATCACACCTATGGTAGTGATATAACAACAGACCAAAATTAAGTTTTTGCCGAACTATTCCTAACATTCACTCTTTGTTTTTCTGGGCTAACATTGAATCCCATGCTACCTGGTCTAGTGTAGAATTTACATACCTGCTACTCAAACGTAACAGCAACCCGTGAACAAATAGCCGATGCTGTAATAGGCCCTATACACAAGACTGCAAACTCTATAGTACATAGGTAACTGAAACTGCCGTATTTTCCTGTCATTTAGAATATGGTAAGTACAGCAACGCTGTAAAATCGGCGTTATATTACGTACGTGGAAACCTGAATTATTCGAAAGAAACACAGAATGGGTAGGTAATGAGAATCGAGATGGCGTGGCGGTCTCTGATGCAGGAGCGCCAGTTCACTGGCATGCGTGAGCTCTCGGGGAAACACTCCTCAATCTGGAGGATGAAAAGATGCCATGAACATAGGTTCGCAAACGTTTCGTTTCTTTACTACAGCTCGTAATACATAATGAAGAGTGTATGGCTCGTGGGTTGGATCATGTTACTGGGGAATGTCATCGCAGCTGTAATTGGCAGCCCCATACCAGCCCCGAGGAGCCCTGATTTGAATACACTAGACTTTTATTTGTGGGGTCATTTAAAGGCACGTGTGTATGCAACCTGAGTGGACGATTTGGACACCCTTCGTAAAGCCATTGTGGCGGGATGCGAAACAATCAGGTATACTCCAGGGATTCATCAACGCATCCGGGAGTCCATGCAACGGTGGGTTGATGCACGTGCTCGTGCTGATAGAAGGCATTTTGAACATTTCCTTTAGTGCTGACTATTAGCTTTCACCCATGTGTAACGAATTCCTGTGCAGTTACTACTACTATTCTAGGTGTAGTGTGGCGTGGGGTGTCGTGTATCATGCAAACGAACGCTGCCATAGCATTCCACAGTAACATGAGCCAGCCCGCGGGCCATACACTGTACGTTATGTATTACGAGCGGTAATAAAGAAACCAAGCATTTGAAGACCTATCTTCATATAACATTTTTTCCATCCTTCGAAAGCGAGGAATGTTTTCCCGAAGCATTCACACGCAATTTTGCAACACGCTCTATGTCTGTATGACAAAGTCGCGGCGTGGAAGGCTCCGTTTGGGTTCCGCGAATTAGTTTCTTAGCGGCCTTTCCACTGCCTCGTGTTCGGCGAACACGACGGCATTCCTAACTTCTCGGTTGGGGTGCGTGTCGAGCAGAGGGCTGTGGAATACCCTTGTTTGGTGTGTGTCAAGCATGTTCGGGAAAATACTTCTCTCGGGGCGAACTTGCAGACCAGTGTGCGTGGAGATTAAAGATGCCGACGCAGAAACCTGTNCGGGAAAATACTTCTCTCGGGGCGAACTTGCAGACCAGTGTGCGTGGAGATTAAAGATGCCGACGCAGAAACCTGCGTTTTAAATGGGTGGGCAGGGAAGAGCAGTTGGAAACATCACCCGAGTAGGAGGGGTTGTTTCCAAGAAAGACTGGGCAATCCACCAATCGTACTTTGGGCAGTGGTACGTTAAGCATGCATGCCATTATTGCACGCTACTCACGGCGCTTTCTCTTGCTGTTGTTTCCGAAGTAAACAAATTCGGCGAGGGTAACGCGGAATTTATCTTCATTAAATTGCCTGATACTTATCGTGAACATTCTTAAAATGTCATTAACACACCCCAGTTTCATGTATTTTTTTATATCTTTATTATACACGAACAGCTGTGGGGAAATACAGATACATAGTCTTCCAGTAACTTAAAGAAACTAGGGAGAAATATATGTTTAACTACAAATTCCTTTCTCTATACTCTGAGATACCCAACCGCAGTGGTTTTCCGACGTTAAAATTCTTTCAGCCAGAAGATTTTCATTATTTCCCCGACCTGGCAACAATTGAGTATCATTACTCGATACACTTTTTCCTCAAAAAAGTTTTCGCGCCAGTTTATTGGTTTTAGTGGTATCCAGGGGAAATGACCGTCGATTTGAGCCAAGAAAATTTTTTCACGCGAACATCAACTAAATTGGAAAGAGAAACTGGAATATTGTAATAATGAAACCCAAAGTTTCTAATTAACAGATTTATGACCAGCTAGTTTCAAAACCCCTTTCTGCCCGTTTGCCGATATGTTGCATCAGGCTAGAATGAAACACGAATACATAAAGGAAGTACGAATTACTACTCCTGTATCAACGTACCTGCACAAAAATACCACAAGAGGATTCCGTTTTAAAACTCGTATTTCCTTTTGTACGCCAGGCCACATCAGTTACGCCACGTAACACAGTCGCACTGTCGTTATCGGAAAGATAATGAATACGCTATCTACCGTTTCGAGGTCCCAGGGCGCTTGCCGGGAACTATCGAACAGTTAGGCAATAGGTACTTTACTTTCGTGCCTGACAGTTAGGCCTACTGATTACCTCGCCTTAACGCGTTCGAAAATGAGTTGATGTATGAGCTTGAGAGTTACCTAAGCGGTGTTTAACAACTGAGGTCTTCAGTTCCATGCTCACCTCGGTTGAAGCAAATACAAAACGCAATTGTGGGGGAACGGTAGTTCTCAAAGAAAACAGCAACATGTCCACCATGTTTCCTTACCACTCCCTCTTCACCCTTCCCAAAAACGTTTTTTACTGATTTTTTTTTTTTCACTTACACTCAACCCATTTAGACCCAGTGTACTAAAGTGTTTACTTAATGCGCATGAAGTTCACATTTGCGTGGTACTGAACACTGCGAGTCTCGATGACCAATGATCTGTCCTGTGGTTAACTCATTCGTGAGCTGAGCTACTGTTACACGCTATGAGTGGTTCATGTTACTTTAGTCGACCACAAAGCCGACAGCTTCACTGATAGTGGTAATGGAACAAAATTTATTTTTCTTTTGCAACACCTGAGACTACAAACTAAAGTGGGTTTGAAAGGGTTAAGCAATTTTTCTATAAACAACTTTTTTAATTGGGTATTATCTTAGAAAACAAAACGGTATCACTATAACTAATGAGCGTACTTTCCTCTACATAGGTGCAGATTATTTTTATGAATTTTTAAAAAAAGTTACGTGGTCTTGAAGTCTTGCTGATACTATATCATTATAGATGCAACCAGAAACAAATGCAATAATACTGAGACAATTACAAATACACACACGCCTTACCTGGGACTCGAACACAGAACGCCTCGTACCGTAGGCTAGCGTGCANACACCTGAGACTACAAACTAAAGTGGGTTTGAAAGGGTTAAGCAATTTTTCTATAAACAACTTTTTTAATTGGGTGTTATCTTAGAAAACAAAACGGCATCACTATCAACTAATGAGCGTACTTTCCTCTACATAGGTGCAGATTATTTTTATGAATTTTTAAAAAACGTTACATGGTCTTGACGTCTCGCTGATACTATATCATTATAGATGCAACCAGAAACAAATGCAATAATAGTGAGACAATTACAAATACACACACGCCTTACCTGGGACTCGAACACAGAACGCCTCGTACCGTAGGCTAGCGTGCAGCCAATTACGTTACAGAGGTAGTTTCCGGAGCATCAAATTCGGATGTAATCAGTCTTCAAATTTTGGTATGCTAGGTTTAGTAACTTCAAATATCTATAGGGACATCGTTTTGAAAACAAGCGTGAATCATGTAAGTTTGCATGGCCTGCAGTAGCTCTACTTGTGCAGAATTTGGTGGAAAAAGGTTTACTGGCTGAGATATGGCATAAAAGTTTTAATTACTCATTTGACGCTATCGTACAAAAAGGCCTAAAAACAGACCATATATAGACATATCTGATGCGTCTAATAGATAATGTCAATATAAAAAGTTTGGTTGATATTTCTCACATTATTTAATAGATAAGTTCGGTGGAGATAGGTTGGTTTGTCCCGGAAATACGACATGAAAGCACCAGTGATGCTATTTTCATTACTGAATTGGCACATTATATGTTTGTCATAGACACTGCTACATATTAAAGCAGGTTGAAATTGTTTGGGATACATGGCTTACCAACCTAATATATTTACATGGCTGTTATTTTCAAAATATGTGACTACCTCCATAAGTCATATAAATTTAGATGGACTACAAAAGTATAACTAGTAGCCTGAAATTGGTGGGTATAAGTTAATTGTTTCCTGGGATGACACAAAAGCTTAATCTTTCATGTTTCTTCCAAAATGGTTGAAAAATGAATGTATATATCAACCTATTAATGGTTTCATAGATACTGTCAGCATACAAAGGTAAGTTGGAATTGGTTACTTGCTTTCATAGTTAAGCATAGTAGTTTACGTGATGTGGCCGTCATTTTATGCCCCACTAAAAAATGTCAGTTTACATGACGTAATGTAGTATTACTTGAGTCTCAAATTTGGTATGAATCGGTTTATTGTTTCCCAAAATAAAACATACAAACTTAAATTTTTACTTGTCTTTATCATATAAAATGGCGGACCAAATATGCTATGATTCTACACATTTTATGCTTACTTATATTGTAGATATTGCGAATGAACCTAAAATGTCTATATTACCGCCAGTTTGAATATTTGTGTGTTATTTATTAAAACTGCATATATGAACATGGCCTATAACAGAATTACTTGTATGCCAAATATGGAAAGAATCGGATATGTAGTAACCGAGATATTAACGTAAAAGCTTTAATTTTGATGTTGTAATATCTTACAAAATGTCGCACTAATCGAATTATAGGCTTCTACATTAAATGCTTACATCATGCACTGTCAACGTACCCTACTAGGTTTAAATAGGTTAAATGATTCCCGGGATATAATGGGAAAGTTTTTTTTTCAATTTACACTATCTTCCAAAATGGCTAACCAATAGTATTGTCGTTCACAAATTTTAATTATTGTATCATGCACTATCAATGTACCAAATTTGGTTGAAATCGATTAAATAGGTCCTAAGATATAGCATAATGCCCTAAATATTGAAATGGCCACCATTTTGAAAATACGTACTCGGCGTGATCGAAATTATAAAAGTCCGATGTCGTTATTGAATACTCCATGTGGAGGTAGTTTGGTGAAATTAGGTTATCGGGTTTTAATGTTATTTGGGGGCAGGTGGACATGCATTACAGACATACATTCGGGTGATTGCATAAGCCTATCTTTCCTTCTGAAAGTAGGATAAAAGAGTTTAGTTATTTCTGTTGTATTTTTGTTTGACGTAGAAATACAATTTCATTCTTGACAGCTTGATCCTGGGTAATTACTTGCCTGAAAACATGAACTATTTTTTACCTGCAACAGGTCAACTCCGCGGGGAAAAAACCGGTGAGCAAGTAAATGACCAAACCTAGCAAAAATTCAGCAGGATAATTTAAGTATAGTACTAGTAAATGCGTTCTTTTAATTGAGTGGGTATTAAATTCGCTCACTGCTTGCTCCATCCAGTTCAAGTATTTACTTGCTCAAATTACCCACTACAGGATAGTACACACAATGAAATTTATTATCATTGATATTTTTGACTTTAGTGCAACAATTTCAAGTGNACCCACTACAGGATAGTACACACAATGAAATTTATTATCATTGATATTTTTGACTTTAGTGCAACAATTTCAAGTGATGTCAGACAAGAAGGGGAAACAGGACATGTGACAAATAGTTAAACGAGCGAATTTGTTATCGAATACAGATAATTTTGTACGAAACTATTTATAACGAATTCTGGACAACACGGGCTATCGTCATTAGAATGACGAAATTCTTACACGACAATGGAAAAACTCTCTGGGATTTATCATTTCATAAATTTTTTTCCCTTGCTCATGTAAAAAACATTTCCCTGCCAAGAAAATGTTGACTATAAAAAAAACGCGAAGCCACAGACGACTTAGATAAAATGGTTTTCTAAACCTAGTTTTTCAATGCAGCGCAAAATTGTATGCTGCCCGTGGTAAAACAGTAATTACTTAATTTCACACCAGGTATGGTTTGCAGATATACACTGAAGAGCCAAAAAAACTGGTACACCTGCCTAATATCGTGTAGGGCCCCCGAGCACGCAGAAGTGCCGTAAAACGGCGTGGCATGGACTCCACTAATGTCTGAAGGTATGCAGGAGGCAATTCACACCATGAATCCTGCAGGGCAGTCCACAAATCCCATCTGCGCCAATTTGAGAAAGGGTTGAACGTCTGTCACGTTTAATGATTCTCGTCAGTCATCGTTTTTCCCGTTCTTTCACGATCTTTTTCCGGCCGCAGCGATGTCGAAGATGTGATGTTTTACCGGATTCCAAATATTCACGGTAGACTCGTGAAATGGTCGTACGCGAACATCCAAATGTTATCGCTACGTCGGAGATGCTATGTCTCATCTCTCGTGAGCCGACTATAACACCACGTTCAAACTCACTTAAATATTGATAACCTGCCATTGTAGCAGCAGTAACCGATCTAGCAACTTTGCGAGACGCTTGTTGACTTATATAGGCGCTGCCGACAGCATCGCGTTACTCTGGTTGGTTCCCTACCTCTGTTATTTGCATACGCACGCCTATACCAGTTTTTTTTTTGTTCTTCGGTGTATAACATTGCAGCTTGTTTACAACCTATAAACTACTAGTACATATTTCCGTCACCAGATATCAACCATTTTGCTTAAAAAAGCGTATCTACAAAAATTTTGTGTTCACTGAAGAAATCCCCCTCCCCCCCGGTCGCATCTATTCACTATTCCAGCAAAAAGTTTAATTCAAATCTTGATTAGCGCTTCGCAAGCAGGGGAGCATTAAATAATGCATTTGAATAAAGGCAGTACTAGTAAGTTTATGTATTATTTATATGGTGACGAGCAAAACATACAAATATCAACATTAGGGAAATTTTAATATTCGCCCCTTCCAAGGCTGACTCCTGGATCCGCCACTGTTCTTGCAAACACGCCTTCAAGCACGGCCAGCGGAGTTCTGCCGCCTTGCTGATAAATTACGTGACTTTGTGCTGCACGCAGGACACGATTGACGTCTTCGCTTCTGTATACTGACCTGTACTGTGCCATGCGCATGTGGCCTTTCATTATTTCTTCTTTTTGCATTATTTTTAACACCAGACAATTTACAAAATAATAAANGCCATGCGCATGTGGCCTTTCATTATTTCTTCTTTTTGCATTATTTTTAACACCAGACAATTTACAAAATAATAATAAAAAAAAAGCAGTGCTGCGCAAATTGGTTTTATACGTACCTGTAACATCAAAACGCTTTCTTACTCAAAGAAGAAGGGTAAAAATAGTGCTGTGAGGCTATTCACGGTAAAGTAAGCACTTTTGACAGCTTTCTCATTTGGAATAATAGGTCAACAGGTATATATTATTTTAGCCTAACACGAAACTTTCAAATGCGGTGGAACATACACACTGTGTTTGTTACTTACATGGCAAATTTATTTTAAAAGGTGAATAAAGGATAAAAAATTACTAAAAGGGAAAATTAACAAGGGCTTCAAATGTCCTCAGTTTACCGTGAACAATCTATACTTAGGGAACTCGGATGCTATTTTACCTATACGAAAGAGTCTATACATTTTGTTATACTTTGTATCTTAATTATCTTTGCATTGCGTGTAAAATGGATACCATGACTAAGAATTAGGGGACTGATTAATGAGGATGGTGGAAGTGAAAAAAACATAGTAATTTCCATTATTTTATATACTATATTAATGTTATAGGCTCCTTTTACTTATGTGGCACGTAACTTCTGTGTTTAAGACTAACAGTCAACTAAATTATTGTGTGGTTCAAATAAAACCATTTTGTAATTTGTCACACGTACTACTGGCTCAGTAGTCTAACCTTGACCTACCGGGATCCTTTTCTTGGCTAAAAACTGCTACCTCTCGGCTGAAAGCGTCGAGTCAGAAGGCGAACAAATATCGTAGATAACACGTAATTTCAGAATTTACCCAAAGGACATTTGCATTGCAAATTCGGCCCAACCGGGGACGGTGGATGAAGAATAAAAATATTCCGCGTCGGCTTCCTTTATTTGAATTCTTGANCAAATTCGGCCCAACCGGGGACGGTGGATGAAGAATAAAAATATTCCGCGTCGGCTTCCTTTATTTGAATTCTTGAGAAGTTCTCGGCGGTGATTTGTTGGGTATCTAGGGGCGGGCTCTGGGAAGCCTAAGCGACTAGCTAATCCATCAACCCGGCGGACGTCTTGTCCAGTGACGAATTAGCCGTGAGGACAGGCGCCAAACCCCGCGTATTGGCATGCCGGTTGCTCGAGGAAGATGCTTCGTTTCTGGAGGGGGGGGNTTGTCATGAGGCGCACGGATGCGCTCAATATTCAAATGGTGGGTCGTGAGTTGAAAATTCGATCCTGGGAAGGTACCAGGAGCTACCCCGTCCGCCACGCTGCTGGGCGAGACGAAGAAGAGAGGAACAGGTACGCGGGCATTGTGAGGGCGAGGAGAAGGGGGCAAGAGCCCCCGCTTGTTTTTGAGTTATTTACGCGGCGCGAGGCCCGCATACGCAAGTCTTTAAACGGCCGTCATTAGGAAAAANCCCGCTTGTTTTTGAGTTATTTACGCGGCGCGAGGCCCGCATACGCAAGTCTTTAAACGGCCGTCATTAGGAAAAACTTCAGGGCGGAGATGACGTGTTGGCTCGCCGGCTCGCACGGGAATAAAGATGGGTTCACGAGCTCTGCCTGGCGTGTGGACTGCATCACCGATAAATCTGAACATTTTTTTTTTTTGGCGATGTTGCCAAATAAAATCCTGACGCACATAGCGAAGAACTCTGCTCGACACTGTAATATTTTCAACACGTGCACGGAAACATACAAAATCATTTTACAATCCATCGTAGCTCTCGTTCACAGGCCCAATTTTGACGTCAACAGCGCCCCAGGCTCGCCATGAGCAACTGCCCCCTTGTAGGCTACATGTACATGGTTCTGATCTACCATCCTTCGCTCTCACTGCTATTATGAATATTACGTGCAAATACAAATCAGAGGTGTATCTCACAGCTTTACTTTATAACAATATCTATTCAAGATTCTTTATCAAACTTTCTTCTTTTTTGTTATTTTTACTTGCTCAGACGTTATGCTTTAAACCTCTGCGCCCTTGGGTGCTTGTCCAGTGTGCCCGTTCAACAAATCGGGACTGCTCGTTCCAAGAATAACCTATGTTAAACAAAAGTACCAGCGCTGTGCTGTGATGTCGTGTGAACAGCATTCTAGTTAAATATAATTAATTTCTGCCTTAAATGTCATTTCAACTGCATTTTGCTGTTTTGTATTCCACTTCTGAAATTTAAGTACCCTTAGTATTAAAGGGTGGTACTAGTTNTTTCAACTGCATTTTGCTGTTTTGTATTCCACTTCTGAAATTTAAGTACCCTTAGTATTAAAGGGTGGTACTAGTTTTTTTTTTCTGTGATCACGCAGTGGTACAACAAGGAGAGGGAGAAGTACCATTGTCTCAAATTTTCGCGTCTATCGCTTGTCCACTTCACGACAAGGAATCTCCATACGTACCGAATAATTATNTTCAACTGCATTTTGCTGTTTTGTATTCCACTTCTGAAATTTAAGTACCCTTAGTATTAAAGGGTGGTACTAGTTAGCAAGATGGCGTTCAAATTCGCATCAACTCAGCACATTTTAACATTGGATAGTTTTTTTTTCTGTGATCACGCAGTGGTACAACAAGGAGAGGGAGAAGAGGAAAGTTCCCCCAAAAGTTTATCCTCCAGAACCATTGTCTCAAATTTTCGCGTCTATCGCTTGTCCACTTCACGACAAGGAATCTCCATACGTACCGAATAATTATNACCATTGTCTCAAATTTTCGCGTCTATCGCTTGTCCACTTCACGACAAGGAATCTCCATACGTACCGAATAATTATTCGAAAAACGCGGGCCAATATTCAATACGGTATGAAGAGACGTTCTGTCAGTCGTTCAGGAAAATCCATTCTACATGTGAAATATAAGAAGATGTATTAATACCTTGGAAATACAGATACTCACGATTTGATTTTTCCTCGGCTTTTTAGTCATCACTGACGAATAGAACAAATAATAATTACCTTCATTGTGAAGCCAGCGTGACAGCTACGCATTATAACTAAGGTCCCATGTTTTGGGAGCCGAATATGTCGAAGATGAGAGGAAACCAAACGCAACGCTTACATAAGAATCGTGATAAAACATCATGCCCAACGATCAATATGCTGACCGCAAAACGAAATTGATTGGAATACTCGCTAGAAGCTACTTTAAAAACTCACAATCGTAGAACGACTACATAAAGGTTTTTAATTTATCATGTAATCAGGATAACTACAAGAACAAGGAACGTTGGCATTATACGGGATCGGTGAGCATTTACCGTAACTCTAAAAAACTGAATCACTGAGCGACACTATATGGCGATGAGAGTTCAGGCCGAAGGCCTGTTATGACTCCCAGGGCGTGTTGCGTGTAATACCACTGATTCGCAGTTTCCTTCCACAGTGGGAGAACGAAGGGACAACACACAACCCCGAACCTGAGGAGGAAATAATCAACATGTGGAAAAAACGTAACTCAGCCGATGTTGGGAAACGGGCCCTCTGGATCACCAAGTCAGACTTCCTAGAAGTCATTCAGCTATTCCGTATATACCAATCATAGAGTAAATATGAGGCAGGCCGATTTTCGTTATCTGCGCATGTCCCGAACACCGGCTTCAGAGTTGCCGAAATAATTGTCACGCTTTTCAACGATGATGTGACGTTTGTTTACATTAGGTATTTACCTAAAGCACGCTTATATNCGAAATAATTGTCACGCTTTTCAACGATGATGTGACGTTTGTTTACATTAGGTATTTACCTAAAGCACGCTTATATAGAAAATGCAACATTGTATGTAACTTGATTATAGTTTGTTAGCGGTTTCTTCACACTTTTGGAATCAAATCTTCGGGAAATCACCATATGTGACGTACTTTGTTGTTTCCTAAATGTGGTGTATCAAAAGCCTTTCATACTTGAGTCAACGTAAAACTACTTATTTTTTGTTAAATTAAACTTTTGCATATTTTTTTTTTCTTTAAATTATAATTTTTTATTCATAATTAATATTAATAAAAACCGGAATAAAATGCAATACGTGTATTGCTAATGCATAGTAAGAAATAGTTCTTATGAAAAATTACTTATGAAAAATTACTCAGTGCCCACGAATTCGGTGTCTCGTCCCTTTGGTGTAGCTAATTATCTAGACTTGGCTAAGCTTTGTTTGCATGAGGCGGAGGAATATTATGGAAGTAGATCGTAAGCAGGGCTTCAGAAAAGTTGGAAGTAACCGTGGATGGACTATACAGTGCTTGCGATACAACTTAAAAAGTAGCGTACTAGCATATCAAAGCGCTTATTTTAGTGAAGGGTGTGCAAAACTTAATCCAAGCCACGCGGTTTGAACAGTTGTGTAGGAAAAGTTATTCGGTGCTGGGACATAGAGATGGTTACTGCGTAACTGGCATGCGCACTCTATCACATATTAATTTTACATTACCCACAGGCAGGTCAGGTCTATATTTTTGCATATTACACCCTTTTCAGTTGTGATATGATATAATAGCCTGAAAAGGTCTGATAATATTTAAAAAAAATCACTTTTCAAAAATGAATAGAGCTACAGTAATTTTATGTTAATGTACATATTTTTTTAACGAAGTTCAATTTTTATTACATTTATTACTAGGATATTTGTTATGCGGTTCGTCCGTATTTCAATTTTAGCTTTTGATATTAAATTTAAATTAAAAATAGCCTGAAGTTTAACCCTTCCCAGCTGTGAACCAAGTGCCTGATTCCAAAGAAATTGCAGCATGTCGTTACTGCGGCTTCAATTAATTCTTTAGCTGACACCAAATTTTGAGCTAAAAGTAACTTTATCAAAATTTTTGCGAAATAAGTTTTTAAGTTAAAAATGTCTTATTTACGCCAAAAGAAAGTTTTGAATATTATTCTTTAAATTTTTATTACTTTAATTAATTTATCATCGATATCTTGCTACGAAAGAATAAAATATCCGCAAAATATTGAAAGGAATTTTTGTTCTTGTACTTCCTTTAGAGGAGCCGGTGAGCCCGGAGTACTGGGTGGTAGGATTAGGGTGGAGTGGTGGCGGTATACAACGGATACGGTAAGAGAACTCCAGAATCATGTCGGTATGGTTTTAAGGGAGCCATATGGTCACGTGGCTAGCAATCAGGCGATTGGTGTTTGATTTTTGGAGGCGTCTCCCTCGATTTTCGCTTATGAAAAACGTGGCGGACGCAGCTGTTAGGCCGAGTTTAGAGTAAACTGATGTGATATGAACATGTTTGTATTTGAAAACTAAAGCAGAAGTGTATCTTGAGAACACTCGTCCGAAAAGTGCCCAAAATTTCTATTTTACCGAACCGAGGCTCTGCAGATTTTCATCGCAAGCTGGTTCACGCTCTCTCCCAGACTCTCCTATAGCACACACTACTTGTACATACTATGAAACTATTACAAACATAATTATGTAGATATCACTCCAATTATAATGAAATGTGTTAACTGACAACATATCGCTTTTCCAGTAGATACTGAAATGAATACGCATGTAATATTTTCAGTTCCAAAACCATTCATGGCTTCAGATGTTGCAACCAATAACTCTTTGCACCCTCCGTATTTACGGGGACTCAAACTTATTTCAATCTCTCCAACAGTGAAATACATATTAGGCGATTAGAATTACTCGGATGGATCACTTGTGCTTCAGAAACGTCCACGGAATACAGGCTTCTAAAAGAAAAGGGAAGAAAATTACAGTCTTGGGCCTCCGAATAGGCAAGTATACCTACAGAAGTGCAATGAAGTTTGCAGTTTCTTTTATGTAGACATATCCAAACGCTGATGGCTCAGTAAGGCTTTGGATGTAAGCCTTGCGTTTTATTGGCCATTAACGGCTGACAGATATTCCTTATTGGTTTGACTTGCAGCCTGGAAAGTTAGTTACTAGGCTCTGATTAGCAAATGGCGTTGCGCCATGTTGCTGGCCAGTGACGCCATATTGGTGGCGTTTACAGCTGGGGTTCACGGTAAAAATTAGCTTTCTAATTTCTGCGTTACTAATTACTTTGTGTTTGAGCACTGATCCTTTCTGTGTACATGTTAGTTCATACGTACCTTTCTTGTGTAACATCACTACACCTGTGGACACACGGACTGGAATGGTGGGCAAAATGCTAAGATAGGAAATGACTTTTTGAAAGGCGACTACAACGTTAATGTAACTATACTGGTAATATCTTATATTGAACTGCGCGTGTTCACAAGGAGAGATACCTTCTCAAGCTTGAATAGATGAAGAACGTCCAATTAACCACAAACAAGCTATAGAATGACTGATTCTTTCAGGAGCCAGTCACGTTTTCGATTATAGCCCGCTGAACTGGGAGTGATGCACTTCTTCTTTCCCGGCTTTATCGTTTAATCAGATCCACCTGCGCAATTGCTTCGTTCGTGCTTCCCTTCTCATCTGGTTAACAGTTAATAATTTGGTGTCGGTACAGTGAGCTGACTATATACAAAACTGCATGAACACCACTGCTGTTGGCATTTGTATTTAGTAGTTATAAAATGGCGATTCTGGTGCAACTAGCGTCCTGGTGCGGTGCCGCGGCACCACAGCCACCATATTGGATGACGCCACAAGGCCATTTGCCCTCTTTTTACCTAGGAATTTCTTNGGTGCCGCGGCACCACAGCCACCATATTGGATGACGCCACAAGGCCATTTGCCCTCTTTTTACCTAGGAATTTCTTTTTTCCTTCAAAAACGGACAAAATTGCCAGAATTTCCCCAAAATGACAATGTCACGAAAGCTGTTGGCACCTTAATATAATTCGCCAACGTCTTCAAAGAATACGGCCGTCGTAACGTTATGGCAAAATTCATACAAGTCTTACTNGGTGCCGCGGCACCACAGCCACCATATTGGATGACGCCACAAGGCCATTTGCCCTCTTTTTACCTAGGAATTTCTCTTTTCCTTCAAAAACGGACAAAATTGCCAGAATTTCCCCAAAATGACAATGTCATGAAAGCTGTTGGCCCCTTAATATAATTCGCCAACGTCTTCAAAGAATACGGCCGTCGTAACGTTATGGCAAAATTCATACAAGTCTTACTGATGTCAGGTGACGTAATATGAGATCGGTAGCACTGAAATNCCTTAATATAATTCGCCAACGTCTTCAAAGAATACGGCCGTCGTAACGTTATGGCAAAATTCATACAAGTCTTACTGATGTCAGGTGACGTAATATGAGATCGGTAGCACTGAAATCGAGTTTCTCTTTGAGGGGGCGCGGTAACCGTGAATTGACATGCCAGCCTACCGTTCACGGCGACCCAACTTCGCTCCGCGTGCGGATCAGACTACGTAGACTACGAGGTTTCGCGTGTGATGGACGTATCTGATGGCCAGCTGGTTTTCCCGGGGTGCTCTCGTTTTCCCTTCGCCACTGCATCCAGCCGCTTCTCCACTCTATGGCATCATTTCAAGGAATACTTTCAGGTACGACGATCTGTCACAGGTCCCACCAGAGGACAGTCACTCCAGTTAGGCGCTACCGCTCGGGTAGATTGCAACTATTCTTACATCATTACCATTACTTTAAGTTCATAATTGAACGCACAAGGGTATTAGAAATATCGGATCAGGCGAGGTTACACATTACCAGTTATAACACACATACGACATACCTCGAATAACACTGGTTTTGTTTGATAAGATAATGGCGCAGAATTCCAAAAAGCGTGTCAAAAAAAATTAGGCTCACGATACTAAATTTTACCACCGTTGTGTAGTGTCGCACCACTCGCCTCCGACCATGGTGAACTAGGCTTGATTCCCGGAGCGGCCAACACTGACTCTTGCATGCGGAAAACGTGGTGCAAGTTGCCGATGGCTGGTGAATTTTCTCGAGGTATTCCCACTGCCCCCCCCCCCTCCA
>NQII01000659.1:264839-305804 GCA_002778355.1 Clitarchus hookeri
CCCTCCATTCCATTCCGTTGCTTCCTCATTTTCACCTCTCAACTCATCGGCGCTACAGGTCTCGACTGTTGAGCGGCACCAAAATCTGTCTCACTGATGTTTTTCGTATCGCCAAATAAACTCGCGATTTTTCCAGATCACTAATTTCGCTATGCTGATCTCGTTCAGATTTGTCTTTGCAAATTTTTTTAAGTATGGGAATCTAAATTTTTTTAAGGTTTTATTTTTACGTTTAGGCAAATTTTTAGTTGAATGATGTAATTCAACATTTGTGAATAAACGTGTGTCATAAATAAAACTTTTCATGTTTTTTACACTTTTAATAGAATTTCGTTCAACACAAAAATTTTCAGCCTTGACAGATTTCCGGCCGTTGGTGGAGGCCTGACGACATTGTGTGACAGTGGCTGCAGCCCTGTGCCGCCTCGGGTAACACAGCCCTGCCTTGTTAGCCCCCAGCTCCGCCTGCTGGGAGAGTGTCAATGCCCACTCGAGGCGGTGTTTGTGAGTCCAACAGGTGTTGGAGTGCCCTCGCTCGAGTACGCTAATAATGCAAACGCTTCACGGCCTTCAAGTAGGCCCTACCTACCCGGCTAATCTGCTGCTTGTGGCGGATTCTCTCCACTTTAGGGAAACCACCGAAACTTCTCCCCCCACCCCCTTCCTTTTCCGTCTTCACTACCTGAGTTTCCTGAGCATTTTTCCTTGCCATCTGCTTCGGATCCTGCAAGTTCATCCCTGCTTTTCACGGCGGTTTTTCTCCCTTATTGTATGCAAGGACTCTTAACACATGTACCCCGTATTACTTAAGTGGAGATGTTTCCAAAACTTTCTACTGCTTTGCTGCTTGTTAATCCCTGTACAACAGGAAATTCCCTATTCACAATATAAGCATGTTTTTGAAAATAACTGTATTTGGGAACATAAAAATATTTAATGATTCTGCAAACATGCAGCTATTTTTACAGTATTATGGTAATCCCATTACAGTAATTCAGGGAAAAATTATAAACGCAATCTTATATTTTAATTGCTCCTGTTGAATTCCTTGACGGTTTTAGTTAGCTGAATAGCTACTAAGTGAAAACAGACCACACTATTATTCTTTTGCTAAGAGAGTTGCTAAGAGAGTAGTAGTCGATTTCAAATAACAATGTAACTAGTATTAGTAAAATATTTTTTTGGATAAATTAATAGATGGTAATATCTACCGTGTTTAACCATACTAGTATTATAAATGCGAAAGCTGTGTGTGTGTGTGTGTGTGTGTATGTTTGTTACCACTCAGTTCCATAACGGCTTAACGGATTTTGATAAAATTTGGTATGTAGGTACTTTAGGTAATGGAATAGGACATTGGATACTTTTTATCCCGGAAAATTGTACTGTTCCTGTGGAATAACAACAAAAAGTAATTCTGCAACGACTGGGAACGTGATCGAACTCAACTCCATAACGGCTGAACGGATTTTGATGAAACATTGTATGTAGGTACTTTAGGTACTGGAATAGGACGTAGGATACTTTTTACACGGGTCCTGTGGAATAACAACTAAACGTTACTCTGCAACGGCTGGAAACGTGACCGAAATAATTTTTTCCTCTGATGTCAGAGTTTATTAGGCCACCCAAGGACCTCTGAAATGGCTAAACGACTACTATCAATCGATAACAACCGGGACCGAATATTTAACGTGCCCTCCGAAGCCCGGAAGCGCTCAGATGTTATGCCACTAAACGGTCACCCATCCAAATGTGTGCCGCTAGGAACGTTGCTTAACTTTGGTGATAGATTTAACTCTCTCAGCCAAGCGCAAAAAGTAGCACCTAGGTACACTTATTTCTAAAGCTACAACTGGATGAAATTCACATTTTGATTTTCATACATCGACGCTAGAAAGCGGAAATGTGGTAACTACGCGATAGTTACACTGATACACTCCAAAAACAATACCCTACTTCTTGGCTATCGGGTAAAAAATATTTTCTTCCTTTTGGGTTGCCGTAATCAGTTAAGAACCTAGGCCAACATGGTATAATTTTATAATTCTGTTTTCACACAAATGAATTGTCTTTCCCCTATTTATTTATTAGTGTATCACTGTAAAACTCAGTTGTAACCGGGCGAAGCCGGTCCGGTTCGCTAGTGGATATATAATTTCCATAATTATTTCTTAATGATATGTTATATTTTTCTATTGAAAGAATGCTAGGAATCTGGAAATCATTAACACATGTAAATTAGATTACTTTATAACTTGATATGTATGGAAAGTTTAATGTGGCGAGAAAAAGGAGTAGCAAAACTTTGTTAAACAATCTCCCTTCAATTATAATTAACTCATTTCATTGCCTTTCACGCAATTAAGAAAAATACTTAAAATGAAAAATACACTTAGTTATCGGCCGTAACAGAAGTTGATAATTTACGGAACATATATCACAATATTTATTGCCATCGNAAAAATACACTTAGTTATCGGCCGTAACAGAAGTTGATAATTTACGGAACATATATCACAATATTTATTGCCATCGGTGAAGTTTTAAGTACGATAGCTAAGAAAGTGAACTTGCAACACCAGCAATACGATTAACACCATTTGGCACTCAATAAACTTTTTTCCTCATTGTTCCACTCTTCTACAATTACCAGTGAAAAATCAATCTCATGCATATCTAGACTACGATAGTTAGCAGGCGTACTTTTTAAAAAATGAACAGACCAAGCAAATAAATAATAGTCACGTGTCTGTTTCTAATAATAATTGCCCCGTCGTCTGCGACGGTGGCCATGTCTCCTCCCACGCAGATCCGAGTCAGCACGTTTGCATTATGTGGCGGAGGTTGCCAACTGCTCGTGTTTTTTTCTAGTTCTCAATTCTCCCAAAAATGGTTTTTTCCCCGTTCTTTCCTAGAATCACATTTCATACCACACTCCAGGGACCACGGCTACCTACTACGTATCTCTATGTATAAACCTCTTCCTAGTGCATTTCTCCTCCTCCTGGTTTTACTTTTCATGTATGAAAAAAAAAAACACAATTATAGCTCCTAGCGATTTTTTGGCTCAACGCATGAATACCAAAAAACAGGGAATATCCGTTTCACCTAGCATTGCACTTTAGTTTATTATATTGCTTATAAGCAGATGCCGGAAAACGTTTGTTGAATTGGGCCGTATGAGTGTAGGTAGTTCCATGCATCAGTGTGCATCCTGCGTCATTCCGCTTTCGGCCAATCATCGCGCATCATCTTCACAGGGCCGTGACCACAAATTCCTCACGTGTTGATGGAATATTTGTGCATATTATTTCTGGGGAAGCACTTAATTTTGGTTTGCGAGACAAAATAAGAGGAACTTAATATTTAGATATATATCTAGAAGACGTGTTTATATTTTGTCTATTTTTTTAAGTAATGTCAGGCTAGAGCTCTTAGGTACTATAAATTAAATTATAAGCAAGTTTCGGTAAATAAACTTATTGTCCTATGTGTGACATCTTATTCGAACCACGTGCACTCAAGAACAAAACCAGTGCATTTAGTTGTTCCGTTCTTCAAAGGCAATGATGTTCGCCTAGGATAATGAAACGAAACTTGGCGGGTTTGCAAGTTACTGTGCTGATGCGGGGAACGGAACACGACCTTGCTCGTTTTGGTCCCTCTCGACGAGTTGCAGAAAGAGCGCGGTGACCCGGTCGCGGCACGAGGGTCGCTCGTTGTAAGAGGAGCCTACACAAACATTGGCGCAGAGCTAAACACCAGTATATATAGTAGCACTCGAGCCGCGCGCGCACCTCCAGGGGTCCTGACACAGGCCACATGGCTCCTACCTCTGCCCCCACGCACGGTACCCCTACCCCAGCCACAAACAACCCCTGCGGCCAGATCGCTTTCTTCCGAAGATAGCTTCTCACCGCCTTGTTTATACACACGGCCGGTAGCGTTTCGCCGATTGATATCGGGCACAATGACGACACGCCAAGGCATCTATCTTATTGTACCAACTGTGAGTCAACGTCTCGTCGACAGCGGAGTACCGATGGATCAAGGGGCCGCAGTGGTGAAGTGGTTAGACTACTCGCCTCCCACCTAGGCGAACCTGGTTCGATTACCGGTGGAGTCGCTCCCAAATTTTCGCTCGTGGGAATCGCGCCGGAAGATGCCGCTGGTCGGCGGGTTTCCTCGGCGATCTCCCGTTTCCCCCGTCCCTGCATTTCGGCACTGCTCCACACTCACCTCGCTTCACCGTCGTTGGCACTCAAGACCTCGATGTTAAGAGCCACCCCAATCTCTCCACTCCACAAATATATCTAACGCGGCGGACGAGACTGCCCTTAAAGTTCAGTTTGGTCATGGTCACGTATTTCTACTTGTGAAACAGCCGCTTATACCGCGAACTCCATCCACACACGATAACTAAATGGTTTCACTAGCCATCACGAGAAAACGATTGACATGAAAATATATTTTTTTTTTGCTCTGGAATTGATGAACGCACTTAACCAATTCAGTCTTGTTGTTCACTATCGTAAACGTATAGAGCAGTAAGTACGCCTAACGCCAGCACTGTCCTCTACAAGTGATTAGGATCTAGTTAATTTAATTGCTACCATGTGGGTTTTCTGTATTTGCCGTTACTTCACTTCTGGTTTGGAATGGTAGGCAGGCGCCAATAACACTGAACGCGGCATTTTACTTGCACAAGCAGAAATGCGGTGAGTGGACGCAAGTACAGTTAAATAAAAAGCCATGATTAGTTCACAGCAAATGAAATGGTAAACGGGGTTCAACGAACGGGTTAATACGAAACACATCGCACCCAGATGCCACGGAAGAGCACAAAGCAAACGTACAAACTCTTCCGGGTGGTCAGTCGCCTGATGGCGTTCCCAGCCGTTAGTTTCTGTCGGCAGGTGCGCTTGCAGCACTTGCTTCCTGCACATCCTTCCACTGGTCACTTGGGTGTCTCTAGCTGTGTCTAGGAAGCCGCTAACAGGACTGGCACTTCAATCAGCATCAACTATAAGTTTGTTTCTGCATTTCCTTCGTACCACGACTAGGTATTATTTCGGTGAATCAAAACGTAACGTGACAGCCCTGCACCTCAGTGGGCCAACTCACCACTGCAATCTCGGCCAATCATATCAAACCCTGATCATAAGTAGACCGCAGATTGAAAGGCCACTCACTGTTCGCACGAGGTAAAGAACTTACACTATCTCTCTCTCTCTCTCTCTGCTTGAACGTTCTGTGTTAACTTTGGTTCGGTACGTGAAGGTACGTAACTACGACAGGATGTCCATTGCAATTCCATTTTAGAATTCCCAACTTTTCCCTGTTTTCNCTGCTTGAACATTCTGTGTTAACTTTGGTTTGGTACGTGAAGGTACGTAACTACGACAGGATGTCCATTGCAATTCCATTTTAGAATTCCCAACTTTTCCCTGTTTTNGGTACGTGAAGGTACGTAACTACGACAGGATGTCCATTGCAATTCCATTTTAGAATTCCCAACTTTTCCCTGTTTTCCAGACGGAATCATGCCATTTTCCCTGACCGATTTTCAGGAACGAAACCTTCCAATTTTTTTTTCTTTGACGTTGACAGAACAAATATGCTATCAGCAAAGCAGAATTAAATTACACTGCATCAGACCAGGAAAGCAGGGCCAACATTTATTCAATATTCAGCCCATCTATTACTCGCGACATACGCTATTGACTTCACACAAAAATAAATTCATTTTGTACATATAGGCCCTGTGTCACTTGGCAAAAATGTATAATTGCCAGCTCAAAAACTAAAAAATTAACGTTTTAATTCGCATATGCTTAAATGACATTATCCGTTATTCACACTAACCACATTATTAACATTTTCCCTGATCCAGATGAAAATTCTCCCTGACTTTTCCCTGTCATATGAAACTCCCTGACTTTTCCCTGTGGGAGGACATCCTGTAAGAATTATCCAATTGCATTCATGCATTAGTATTATTTATTGTGACCTAAAGTTATTTCCCAGCCCAATTAATTTTTTCTGAACTACAGCGAAAGCCAGAAGTCTCAGTGCTGACAAATGGTAGTTGTCGCAGGATGGTGGGTACCTAAAAGAATCTGCTTTTGACAAGAAAATGTATCCGTTCAGTCTTCGGTGGATAAAAGTGTTCGGTGGATGAAAGCGAAATACATTTTGGAGCTAATCGTGCTTGAATTTGTACAATTCGTGCTCCTTTCTCACAACCAGTGATCTACGCTCTATGTTTGTATGTTCAGAGGTAACTAGCACCAACCATCCATAAAAAAANCCTTTCTCACAACCAGTGATCTACGCTCTATGTTTGTATGTTCAGAGGTAACTAGCACCAACCATCCATAAAAAAAGTAGTTAAGGAGACTCCCACGAGTAAAAATACTTAAAAGACTGAAACTTACTGCATTTGCCACCGTTACTNAAAAAAGTAGTTAAGGAGACTCCCACGAGTAAAAATACTTAAAAGACTGAAACTTACTGCATTTGCCACCGTTACTATTTTAAGCCAAGTACCGTTCACATCATGTCTTGCGTTCAATATGTTGATGACCCTGAACACTTTCAACCTTCCGAACGAGGGAAAAAAATTTGCGAGAAACCTTCGTGTCTCGAAATAGATTTTTCCATCAGTTGAATCTTCACAGTCCTGGCAACATTCGATAGACAATCAATTTGTTCACTGGCTGTTGCCAAGTGTACTAAAAGTTTACCACTGGCTGCGGAGTCTTTAAGAGTGTGTCAAAATAACGACGGTCTAATCACACACACGATGAACAAATGAAAAACTGGAGACTAGCTTCATCGCCAAATATAACGCGACATAATACGGTTTTTAATGATTGTTAAGTAGTTGCTGTTCGGCAAGTAAGATTAATAAACTTGGGAGCCTGTGCGGCTGGAACATTTCTATTTTACAAAAAAGAACAGTATAAACAGCAGGAAAATAAGTGAATAACGGCCAAAATTGTATCTTCTTTGTGGATAATTTAACCACATATTTTCATTCAGTTTAACATGTTCAAAGCAAATTCGGCACATTCAGTCGTGGCAGTGGTAAAAAAAACGGCCAGTTTCGTGGAACAGGGTATAGATGTAGGTATAGGTGAGCTGACATGGGGTGAGTGCCAGACCTATTTCCGTTCCCGAGGACTGTCTTACGCCGGCTGTGTTTGTGCGGTCGCCTTGTCGATAGACAAGACACACGTCACCCTCCCCCTTCCCCCGCACNCCCCACCACCGCCACATGGAGCGCAAGTGGGCTTGTTCCGACACCCCGAGTGCCGCTGTCCCCCCGGGAGCCAGGACACGTGCTGCCTGCCGCCTGGGTTAACAAACCCGCCACCGCTACACGCTAGTGATGAAGGAGACACGCTCCCCTATCCCCCCTTCTTACAACCCTAACAACCAGTAATCTCATTATTCTTTCCGTTTATGGGCCCGCGTACAGACTTAGGGCCACATGAAACGACAGCAAACATTTTTACTCTAAATTACATCTTACCTTCTGAAATGTCACCCCTACAACTCATACTTAAAAATAAATGCTGCGGAAAAATTTATTTCCGGTGTTACGAAATGTTACTTTTTTTTTCTTTCAAATTTAAATTAAATATTATTTCATTATCTAAGNAATTTATTTCCGGTGTTACGAAATGTTACTTTTTTTTTCTTTCAAATTTAAATTAAATATTATTTCATTATCTAATAAATTTGAAGTTTCTGGTTTTATAAATATTAGGTTAAAAATCACCTCTCTCATAAAACAACTTTAGTACAAGAATTTGAAGTTTTGGATCCAGGAAACTCATATCTTGCCCATANAATCACCTCTCTCATAAAACAACTTTAGTACAAGAATTTGAAGTTTTGGATCCAGGAAACTCATATCTTGCCCATACTTTATCTTCAATCTTTTCTTCGCCTTAAACTCACGGGGCTTGCGGACGGAGCGCCTCACTTGCTCGTGTTGAAGGTGCGAGTGAGGCTCTTGTTACAAGACACGCCGCTCCCCACAACCTCATTACCGTTTCACACTTAAAACAACTTTACCTTTTTTTTTTTTGTACACTATTTGACAAACATGCCTATTTCTTGACAACGTTACATCTTAAAGCAGTTTCAAACTCACCGTCGAATTTTACATGTCGGCTTTAGATTTGTTTTGGGGGGAAAGGTCCAAAATTTTTGGATACGAGTCGCAAAACTACTCGTGGTTCAGGATTCATACTTGGCATGTGGCCTCAACCACGAACGTTCTTCAGCCCTTTGGTTCAAGTTACAGTTACCAAGTTTTGTTTCAGCAAATGTAGACTATTATATTATATGTACCATGCTGCAAACACCTTAAGCATAGCTGCCTTTAAGTAGACATTAGACTGTGTGGGTGATAATTTACACATTTCCAACAGCCCTGGGCCCCCTTTTTTTCTCTCAGTAAATTTGGTTATATCTCTTAGGGTATAATTTATTTCAATTCTCATAACCACACCTTCCTGCCATTTCCAAATAATCTGAAATTCGTGGATGGTAATAATAATGGCGTTTGGGGAGTGCACCCAGGGCAAGGCAACACCCTCCGAGTGACGGTCTTTCCAGCTGGGACCCGTAGATGACCGTCATCCCCGGACATGACATGAAATGAGACCCTAGAATGGAGCGGCGCTGGAATGCAAGGGCGGGGGAAACGAGAGTACCCCGAGAAAACCCGACATAGCGACTACAACTCAGCCAGATTTAGACACATAAGGTCACGAAACATGCGTAGTAAACATTCAAGCTTTACTGCACATGGTCCACGATTTACATTTGTCAGAAACTTACTGTAGGTATGTCATACAAGATGGAATATTATTACATTCCTATTCTTTCGGAAATCTTTTTTGGATTGTTCTGAGAGTCAACTATTAGTTTTATTTGAATACAAGTGTGCAATTTTAAGAGTTTAAATTCTTTCACAGCGGTTTTACTTTAGTAATTTGCTAATGACACTTTATACGTTAACAAATGTTTTGAACAATACTCGTCCTTTACGTACGAATTACATAATCCTGCAATTTTTAAATTGCACGAGATATATACTTACCAAGTGTCTTACGTTTATTACCAGTTTTGCAACCCAATAAATGTAAATGACAACCTTTTCGGGCGATTCGAGACTGGAAAAGTTATTACCTGTATACTAGACTTCAGAAACGTGTATATCTAGCTCACGTTATTTTCTTTATTGACAGCTGCCACTGTGGAGAGTGGATTTAATTTGATTGCAGGTGATACATTAATTTTCATTTATGCAAGTTTACTATCGACTCAAGAGTTTTCAAGGGTGTGTAAAACAACCTCTTGTCAAATAACAAAAATGCCCAAAATGTGCACGTATTTTTAGTGTAGCCTGTTACCAAACATATTCATCCTTAAAATTTCCAGTCCTTGTGTGAAGCGCAAATTATTATTTAAAAGCCGTTTTCTGCAAGTTGCTCTCGAATTTTTTTTTTTTCGTACAAACATATTACACATATATTACCAACACAGTTTGTATGAATCACAAATTAGCCTGCCCATCTCACGCGTGGCTTTAAAAATCTCGNCGTCATCCCCGGGCATGACATGAAATGAGACCCTAGAATGGAGCGGCGCTGGAATGCAAGGGCGGGGGAAACGAGAGTACCCCGAGAAAACCCGACATAGCGACTACAACTCAGCCAGATTTAGACACATAAGGTCACGAAACATGCGTAGTAAACATTCAAGCTTTACTGCACATGGTCCACGATTTACATTTGTCAGAAACTTACTGTAGGTATGTCATACAAGATGGAATATTATTACATTCCTATTCTTTCGGAAATCTTTTTTGGATTGTTCTGAGAGTCAACTATTAGTTTTATTTGAATACAAGTGTGCAATTTTAAGAGTTTAAATTCTTTCACAGCGGTTTTACTTTAGTAATTTGCTAATGACACTTTATACGTTAACAAATGTTTTGAACAATACTCGTCCTTTACGTACGAATTACATAATCCTGCAATTTTTAAATTGCACGAGATATATACTTACCAAGTGTCTTACGTTTATTACCAGTTTTGCAACCCAATAAATGTAAATGACAACCTTTTCGGGCGATTCGAGACTGGAAAAGTTATTACCTGTATACTAGACTTCAGAAACGTGTATATCTAGCACACGTTATTTTCTTTATTGACAGCTGCCACTGTGGAGAGTGGATTTAATTAGATTGCAGGTGATACATTAATTTTCATTTATGCAAGTTTACTATCGACTCAAGAGTTTTCAAGGGTGTGTAAAACAACCTCTTGTCAAATAACAAAAATGCCCAAAATGTGGACGTATTTTTAGTGTAGCCTGTTACCAAACATATTCATCCTTAAAATTTCCAGTCCTTGTGTGAAGCGCAAATTATTATTTAAAAGCCGTTTTCTGCAAGTTGCTCTCGAATTTTTTTTTTTGTCGTACAAACATATTATTGGTATTTCTTTCTTAAAAACACACACATATATTACCAACACAGTTTGTATGAATCACAAATTAGCCTGCCCATCTCACGCGTGGCTTTAAAAATCTCGAACATGGGTTTGTGAACATAAATGGCATATGAAGCTTTTTCAATCGGAATAAGTACGAAAGTTTCCGCGAGCCTATGACTAGGTTATAAATTAACAATTAATTGTGAAGTGGCCTACTACTGCGAATAAAATATTTAATTGTATCTTCAAAACTAAATAACATTCTATGAGAGATGATCATTTCTGTAAATTACAATCACATAATGACATGTATTTTGGTCACAGTTAGCGAAAATACTAACTTTTTTAAGTACAGCAAGCGATGCCCCCGAAAGTTGATGGCTGGTACGACGGTCTACAAGAGGTTAGCGAAGTTCCTTTTCGGGATGTACTACGATCTACAGAATAGTTCCAGTTTCTTTATGACTGCAGTCTTAGTTTCACTACATTACCTGAAAACAGGAGCAGCGTTTCCCATCAGCGGCTTTTTAATTTCAAATTACAATTCTATTTTACTACGACACTCCTAGACGTGTCTGATTCATACGTACGCGCAGACTGTTCTCCCATTATTCTTTACAGCGTTTTGAAATACATCGTTCAGCAAGTATTCTCCGCAATAAATCCTGCCATAATGTCGAATTTCATTTATTCTTATGAATTGATGGCATTTGATAGTAGAGACATCAAAATGGCCAGAGCCTCCCCAATGTTCTGTGTAGACAGCTTCTCAGCTAAGGAACACGAGGTCAACTCGTCCAGCTCAGGCTGTGAAGAGGACTCCAGTATTCACGCTCGCGCTCTGGTTGGCTGGCGGCGCAGCTGTTGTCACAAGAAGCGAACTAACACGCGAATCACAGGGATTGCCTGCGTCGGGGGCTAGATAATCCCCTTTTGTCTGGGCTTGCCCGGCAGATGCTGGTAGCTAACCCCCTCCCCCTTCCCCGTTGCCAAACACACCACCCCTACCCCATCTAAAAGAACCCTTGTAACGTACTAAAACCGCAGCAAAAAGTAGTTCCTCCCTCGAGGCTATGTTCTCTATGATGTCTTGTTGACAATATCGCACTTTCAGCGGGTGTGATCCGTTATCACTCTCCTGTGTACACATACGTCTTAATCCTCTTTTATATCTCCCTTTCAACATCTTACAAAGTTTGCTTGACTTGTATTCCGTCGAGTTATTCGTTCGAAAATATCTCGTGCCAAGATATCACGGCACGAGGCGAATAATGGTACACTAAATAACACAAGTATAGCTCCGGCTGATGAAGAAGAGAAGAAAGTGGAAGTTGCAAGTAGCTACACGGGGCAAAGTAGTCGTGCTGTTGAGCTACAGTACTTGCCCTAATAGCACAGTGGGTGCCGGTTCGAGCCTCGGTGGCGACGGAGAATTAAGTTAAACTTCATATTCGTAAACTTAATTTGATATTTTTCCCTCCTTCTATTTTATTAATTGATCTCAGTTGTTGCCAGAACAAAAAAAAAATGTATTTCGTCTTCGCAAAAGTGTAGTTCAAATACAAGTATATGATTTGTTATATTACAATTATATGTATTGCATTTTTAAAATAACACTTCAGTGTTGCAAAAGATTTTTTTGTTGACAGAGTGCCCAAGAATTTTTTTTCGTTAAAATACAAAAAAATTTCTTGTGAATTATTTAAATAAAACATCGATCATCAGAAGTTTACATGCAATTTAACGGGCCTTGAAATTTGTTTATTTTGTAGACAGTTTGACATCGAAGTTGAAAAAAAGGAATTGTCACGTGTCGTCCCAATCTGTTTTTATTATCCTAGAGTTGGAGCATTAGACATAGCAAAAATTCTTCGTCTATCTCTACCAATTATTGAACTGCGAAGGGGCTGGATAAATTAATATAAGCCTCGCGTAAAAGATGATTAATTGCCTTAGTACATTAAATTAGCTATTTGATGGCCAGTAAATATTCAGAAGACTAAAAATATTCCAGACAGTATAATGTTTTTTGAATTAAAGACTCTGCAAAAGTTTCCCAGTGCATTCTAAAATATAAAATAACATCAAAATTGTTATTGTCCAGTGAATTCCTATGGCCACGGTGGTGTAGTGGTCAGACTACTCGCCTCCCACCAAGGCGAATAAGGTTCGATTCCCGGCGGGATCGCTCCTGGATTTTTGCACGTGGGAATCGTACCAGCCAAGTTGGTAGGCGGGTTTTCTCGGGGATCTCCCATTTACTCCGTCTTTGCATACCGGCACTGCTTCATACTCACATCGCTTCACTCTCATCGGCTCTCAAAACCTTGATGTTAAGAGCCGCCCAAATCTCTTCACTCACTGAGCCCCGTTCATACAAAATACGAGAGATCTCCTTACGTACAAAGCCCTCGGGCTTTGGGAACGATAAATGCTAAAGATACACGAGTGTTCTTCGTCGCTGTAACTATAAAAATATTGTTCCTATGGTATTTAGGTTATTCATGCCTCCTAGACCTATTATCTCAAACATGAAAAAGTTGCATGAGCAACTGGCAACAGCTAGCAGCATTTAAAACACTTAAAAATTATTAGAAAGTTGAAAATTAAAAAGTGCTATTGTAATTTTTAAATAATACCATGCTAATACGACGTAATCATGGTGAGATGTAGTAGGTGAGTGATAAAAGTCGAGGACTGTAAACTTTTAGACTCAAGTTCGAATCCTACGTAAGAATAACGTATTCTTTTTTTTTAAAATTTATTTCTTATCCACTAGTAAACACCAAGATATCAAAGCTGGAAATACACAAAACCTCAAAGAAAATTTACTGAAAACTTTGTGAAATTAACGAAAATTTCGTTACCTAAAAAAACTAAGGATTGGGAAGCTTCTGAATTTTTGACCAGTACTTTTCCGTAATTTCGCGGAAAATTTTGTAACAGTGTTGAATGGCCGTATTCTTACACTTGGCTCCACAGCCCAATACGTTGCCTGCGCGATGGGATCTGCGTTTCCTCTCGTTGGCATGGTAATATTTCCGCATATTAATAGCGCTCCGCCCTTTACATCCAGGAATTTTTTTTAATTACTGGAGAGGAAGAAAGGCCACGCTGAATTACGTTATTATATTCTTCACGTGACAAGTCATGGTCTTTTAAAACTGACGGGTATACCATCGTAATTACGTTTCTACCCGCACCAAGAAAAGGCCTGTGCTCAAATAAAAAAAAAGTCGACCTTCCTTTGACGCGGCTTGGTGTTCTGGCTTCACTTGGGGACCAACCGCGGATAAAAACCGTACAACAGCCATCAGGAAATCTTAATTCCCAATAGATTTTTTTTTCCAGTAAATTATTTTGTTTTATATCGCTGGCATAAGCTGCACACAGAGGAAGGCCAAAAGTGACAGTGCTACTTGACTAGTTTTCAAGTTCACCAAAAAATGAACTATCAGCTGCCAAATTCTGAAGTATAGCGTGGCTTCATTTCGAACCATTTCCATTCGCTTCCTGATTAGATGAGTATGAAATCACAGTCACCGCAGGCATCGAAGACGTTTTAATGAATTGCAAAAAACACCTTTTTTTATTCTACCTCATAGGAATAAAGAAATTAGCTATAAAGAAAATGTATGGTTTTTTTTACGAAGGAACTTTTGACGTGAATAGAATATGGGTCATTCTCATGTGGAAAAAACAAATAGTAATATTTTTAATGGCAATAGATTTATGTGATGCGACGGAATATTACGTCGCCTAAATTTAACTGAGTTGTGTGGAGTTTGCCGCAACACATTACGACATTCGCATTCTTTGAAGACGCGGGCGAAGACATATTTCTTCGCCAGCACTTTTCATAAGGTTCTCTGTAACGTAATGTTACGTCAACAACACGCGAACTCTAACTGAAACCATTTGTATGGATTGTATCTTATTATTCTATGTAAGAAATGGCATTTGATTAGGAACTTTCAACTCGGCATTAGGTTGTCAGAAAGCCGGCCAGTATCGACCGTTGTATAGTAAGCGTGTCCGGTGTTGTGTGAACCTATAGGAGGGTTGTGAATGGGGGTACAAACACCAACGCAACTGAAGGTCATGCAATCACGATTATAGATGACTCGTTCCTAGATTGTCTTAATAGTCAGTAAATCTGTACCGCTTTCAAATAGTTAATTATGCCACAGATTATTACCGAGTTCTCGGTAGCCTCCGTAGTCGCAGAAAATGGCAACGACTGGTACATGCAGAGGAATGTAGAATCTAACCAACAAATCGCTGAACTCGCAAAATATTTCTACTCTCAAGTAACATACCAATACATTTGGTTTCATTACTTTATTTGAACGAATGATATAAAAAAACAGGATAAGTCTGAAACCCAGATATGAGCTCTGTTATGATTTCTTATGCAACGTGATAATTAATACGTTGCAAGACTTATGACCTACAGTGATTATTAAACAAAGGAGTGGAGAGATTTGGGTGACTTTTAACAACGAGGTCTTAAGAACAAATGAAAGTGAAGCGAAGTGAGTGTGGAGCAGTACCGGAATGCAAGGGCGGGGAAACGGGAGATAATCTAGGAAACCTGTCAACCAGCGGCATCGTACGAAAATCCGGGAGTTACTACGCCGGAAATCGAACCCGGTTCACCTTGGTGGGAGGCCAGCGTTCTGGCTAGTTTTCTGAAAACGTCACTGTCGACAACTATTTAAAGATCTTTGAAAGTTTCTTTTCTAATTGTATGTTTATTTGTCCCGGCAACACGAAAAGGCTGCAGGGCAAATATTTATGAAATTTTCTTCGCCTTTAGACTGTGTCATAAACCTGCTTTAATATGTTAATGTTCCATGACGCTGTGTCAAGAGCAAGATGAGCAGTAGCAATTATACACTATCATCTTCATTGCACTTTTTCTCTATCTTGGTGCTTTTACCAGCCTTCGAACTGTCCACATATCACAACCCGTCGATTGCGAGATAAGCTGTAGTAATTAGAAAGTTATATATTTTTCTTATTATATAGTATCAGCACGCGTAATTTCAGATGTTAGCCATAGTTAAATATTTTATTTCCGTAAAGTTGTCGTAAAGTAGGCTTCGGAATACATGGCTAATTCAGTTTTCCAAACACGAATTTTATTAACAAATCAAAATCCAGAGCGTATGAGCACGTAGTAAGAAGTTGTGTTTGCTTCCAGTATTGCAAACACAAAAATTAAAATTCCGAGCGAATGAAGCAGCGGAGTGAAGTTGATAAAAATAATAAATAAATACATTCACTTTCTAAGGGTATATAAAAAAAACAACTTTTAACAGCGTAGAGGTTTATAGTTGTCTTTTATGAATAAATACACGAATAAAAAAGGTAAGAGGAAAACATATTCATAAAAGATATAATAATAGTACCTACGCTAACAGCAAAAGAATATTCCGAAGCCATCACTTAAGTGAATTCGGCTATTTCAAGGAAGGGTGCATTGATGAAAGTGCGTGGAGACGCAAAACTATGGGTACCTCCCTAGAATTCGGAAAATAGGAGGCGGCTCTTAACCACAAGGTCTTGGATGTCGGGGGTGATTGAGGTGAGAATGGAGCAGCGCCGGAATTGAGGGGAGGGGGGACCCCCCTAGAAAACCCACCAACCGGCGGCATCGTCCGGCACGATTTCCACATGCGAAAATCTGGGAGTGACCAGGCTGGGGATTGAACATAATTCGCCTTGTTNGTCACAGTGGCCCCTTCGGAAACAAGGAGGGACTGTGCAATTTACTTAATAAATCACAACTTCGTTAGACTCAAGGTGATATTTATAGTGTTATAGTTTGAACATCAAGACGAGTCTTGTACTCACGATAATTATCAGGGGTGTCACTACCATTCCTATGTTTGGCTCATCAGGAGCCCAATTTCAAGAGCATTACTAGCCGGGCCTAGCACAGTTCACGATAATATGATATTGACTGTTCACGTTAAAGTGAGCACCTTTGAGGCCCTAGATACTCTTTTCCTATAAGCCATTCCTTTTTATCCCTTCACCACTTTTAAAAATAAATATTGCCATGTAAGTAATAAACACAGTGTACACCGGGCTCGAGAGTTAATGTCTACGGCTACAATAAAATATGTTCATTCACTATTATTTCAAATGAGATGGCATCAAAAAGTGCTCACTTTACCGTGATTAGCCAATAGGGATAGGCTAATTTAAAAATGGATTTATTGATAGTTAACAGCCTATAGGCAGGTGACAACAACACTTCGTGCCAGTGCAACTTTCGCACGTTAATAGGATGGCGATGAGAGAAAGAAGAGAATGAGAACGACGGCCCAGGTAAAAGGGCGGCAGCCACGGGTAACGGAACGGAAGTTAACTGCTGCTAGCCCCAAAGACAGCCGCCACTTGCGAAACCGCCTTAAGGCTCGGGGCAGGGGACAGTGGCCCTCCGGTTTTCCCTCTCGTGCGTGCGTGTGTGCGCGCATCGTGGCAACACTATCTTGTAGCGATAATAGCGCGTTATCCGACGCCCGCCGCGCCACCCAAACTCTCTCTCTCTCTGGGCCGACAGCGCACGCGATTCGGTGCAGAAACTCCCCTTCANGGGAGGGTCGTGGCCACGGAAATAACTGCAGTTCAAGAGAATCGCAGAACCCTCCTCGGAACTGCAGTACTGGCATGGTCTGCTCTCACCCCACCGTCCAGGTTTATATAAGCTATTCACGGTATAGAGAGCACTTTTCAAGGCCCTCCCAGCAAGCATAATAAAAATAAAAATATTGTATTGTAGCGTTAGGGCTATAAAAGGTAAACGCCATGTTTAGTATTCACATGACAATTTTTATATAAAAAATTGGAGAAATGATATAAATAAATTGAAAGGAACTTTTTAAGCACGAGCTTTAAAAGTGCTCACATAACTGTGAAAAGCCTCTACTAGGTCCATTCCAAGGTGGTAGCTTGTATTAATCCCTAGTAACGTCTACTCGCGGTCTTTTCACCCTTTTTGTATATCACATATTGTTCAACACTGGCCTCTTGGTGCGTTTTTAACCTGAAATGAATAAATAAATAAAGTATTTCAAAGATACAAGCGTGTATACTCTTGCACGCACACTGATTATTTTATTAAATATTAAAACATTAAACGACGCTGATAACAATTCCAATTACTAGGTCTGACTTTAGACGTTACAAAATACCGTCGGAATTATTTTCTGTCGCTGTCATACTGTGAACTGACTAGCCAGAGAATGGCTTTGACTTAGTCAATGACAATGTTCATCTCTGCTGCCACCTTGGAATGGATAAGGAATAACTACGGGCACCTGAGTTTCGCGAAAAGAGTTCCAAGTGGCAGGCTTGATTTCTACATCGTACCTGCCCAGCTACAGTTGGCAGAGTGTCGTTGTCAGAAGACGTCGTGGTATTCGAATAGGCCAATCATAATTACTAAGTTACTCCTATACTGGACGTCTGTGATTTGCAGGCAGACACCTAAGAAAAATACACAGGAACTCTTTTCGCGAAAATCAGGTGTTATTAAAGCCGATATTATACGATATATGCTGCTGTACGTGGTCTTGTAGAAGCCTGGTGCACGACAGCAGTGACGGGTGTGAAGATAAGCGTATGGCTCGTAGTAAATATGATCCCCGCTCGAAGAAATGCTGCTAACCAGTATCTTATGTACGCCTACCAAAAACAAGCAAATTTAAATATTGCTCGCTGCTGTTGGCCGTTAGAACAGTTCAATGCTTTCTGAAGTATGTTCAATATTTTAAAATAATAATTTCACAAGAATGTACATAGGCATATAAATTATTCACGTGGTTGTAAACATATTCCATTAAATTGTTATTTCTTAAAGTAAGTTTATAACTACATATATTCAATAGTGAAAAAATGTATGTACGACGGAGTTTTGAACTTACTCCCAAAAATTAGTACGTTCGTTGCGTAACGAAAACATTATCACTACACGTATGTCTCATATATGATTAATATTTTAGTATTTGCGAAAACCCTCATAATAATTAATTATTACCTAATTAATGTTTTTAAACTTTTTGGTAGGCTTCCCTACATTAATTTAAAGATGTAGTTGTTAATACTATTTGTCTTAATTGTATTTAAAACCCATCTGATTTGAGTCACTCCACGGACGTATATTAATTTGGGGGGGGGGGGGNGGGGCTTTTTTTCTTTTATTTTCTTTTCTTTTCTTCATCAACTCGTTTGAAGTAGTTGCCACGAGGAGCGCCCTACGTTCTGAAACTCCAATGTAATTGGCCAGGTATGAAATCTGGAATGGAAACTGCAAAGGAAAATAGGACAGGTCCAATTACCAAACCTGGTATGAGATCTCGCAGTACAAGGCGGCAAATGCCATGACGGGTGCATTCTTAGCTGGTATAAAACCTGCTATGGCACACTTTGCACAAGCTTACATGGAATCTGGTACCGTGTAATATGGCCTTTAAGTAGGGACAAGTCCCCTAGTGGCGGACGCCTAAGGTTTTCATACAATAAAAAAAACATGCTTCGAGAAATTACCTTTATTTATGAATTTACTACGTCAACAAAGTTTAAAATCCAAATAAATTAACAAAAATGCAACTTCTGGATAAACAAACTTAAAAACTTAAATCAAACTTTGGTAAAATAAGTTGCAATCACTGCAAGTGGCACCTTTGACCGGACGGACTTAACTTAGAGCCCCCAGCGCCGGACATCTTCAAAACATCGTGCATCGATCGCATATATAGGCATCTGAACATTCTGGGAGGTCTGCACATGCTTCATGAGCCCACCCACAGCAGCTGGAGCACTGCATCCAGTCTTCGTCGTGGTCCTCTAAGCAAGTAGTTCCTATTTCAGATATTTGAGTTAACGGTTCCTTGTTCTTTGCTTTATCTCCACTTTTTCCTTTAGTCTTTAAACCTTTGGTTTGTTTCCCCTTCTCTTGTAGAGCTGTTCTATACTTATTTCCCATTCCTTTCTTTTTGTCCTTAAGGTTCTTTTCATTTTCTTTTTCTTCAACAGCAATTTTGTATGATGATTAAGCTAGAATTTCACTTTTTTCACATTTTCTCTTCCGAGCAACTGATCGTTTTTTGGCATCATCTGGCAATGGCGACAAACTATGGACAATCTAGACAACATCTGGATCAAAGCTAGTCGATGGCTTGGGAATGTTGATTGTTGGTGCTCTCAGCGATATGTCAGGATGTTTCTGCATGAAATCGTAGTAAAAATGCTTACCAGCAGCACCTTTCTCTTTATTAAATCGATGAGGAATCTTCAAAGCTTCAGCCAAGTCAAAAGCTAACTTCAGAATCTCCTTTCTCATCGTTTACGTGTTCTACTAAAACTTCTTCGTACTCGGGCGAGGAGGTGTTAGTGAATCTAGCGATCTTTGATTGCAACGTTACTTCATGTCCACGGTTCAATAACTATTTTTTTATCATGAAGAGTGCTTTTTGGAACGTTGTAGCGCAACGAAGCTTCTCTCAAACTCATTTATTTGAACAAAACCTCGTCTAGCGCAGTTTGTAAACTTTGTTGGTCCCATTTTCCTTTCTTTTTCGTCTCTTCCATTTCGATTTCTTTCCGTTCTTCTATCCTCTAAAACAACGTACAACAATTATTATAAAAAATATATATAATTGTGAGAAAAAACAACTTGTTTACTGTCCGGCATTAAGGGACGACTTTGTGTCCGGTACCAGAGGACAAAGAATCCCCAAAATTACGTGTTTTTGCCAAAACTTGTTTGGAAATCAACAAAATCTTTCACAATCTTCTAATATTTATGGAACACTACGTGTAATAATAACTACCATAAGCATTTAAAAACAAAAACATAGCAGTAACACTCAGTTCGATCTTACGTGACGCAGTGTGTTCCCGCCAAAAGCAGCAATCGACCGCTCCCACCCTAACCCCGCGCGTCACTGGCAAAACGCGTCCCACGACCGTGTATCGCTACGCTTCCCTGCAACCCTTTGAGACGTTTTCCAAACGAACGGGTTGCGACCTGCCGAGATAGTACGAGTGTCCGATACTAGTTGCCGTCCAGCGTCACGGGACTACCCTCTATAGCTTACCGCTGCTTCACTAGTTCCGTCTGTCACTGCGTATCCTTCCACCACATCTGGAAATCGACGGTTCCAGGAGCCTGACAAACAGTGATTCATGCGTCTGATAAATGACGCCGTGAAATTGTGTGGAACTTAAGATATGTTAACGTTTCGCTAGTTCACACCCTCACGCGCGTTGAATAAAGACGAACGAATTTCAATGGCTACGTTTTAAATACGATTTTTTACGGCGTAGAAATAATTTCAGCAGCCAGCATAATTGCAGATACTGTTTTCAGCTCAGGTGAACACAAGTAAGAATTTCTTCAAAGTTTAATTCAAAAAAAGTTTTATTGACTGTAAATTGGTCTAATTCCGATGATTTCTTTTCATGAACATCGTTATCAGTGGTGTAGTGTGGAATTGGTCCAACGAGGGTAGAAAGTGTACAGCGGAATGATGATAGGTGGAAAAGGGAGGGAAGAGAAAATCCTGTCATACTGTTTTTAGACGTCAGTGGCACGACCTGGGTCCTAAATAATTGTACAAGTCACAGCGATGTACATTAATATGCCACGCCACCACTTATAAAAACACCCATTTGTTGCCATCACACATACCATCTTCAACAAAAAAAAANCATTAATATGCCACGCCACCACTTATAAAAACACCCATTTGTTGCCATCACACATACCATCTTCAACAAAAAAAAATATTATATGCACAATTTTCGCTTGTATTTCAAAGTGCTGGTTTTGTCTGCTAATAGGTCACAGTTAATNAAAAAAAATATTATATGCACAATTTTCGCTTGTATTTCAAAGTGCTGGTTTTGTCTGCTAATAGGTCACAGTTAATAAATGTATCAGCTACCACAATTAAAGGAAGAAGAAATTCTCCAAAAACGTTGCCAGATGTTGCGAAAATAAAAATTACGGAACGTCGCACCGACTACATTCTGAAAACTTACTTATGAAACTTCTCCATACGTGGTTATGTAAGCGTTTACGGTAGCCACAATATTGTTTTATAAACATATCCACAATAACAGTAAAATGTTATTCGGGTTTACGCAACTACGTAATAACTAACGTCTTGAAAAAATTAATTGCTGAAAGAGAAAAAACATTTTGTGTCACCGAGTAAAACACTTGGTATTTTTACCCCCCTTCCAACATATTTGAAACTCGTTAACACGCGACAAAAAACTCTCTGCTTACTCGGAATGAGTCACGCACTAAGCCATTTGGATATATTACCTTGAGTGTCCATTCTCCTTCTTTATCTCCCTTCTACCTTTTTTTCAGCTTCAAAACACCTTTTCGTAGTGGTTTGTTTTACTGTGTCTAAAAAAGGTTTTATCCACTCTGAACATCCGTTTAAATAATCATTGTTATTATTTTTATTTTATGCACCCTCCACCCGCAATGTCTGGTTTCTCTTTGGTTCCCTGTTGTTAATGACATCTTTATATAACAACTGGCTGTGCCCGCAGCGCCGCTCGCGTGGACTACAGAATTATTGTTTAGGTTTTTTTTTTTTANTTTATATAACAACTGGCTGTGCCCGCAGCGCCGCTCGCGTGGACTACAGAATTATTGTTTAGGTTTTTTTTTTTTTTAATAAAGTTTAATTTTACTTAGTGTTAATCTTCTATACTCTATACATATTATAACATTTATTAGTATTTCTCTGTTATAGATAGATATATGCTACCACGGAATTTTTTTTATGTCTTTTTATTCTACACAATTCTTTACTACATTATATTGTTCCATCTTTAACGGTTTAGACAGCTTATTGCAGGAGAGCGTATTGGCGGCAAACTTTTTTCCGACTTCATTCACTATTATTGTTTATACATTTTTTGAGAAATTTTCTCGCGATGAAAAGTAGTCAATATCAACTTTCAGCCCTCCAACTATTTCTGTGCAAGAATTTATGTCGATCTGTTGCTCCGTTGCGACGTGAAAGAAGGACAAACAAACAAACACACGTTCGCATTTATAATATTAGTTAGGATGTTAATTCCATGTTCTTTAATGCNGTTTAGGTTTTTTTTTTTTAATAAAGTTTAATTTTACTTAGTGTTAATCTTCTATACTCTATACATATTATAAAATGTATTAGTATTTCTCTGTTATAGATAGATGTATGCTACCACGGAATTTTTTTTATGTCTTTTTATTCTACACAATTCTTTACTACATCATATTGTTCCATCTTTAACGGTTTAGACAGCGTATTGCAGGAGAGCGTACTGGCGGCAAACTTTTTTCCGACTTCATTCACTATTATTGTTTATACATTTTTTGAGAAATTTTCTCGCGATAAAAAGTAGTCAATATCAACTTTCAGCCCTCCAACTATTTCTGTGCAAGGAATTATNAGTAGTCAATATCAACTTTCAGCCCTCCAACTATTTCTGTGCAAGGAATTATGTCGATCTGTTGCTCGGTTGCGACGTTGCATTGTTATTCCGTTTGTGTACTTTTTCATTTTTCAATAAGAATATACCTGAGGGAATGAGATATTTTCTCGGGATAAAAAGTAGCATATGTCAGTTCTCGGCCCTACAACTATCTCCGTACAAAAAATCACGTCGATCCGTTGCTCCGTTGCGACGTAAAAGAAGGACAAACAAACAAACACACGTTCGCATTTATAATATTAGTTAGGATGTTAATTCCATGTTCTTTAATGCNAAAGAAGGACAAACAAACAAACACACGTTCGCATTTATAATATTAGTTAGGATGTTAATTCCATGTTCTTTAATGCAGAGGATATATAAGTATCAAAGCATATTTTCAAATGATTTTAACATAGTAAATTACAAATGCTATTGTGACTATGTGTTGCAAACATATGTGAATCATTTTGTTTTTATCTCCTAGGTTTGTGTCACCTTCCTAGGGTTGATTATCACAATCATAAAGACTCAATTTTATGAACCTGGAAGAGATATTAATCTTTCTGCTGTTTGTCTGGAACTCAATGAACCTCTAAGAGGAACTTGTATACACTTGTACCTACTTTACCCTGTTAGCGGTTTTTTTTTAAGCTCCGCACACTTAAAATAAATCCAGACCAATCTCGAGCTTAATTTTTTTCATATATTCATGTGAGTAGAATTTCTGTAATATTTTCACCTTCCTGCCTCAGTGCGTGGCACTTAACACTAATACTCTTTTAGCATAATTTATAATAACTGAACACTAGAACGACGCAAGAACAAATAATGTGGTAAATTAAAATTATTAACCTTTAATTTAACGGATAATTTTCGTCGTTTCAGCGAACTCGGCCCCAAAATTGCCTACCCCAAGTACAGATATATGACAAGTGGCATCGTGATAATTTTCAGGCGTCAATGACAGTTANCCCCAAAATTGCCTACCCCAAGTACAGATATATGACAAGTGGCATCGTGATAATTTTCAGGCGTCAATGACAGTTAGCTCCCTTGTGCGCGATGCCCTTACGCCCGGATCCTCGGATCCTGGTTTACTTGAAAAGCAGAAAAGATAAGAGGACGCACAACTCATTCGTGGTTCCAGTCCAGGGCTGTGCCTTGGAAATAATAAACTTTGTTTGAGATACAGACAAACATGGCCTGTACAGAAAGAGAAAATTAACTAACTTTAGTTTATTTTGCTTGTTCAATAATGCAGAGAAAACGAAATACGTTTTCTTTAACAGAGTACATTCTTTTACTGTGTATTACGTGATTGGTTGGTAGATTATTTCATTAGCTTCTCCTAAAACCTGCCGAATTAGCATCGCGCACGTGCACCGTGCGACAACACTCGATTATAACTCCCCGTCCAAATCGACGCCGAACAGTCGTGCAGCGACCGACTGATATCGTCTGCCTTTCTGCAGGCAACGTAATTAATGCAAAAAACGAAGGCAGCTCACATCAGTTCCCGCAGACCAAGATCACAGATATGACTGGAAGGTAACGCACGCGTTTTTATGTATGTACACTGAGGCGACAAAAGTCATGGGATACCTCCTAATATCGTGTTGGACCTCCTTTTGCCCGGCGAAGTGCATCAACTCGACGTGGCACAAACTCAAAGTGTCGTGGGAAGTCCCCAGCAGAAATATTGAGCCATGCTGCCTCTAAAGACGTCCATAATTGCGAAAGTGTTGCCGGTGCAGGAGTTTGTGCACGAACTAACTTCTCGATTATGTCCCACAAATGTTCGATTGGATTCATGTCGGGCGATATTGGTGGACAAATCATTTGCTCGAATTGTCCAGAATTTTCTTCAAACCAATCGCGAACAGTTGTGGCTCGGTGACATGGCGCATTGTCATCCATAAAAATACCATCGTTGTTTGGGTACATGAAGTCCATGAATGGCTGCAAGTGGTCTCCAAGTAACTGAACATAACACTTTCCAGTCAATGATCGGTTCACTTGGACCGGAAGACCCAGTCCATTCCATGTAAAACAGCCCACACCATTATGGAGCCACCACCAGCTTGCACCGTTCATTGTTGACAACTTGGGTCCATGGATTCGTGGGGTCTGCGCCACACTCGAACCCTACCATCAGCTCTTACCAACTGAAATCGGGACTCATCTGACCAAGTCACGGTTTTCCAGTTGTCTAGGGTCCAACCGATATGGTCATGAGCCCAGGAGAGGCGCTGCAGGCGATATCGTGCTGTTAGTAAAGGCACTCGAGTCGTTCTTCTTCTGGCATAGCCCAGTAGAGCCAAAGTTCGCCGCACTTTCCTAACGAACACGTCCGTCCGTCGTACGTCCCACATTGATTCCTGCGGTTATTTCACGCAGTGTTTCTTGTCTGTTAGCACTGATCATTCTGCGAACACGTCGTTGGTCTCGGTCATTAAGTGCAGGCGGTCGGCCACTGGGTTGTCCATGGTGGGAGGTTATGCCTGAAATTAGGTATTCTCGGCACACTCTTGACACTGTGGATCGCGGAATGTTGAATTCCCCAACCATTTCCGAAATGGAATGTCCCATGCGTCTAGCTCCAACTATCATTCTGCGTTCAAAGTCTGTTAATTCCCGTCGTGCGGCCATAAACACGTCAGAAACCTTTTCACATGAATCGCTTGACTACAAATGAAAGCCCAACCAATGCACTGTCCATTTATACATTTTGTACGCGACACTACTGCCATCTGTATATTTGCATATTGCTATCCCATGACTTTTGTCAGCTCTGTGTATATTACGCCATCGAAAGTTCAGGCATACAGGAGTCTGTCCCTAAGTCGGGAGGTAAAGAATGTCCGACACGTATGTGAGATACCGGGATGAGACAAGATTTTTCAACACGTGCAGAGTCGAAGTCGGACTAGTGGACGTAACTGGGAAACTTTGGAAGATATGCATTGTACGAATATTTGCGACAAATAAATGATCACAGTTAAAAATACACGGTTATGTTACTTACGTAAAACGTGTTTTACGACTACATCTAATAGCCACAATCGTGTGTTATTAGTTGCAAACTTGCTTTACTTACCGCAATTTGTAATGTATTTACATACCGAAGTAGTGTATCGTAAAAAGAGTTAACTGAGACCACATTCATTCTCTTTAACTATAAGGGATCGTCCACCCAAAAATAATTTCGTCCACTTGAGAACGTTTATTGGATGATATTGCTCTCTCTCTCTCTCTCTGTCTTTCACGCACACACAAAACACGTACATTTTGTTTTGGTCACCATTCCGTAAGTAATGTTATATTCTGTAGTTTATGTGTACATTTACCATAAAAGTTTATATTTGATCCTTTACGATTATGTACAAAGTATACCATAAGAAGCTGTTACCAGGCAGACAGCATGACATTTATCGCCTCATATAGCTGATTTTCGTACCAGGTTTGGAATAGCATCGTTCATATTTCCCTTCGCAGGTTCCATACCAGTTTTAGTAATTGGACAATCATATTGCAGTTGTAGATCGTTAAGGCACTTTCCGTGACCACTGTGTGAGCATCTACCCGAGGAACCAAATAAGTAGCCTAAGTTGTCATTTTGATCAACGTTCGTTAGTTTGAAAAACAATTATGCTACACACCTCAAAAAAAGTTCTGGACCGCCGGGTGTTCTACGGTCCTCAATTGTACACGCCACAAGAGGAATAATGGGATGATATTCACCGTCTGTACAGAATACCACGCCAGACCTGACGCATGTNGCCCATTTATACATTTTGTACGCGATACTACTGCCATCTGTATATTTGCATATTGCTATCCCATGACTTTTGTCAGCTCTGCGTATATTACGCCATCGAAAGTTCAGGCATACAGGAGTCTGTCCCTAAGTCGGGAGGTAAAGAATGTCCGACACGTATGTGAGATACCGGGATGAGACAAGATTTTTCAACACGCGCAGAGTCGAAGTCGGACTAGTGGACGTAACTGGGAAACTTTGGAAGATATGCATTGTACGAATATTTGCGACAAANGCAGAGTCGAAGTCGGACTAGTGGACGTAACTGGGAAACTTTGGAAGATATGCATTGTACGAATATTTGCGACAAATAAATGATCACAGTTAAAAATACACGGTTATGTTACTTACGTAAAACGTGTTTTACGACTACATCTAATAGCCACAATCGTGTGTTATTAGTTGCAAACTTGCTTTACTTACCGCAATTTGTAATGTATTTACATACCGAAGTAGTGTATCGTAAAAAGAGTTAACTGAGACCACATTCATTCTCTTTAACTATAAGGGATCGTCCACCCAAAAATAATTTCGTCCACTTGAGAACGTTTATTGGACGATATTGCNACCACATTCATTCTCTTTAACTATAAGGGATCGTCCACCCAAAAATAATTTCGTCCACTTGAGAACGTTTATTGGATGATATTGCTCTCNAATTTCGTCCACTTGAGAACGTTTATTGGACGATATTGCTCTCTCTCTCTCTGTCTTTCACGCACACACAAAACACGTACATTTTGTTTTGGTCACCATTCCGTAAGTAATGTTATATTCTGTAGTTTATGTGTACATTTACCATAAAAGTTTATATTTGATCCTTTACGATTATGTACAAAGTATACCATAAGAAGCTGTTACCAGGCAGACAGCATGACATTTATCGCCTCATATAGCTGATTTTCGTACCAGGTTTGGAATAGCATCGTTCATATTTCCCTTCGCAGGTTCCATACCAGTTCAAGTAATTGAACAATCATATTGCAGTTGTAGATCGTTAAGGCACTTTCCGTGACCACTGTGTGAGCATCTACCCGAGGAACCAAATAAGTAGCCTAAGTTGTCATTTTGATCAACGTTCGTGAGTTTGAAAAACAATTATGCTACACACCTCAAAAAAAGTTCTGGACCGCCGGGTGTTCTACGTTCCTCAGTTGTACACGCCACAAGAGGAATAATGGGATGATATTCACCGTCTGTACAGAATACCACGCCAGACCTGACGCATGTCTTTTTTTAATGCACCGATTGTCTCAACAAACATCATTAATGCGCAACATTTTTTTTTTTTACGTATGTATATGGCTTTCAGGTACTACGTGAAATAATACTGAGGGTGGAAGCTCCTAAATATTAGTTGACAGTGTATCGATACTCTTAAACACTACATATTCAGAAAAATTTAACACACGTGATTTCTATTATGTTTAAAGATAATTATGCCAAGTTACGATGGTGGCGCAGGGGTATAGAGTCCGCGTATACTACAATTGCTGTTTTAGAAGCGCAAGTAAAAACGCCAACAATGTTTATTTTATTTTAAATTGCGGATTACCACTTAAAAATCAAGAAATAACTACATTTGGACGTATTTAAACTCTTACATATCCGTAATATTTACTTTACAGTTTTAATATTAAAACTTGCCTTTCGTAATAACAAAACTAAGTAAATGCTATGTTTATAAGCCTAAAAAAATGCATTACTTATATCATTAATACCATTATTTAAGCTTCAAAATACAGAAACTTACTTTACCAGTAAGAATACTACTGAACTATTTGTAACGACAAAGAAAGATTATATTTATCATAAATATGTAGATCAAACAANACCAGTAAGAATACTACTGAACTATTTGTAACGACAAAGAAAGATTATATTTATCATAAATATGTAGATCAAACAAAAATTTTGTTTATGGAAAACATATTTTGCAGTGGTTCGTATTTGACTAGTGGCAACAAATCATGTGTTGCAGCTAAGAAAGTGCTTGCAGAGTGAGCGATGCTCGCGTAATTGGACTCCAGACGAGCGAAGAGTGAATGAGAATTATCGCCCCTAGGGATCAGTGAACACGGTCTTCAGTCTCTGCAAGGATCGGTGGTAAAGAGGTCGTCTGTACCGTGTACTCGCCGAGACGGACACAGCGAGGTGTCCTGGACTCGAACCCCCGGCATTGCAAGCAGGGCGTGTGATTGTGTCACAATGGCCCTAGGGGGAGGGGTTAAATGGGGCGAGCCAGCATTGTGCAAACTTGCCGGGTGGGGGGAGATTATCAATTTCCCTCCCCCTCCCTCCCACAGTTCTTCACCCCCACGGCGCCGCCATTGGTCCGGGGCCACCCTCCCGGCAGGGGGTTGGTCTGCTCTGGGGGAGGGATAAATATCTCTTACCCGGAACAGAGGGGTGCAGCAGGAGGGGTGGGGTCACCCATTGCAACCCTTGTTGCGTCGCTGCCAGAGAGGGTTGTGTTCACAACCGGTTTACACGCAACCCCTATGCACAAGGCCGAAAGGGCTGCACTCGCTACACAGGAACAAATTCGCGGTGAGAGGAAGCTATGTTCGTACCAAGGCCAAACAAATACATAATTGCGGTAACAAAATATTTTTGTTCCCAGAACAAAATACCGAATGTAAAGAAGGCTGCTCGTAATTATACTCGTAAACGCTAATAGAATTTTGTACAAAAATACTAACTTTATAGTTAAGCTTATAATTTAAAGAATGAGATAATTAATGAATAACGCCATTTGATTAATCAAATACGCTTTCAAGTTTAAAAAAATGCCACATGCAATTTTCTTTACTTCCCCCAGCCCCCAACCCGTAAAATTTCGGGATGTGGATTTTGGCCTATCTCGTAGATCGGAGGCTTTCGTGGCCGTTATCATCCAGTACATCAGTCTACTTTATTTTTAGTCACTGATTCAAACACAGCTAGGTCGTACCTCTGCAATGCGCAAAATTCGCGAACGAGTTGTTCTGTTGTCTGCCTAGAGGCGTAGTTGTGTACATTATAGGCCTGTGTCATTATACTTCCAACCAATCTCGCCCGTCAGCTATGTGAGGTCTGAAGCACAAATGTATCGTACACTGACGCGAATTGACAGCGTAACGTACCGCAAGCTAGTAAAATGTAAAATGTCTTCAACGGTGTCATTAATTAATGAAGGCTCGTGTCTAGAAGACGTATGTATGCTGCTTTTTAGTATGGATATGCTTCGTTATGTATGTGCAGTCAAGTGCACATTCAAACATTTAAGTACGGAAAGTAAGACTAAGATGTGCGAAGTTTGTTTACATGCCGTGCAGTCTCCAAATTTATTTTCAACCACTCGGTAAACAGGTGCATGGTTGCTGTTCCGTTGCCTTGTGCACTCAGGGATGTATTTAATACCAGAGTAAAATAGCACGAGTTTACTGGCTGTTGCATTAGTGTAGGTAACGAAACATGGCTCCAGAATCGTCGGTGATGGCAGTGGTGTGTGTGTGTGTGTATGGTACGGGCGAAGGGGGAGGGGGTGGGGGATCAAAAATGACCAAGTGCATTGTCGCAGACTGAACAAAAGCGGCACAGTTTCGAGTCCACCCACAAGCAAATGAGTTATGTCGGTAGAGGTGCAATTCTTGGAAGTTACGTAAGACCACATCACTACGTGCAATGTCGCCGTCTATACCTTACCCCTTCGCAAAAAAAAAAAACTGGACTGGGTACTGCTGGCAGNGGGTGCCGCTGGCAGGGTGGGAGGGAGGAAGGGCCGGACAGTGCGACCCTGCGAGTTGTTCAACTGGCGCGAGGTATCGATCTACTGGCCTCACCTGCACGCACGCACGCACGCAGCGACGACCGTGCCGAGCTGTCCGCCGCAGCCTTGCCATGACCACTGTGCGAGATGGCGATGTATCTATCGCCCGCGACACCATGTCCCCGAAATATCGTGACTGCGATATGGGTCCAGAAATTTAAACAAAGGTACTGTAAATTGGTATTATGGTGACATCGCGTTATCTGCTGTATAAATATGTGCAAATTTTTATACCAGCTTTCCCAACATTGGCACTATCGACGCTTCTATCTGTATTTACAAAATTCGGACTGTGGATATCTGCTCTATCAACACGACAGATAATATGTAAATCATTTGTGATGCCGATTTTTTGCAATATTTCTAATGCCTCTGATATTCTGTTCTTCGTAGGAAAAGCCACAGTGCTGTGCTAGTCAGACTAATCTCCTCCCTCCAGGGCGAACCAGGTCAATTCCCGGCGGGGTCACCCGGATTTTTGCATGTGGATAACGTGGCGGACGTTGCCGTGGCACGTTTTCTCGGGGCTCTCCCGTTTGCCCCGCCTTTTTATTCAACCGGTGCTCTCATCTTCACTCCATTCCACTCTCACTTGCGCTCAAGACCTCGCTGTCAGGCGCCGACCAAAATTTCTCTCAAATTGCTTTACCGAAGAGATATATCGCATCGATATATACATGGTAAGCATGCATCGAAGCGACATTGAACTGTGATGCTGTACCTACCTTTCCACGACATGTAATATTAAGATTGCCAAGGACCCGATCACTTTATTCGTACGTCGGTCAATTGAAACAACGAGGTTGTAACGAACGTAAATATGTTACTGATATGTCAGTCTTGCTCTAGTTTGAACAGAAAATAAGTACTAAATCAATCAAATTCAGCGTACAAATTTAAACATCACTTCTTAGTAAGATATTGAAATACATCGAGCTACTTTTCCTACATAGCTGCCAACTTAACTCCGCTTATGGCAGTCAGTGTGCCCAATAAAATTTATGTAATAAGGGGCAGGTTTTTTTTCCAAAGTTTCATTTCGAGGGTGCTTAATTTACAGCGAACTAGGTATATTTATATGCCCTGCAGATTTTTATGTTATAAGTTTTTCTGTAACTGTAAATTTTAGTCGAGTTCAAAACATATAACTGTTGTTTTGATAACTTTTCAGGCAAGTGGAAGCTCTGGGGATACCTAGACGCATATATAAAAAAGTTTCTCAATAGCTCAAAAAAGAAAATTTAAATCTTTCTTAATGCAGTACGCAGGCATAGAAAAACTGTACGAGCAGAAGTGCAGCAATAAGTGGTAAGGGTGTAGGGGAATTAATTTTAATTAATTTTAAATTCACATTTCTAGGTATATATAAATGCGAGCTGCTGTATTGATTTATTATACCACGTGGTTTAAAACACTGAAAATACAAACACTATTAGTAAATGATGCATAGTCTAAATTATTGATTAAAAAATATCCGACAAGTTATTCGCTTTCCCCTCATATAAGGGTATAGCGAAGAAAAGTACAGGGCCAAGTGAATAATAATAAAATTAAATATAAAAACAAGTAAATAAAATGTCTTTATACACTGAGAATGGAAATTTACATGAAAAACTCTATTTTTCAGTTAATCTGTTTATCCCAGCCGGTAATTAAAATTTAAAAATTTGATTTGTTTACTAAAAAATTCTTAAGAAACAAGTTGCCGAATCTTCGGTAACACTGCAAGCAAAATGTTGTATGTTCACAAAGCACTGCAATAATAGAACATGATAAATTTATTCTGCATGTCCATTTCTTCAACACAGTAGGTAGCACTTGTTGATTAAAATACATTTTATTTCTATGTTCCACAAGAAAGCGTTGTAAAATGTGTTCTATTGAACTTTTTGCAGTAACAAAATAATTTTAAAAATAAGTTTGAATAATTTTTTTAAAATTACAATATTGTTTACTGCATAAGTAGTTAGAATTATAGTGTATAGTACTTTTGATACACGTTTTAAACTTGCATTTTCTTTTCTCTTGTTTATTCTTGGTAAAATATCCCCACAACAAAACAAAAAACTACTTTCCGTAATTTAAATCACTTATCGTAAATCAATACAAAGAAAATAGCAAATTTACAAAAAGTTCCGTGAAAGCCACGGGACGTTCTTTGAAGTTACTTGCAAGTTCGTTAATGAGAAAAACGGAGTGTTCGTAATTTTTGAAGTTATATATTTTTACTATAACTTTCCTATAATTCCACAGAAATTTTTTTAACAGTGTGCCTTAATACCTTTATTCTGTTATACAGTATAAGAAGTTACATGCAAGTAAAGGAAAACCAGGAAAATTTAACTTTACGATACAATTTAGTTAACTTCGATCAAATCGCACTGTCAACAGTGTTTCGCTTTTAAAACTTTTGGCAGTGATTCATACGGAAAACAGCATTAATTACAGGATGTCCATTCTGGGTACATGTTTGACAATTTAAATTACATTAAAAAATATATTTGGTGTACTTAAATAATTGTCAGGACAAAATTATTAGCCATATATTTGATCCGGGAAAAGTGAATAGGTATTCACTTTGCCCTATTAATTTTGTCCGCCCAGAAGCCATTGCAATATTACTTGAGTAAAATAATACGGTACAATTATTACGTCATGAAACCACGTGGTGTGGAGGCTCATTAGACACCTCGCCTTGAAGCTGGAACCCTTAAAAAATACTGAAATGTTTCCGCAGCGGTCAACGCACGGAAGACGTGACCTTAAAATCCACAGCTGCTGCGCCCATAAGCAGTCACGACAAAAGTGCGGACTGTCACTGGCCATCTTTCTCTCTCTCTCTCTGTTTCCTTTTCGCGCAGGCGGCTACAGCCGGTATCGATCCCACACGCACTCCACTGTGTTAACTTCGTCGGCCCTCTCATTCTCCCGTAGTGTCTCGAGGCTAGCCACCTTCTGCACAATGAAGCTGGTCGACCAGATACGCATCGCGAGAAAACAAATCACTCAAAATAAGGAAATTCCCCAGCTGCATCCCCCCAGGTCCAAGATGCCCCCCTCCTACTCCCGGCCATCGTCTCATCTCCCTTGCATTTTATTTTTCTAGATCCCATTGCTGCCACCAAAAAAGTCCACCTTTTTTGGTTCATGCCCAGCTTCCAGCAGTATATCTTTTTAAAACCCTGACGTGGTCTCTAGATGGCGCTCCGTGATAGAGGGAGAAAAGGGGGAGCAGAAGGGATGTTCGTAGCCTTCATTTTTCTTTCCCCACCCGTGTGCATGTGGAAGCGGGAGTATCGAAGTAACTGGCTTGCCGGACAGCAGCAGGAGTATAGGACCCCTCCGCAGTCCTGTTGTTAACGGTCGTCTCGGCTCAAGGAGTCGACGCCACCTTCTCCGCCATTGTGGTGGCGATCGTGTCGAAGATGAGCTTGAGCAGATAAACTGACCAAATCGCGCGCCAAATCGTTTTAAAACTCCCGGTGGAGGGGAGTGGGCTATCTGAGATCTCAAGCGGCGAAAATAAAGAAATAACAGGGGAGGGATCCTCCAGCGCTGACCTCTTGGTCGCAGCACGCAGGAGACGCCCCTTGCGGCCAAGCCAATAAGTAAAAGGAATTTTTTGTAGGTTTCATCTACTCTGCTTGCCTGTGCATTGCTCTATGGAAAAACCAAGCAAATCGAAAGACTTACAAATGTCCTAGCATGATAGTCTCCCTGTTACACCAAACAAGATAACTAAAACCACCCCCAAAAAAAAAAAGAAGACTAGATGTCTGTTATACGACCTACATAATAAAGTTCTAATTATTGTGTTTTAGCCTAACTTTTCCGACTGAGTTACTCAAGTTGGTTTTATTGGCTTCAATGACTCGTTTATTTGACCTTCTTTTCATTGTGGAGTATAATTATTATAGAATTAAACGTTGTATTGGCGAGATAACTAGCCAAGAAAAAAAAACTACTTCTCGGTTAGTGTCACATTTCGAGGCAGTAATTGCAAACATTTTATTGGATAATAGGTTGTGGCTGTTAATTGGGCTTTTACGACGTGTTCAGTATTTGCGCATGCATTCCATGGTCTTAGGGAATCGCGGTCGAAAACAACTAAGGCATGTCTAAGGAGGAAAAAATTGTGCCTAATTTTGTAACGACCCACGCTGTGCCTGATTTTGTAACGACCCACGCGCATTCCTCTGTAATACGGTGCTTTTTTTTTATCACTCCTTTATTGTTGCAGGAGAATCACTCACGACTGTGATGTCTGTAACGCGAGTAAGCTGATGATTACGGTTGCATTTGAATGACGTTACTATGATTGGCTAGTTCACAAAAGGGCTATCAGATGACGCTGAAATTTAGAAAATAAATGAATTAAATAGATTTTTGTCATCCGCAAATATGTTAAGACCTGGGTCACAAACGGTCAATCAAATCTGGGTCAGAAGAAACATAGTAGGGCCTAATAACGTATTTACGTAAACTCGTAGCCAAATATTGTCGAACCATATAATTTTATAGTTTTCTTGGCAAAAATAAGATATGGAAATGTAGAAACTCATAAATTGGATACCGCGCTGATGGCATGCGATCTCTACTATAGTTAAGTCATGGTTACTTTCTGAAGCCCTAATAAAGTTCTACTTTCAGGCTATTCCTGCACCTCATGCTAACAAAGTAGAGTAAAAAGTGTTATCATTAAATCCACTTATTTTTTGTTAAATTGAACTTTTACCAATAAAGGCAGAGAAAATGTGTGTGTTGGTAATGCCTAGTAAGAAATAGTTCTTATGCCAAATATTATTACACTGAGCGCGCACGAATGCGGTGCGTTGGCCCTCTGGTTTAATTTTTTTAAGCTTTGTTTGCATGCGGTGGAGGAATATTCTGGAAGTAGAACTCTAGTAATCGTGAATTAACTGTACAAAATTACACCAAAGGTAGTAGGCGCTGCATTCATGCTCATTCTGTATAATATTTTTCATGATAACTATTTCTTACCAGGCATTACAACCATTTTCTCTCTGTTTTCATTCACAGCACGCGGCAGCCAGTCAGACACAAGACCCGTTCTTAGACTCTTACGCAGCTAATCAGAGAATGGGTACGCGCGCATCAAAGGGACCGCCACGCCATTTTGCCTCTGTGTACTTATCTACGCTGTGCTCTTGCTATGAGAGAGAAGATGNGCATCAAAGGGACCGCCACGCCATTTTGCCTCTGTGTACTTATCTACGCTGTGCTCTTGCTATGAGAGAGAAGATGAACAAAAACCAAATTCTGTTGATGGCGGGAAAATACATTCGAATTACCACAAGATTCAATTCATTATTTATTTTTTCATTTGATCATACATCCTTTGATCTGATTTAGCGGGCGTTAGAATCATTCCATAAGATTATGAGAAATGGCCATCTTTACGCCAAGTAACGTCAAGTTATGCCTTTTATGCATCGCCACAAGCTAGTTGTAGACGCTAATACTGAGTATTCTATTCCTTGTGCGCCGCGTTTATTGTGGATGGGCCCGAATGGCCGATTCTGATTGAAGTTAACATCCAGCTTGCTGAGTTAATTCTCCGTTATCTCGATTTCAAATTTTTCTATAAGACCGTAATTTTGTTTACACTTGCTCGCTTTAATGAACCGTTATGCAGTGGTACCAAATATGCTGTATCTGAAATCTGGAAATGCCCCGTGCGTATATGTGTAGGTTTGCATGAGTAAACATACATATAGTGACTCTATATATAAACGACTGTTATTATATTTCAATCATATGAATACCAATAATAGCCATATCTCTCACCTATTTGATGCCGATTTGCGTTTAAGTATTTTAAATCGTTATTTTTTCTTTACCTTTCAAACACGCACAACGAAAGTTAAACTTTTAAATTGCATTGTGATGATCTAATTCAACGCAATATACATACAGTACTATTAATATAAGAGGAAATCTAATACGGGAATTCATATGAAGTTTGGCAAGAAAAAAATTATTACACATAACTAAATACAAAATCGTTCCTCGAGTCTGATTGGTTGAAACTACATTACATTTGCGTTATGTTGAAGTTCGGTCAAATACTCGCATGGAAAATTTGCNAAATACTCGCATAGAAAATTTACCTGTACGTCGTTCTTTAATAAAAAGAATATACACTACTGCGTGATCTATACCTGAACATAGCGACAAAGAAAAGTGAATGCAAAGAGCTATACGTTAACTTCAATATTGAATCGGCCTTAAATGGCCCGCCTGCCTGACGCTTGAACTGCGTTGCACAGGCAGTGTTTGAAATATACCTACTGTTTATGATGTATATAGCGAGTGCATAATAATGTTTAGGTGTGCGACTTAATTTGTTTGGTTGGCCATACTGGTGCCATTGTTTTGGTTGACTCAGTGCGAACTATCATGGCGGCGGGTGATGGTTTGTGTTCGTTCGTGCCAACACCTACGTTTTCCCACAAAATTATTAAACGTNCGCTGAAATTTAGAAAATAAATGAATTAAATAGATTTTTGTCATCCGCAAATATGTTAAGACCTGGGTCACAAACTGTCAATCAAATCTGGGTCAGAAGAAACATAGTAGGGCCTAATAACGTATTTACGTAAACTCGTAGCCAAATATTGTCGAACCATATAATTTTATAGTTTTCTTGGCAAAAATAAGATATGGAAATGTAGAAACTCATAAATTGGATACCGCGCTGATGGCATGCGATCTCTACTATAGTTAAGTCATGGTTACTTTCTGAAGCCCTAATAAAGTTCTACTTTCAGGCTATTCCTGCACCTCATGCTAACAAAGTAGAGTAAAAAGTGTTATCATTAAATCCACTTATTTTTTGTTAAATTGAACTTTTACCAATAAAGGCAGAGAAAATGTGTGTGTTGGTAATGCCTAGTAAGAAATAGTTCTTATGCCAAATATTATTACACTGAGCGCGCACGAATGCGGTGCGTTGGCCCTCTGGTTTAATTTTTTTAAGCTTTGTTTGCATGCGGTGGAGGAATATTCTGGAAGTAGAACTCTAGTAATCGTGAATTAACTGTACAAAATTACACCAAAGGTAGTAGGCGCTGCATTCATGCTCATTCTGTATAATATTTTTCATGATAACTATTTCTTACCAGGCATTACAACCATTTTCTCTCTGTTTTCATTCACAGCACGCGGCAGCCAGTCAGACACAAGACCCGTTCTTAGACTCTTACGCAGCTAATCAGAGAATGGGTACGCGCGCATCAAAGGGACCGCCACGCCATTTTGCCTCTGTGTACTTATCTACGCTGTGCTCTTGCTATGAGAGAGAAGATCAACAAAAACCAAATTCTGTTGATGGCGGGAAAATACATTCGAATTACAACAAGATTCAATTCATTATTTATTTTTCATTTGATCATACATCCTTTGATCTGATTTAGCGGGCGTTAGAATCATTCCATAAGATTATGAGAAATGGCCATCTTTACGCCAAGTAACGTCAAGTTATGCCTTTTATGCATCGCCACAAGCTAGTTGTAGACGCTAAGACTGAGTATTCTATTCCTTGTGCGCCGCGTTTATTGTGGATGGGCCCGAATGGCCGATTCTGATTGAAGTTAACATCCAGCTTGCTGAGTTAATTCTCCGTTAACTCGATGTCAAATTTTTCTATAAGATCGTAGTTTTGTTTACACTTGCTCGCTTTAATGAACCGTTATGCAGTGGTACCAAAAAAAAAATGCTGTATCTGAAATCTGGAAATGCCCCGTGCGTATAAGTGTAGGTTTGCATGAGTAAACATACATATAGTGACTCTATATATAAACGACTGTTATTATATTTAAATCATATGAATACCAATAATAGCCATATCTCTCACCTATTTGATGCCGATTTGCGTTTTAAGTATTTTAAATCGTTATTTTTTTTTACCATNTTAAGTATTTTAAATCGTTATTTTTTTTTACCATTCAAACACGCACAACGAAAGTTAAACTTTTAAATTGCATTGTGATGATCTAATTCAACGCAATATACATACAGTACTCTTAATATAAGAGGAAATCTAATACGGGAATTCATATGAAGTTTGGTAAGAAAAAAATTATTACACATAACTAAATACAAAATCGTTCCTGGAGTCTGATTGGTTGAAACTACATTACATTTGCGTTATGTTGAAGTTCGGTCAAATACTCGCATAGAAAATTTACCTGTACGTCGTTCTTTAATAAAAAGAATATACACTACTGCGTGATCTATACCTGAACATAGCGACAAAGAAAAGTGAATGCAAAGAGCTATACGTTAACTTCAATATTTAATCGGCCTTAAATGGCCCGCCTGCCTGACGCTTGAACTGCGTTGCACAGGCAGTGTTTGAAATATACCTACTGTTTATGATGTATATAGCGAGTGCATAATAATGTTTATGTGTGCGACTTAATTTGTTTGGTTGGCCATACTGGTGCCATTGTTTTGGTTGACTCAGTGCAAACTATCATGGCGGCGGGTGATGGTTTGTGTTCGTTCGTGCCAACACCTACGTTTTCCCACAAAATTATTAAACGTNAACTATCATGGCGGCGGGTGATGGTTTGTGTTCGTTCGTGCCAACACCTACGTTTTCCCACAAAATTATTAAACGTGTGTTCAATGTGCTGAGCTAGCTACAAATAGGACACACACTTAAGAAGGCGCCTGTTGAGTGCTTATAAGACGTCACACACGTTAAAAACATCATTTCGAACCACTCCAACGTAACTAAACAAGTCTTTTTCGAAGCACTTTATATCAAAATATACGCGTGAGAAATATACGAAAATACTCAAGGGCCGTGTATCGAACCTTGTTACAGGCTTTGTGGGGTCACCGCCTCTGGCCGCACAGTTACACGCAGCGCGACGAGAACACTGCGCACCAGTTCAGAGCTTTGCGGTTAGTGGCGATGGCCCTTACCGCTCCCACTCTCCTAGACTTCAAACGCGGAAAATATCTCTACGTAGGCGGGCCCCTTTATCAGTTTCGCTGTTTGCGGGAAAAAAAAAAATTAGCAGGGCGAGTGAGTGCAGCACAAGACTATTCCAATAACACTGTTGTCAGCCGCTCGAAGTTGAGATGCACTGGTGAACAGCAACCCCGTCCTTCATATTTCCCCCGTCCAATAGACACGTGTGCTCGCTCGCCGACCGCGCGGACGTGGTTTCGGCGTGAGTCACCCGAGGTTCGCTTGCCTTGACTGGCGTTATCTGAACCCTGCGGGTGGCCGCGCCACTTTGCCCCGGCGACTACTTTTCAACGCTTGCCCGGCAAGCCCGCACTTAACTTAACCNCTGCGGGTGGCCGCGCCACTTTGCCCCGGCGACTACTTTTCAACGCTTGCCCGGCAAGCCCGCACTTAACTTAACCTGCGAGCTTCGTTTGTCAGCTAGCTGAGCGCCTTGCTTTACAACTGCGACCTTTACTACTATAGGCTGTTCTCGGTAAAGTGAGCATTTTTTAAGGCCCTCCCATTGGGTAGGGGTGAAGAGATTTGGGCGGCTCTTAACAGCGAGGTCTTGGGAGCCGAACCTCCTTCTATAGCGCATTAACTACTAATATAGGCTATTTCATGGTGGACACTTTTTGAAGTCCTATCATTTGGAATAATAGTCAATAAATATATTTTATTGTAGTCTTATATGTTAACTTTTTGAGTCCGGTGAAATGTATACACTGTATTAGTACTTGCATGGAAATATTCATTTTAAAAAGTAGTGGAATGATAAAAAAATGCCTGATAGGAAAAAAGTATCTGGGGTCCAAAAGTGCTCACTTTACCGCGTACAGCCTATAAATGTATTTTAACGCAACATCAGACTTTAACTTTTGAGTGTGGTGAAATGTATACACTGTGTTTATTAGTCACGTGGCAATGTTTACATTAAAAAGCGACGGTAAGATAGAAATTGGCTGAAAGGAAAAAAAATAGCAGGGCCTTAAACAGTGCTCACTTTGCCGTGAATAGCCTATACTTAAATACCAGCTCCAGACTACGTGTAACTGAGAAGCAGTCCCTCGTTTATCCATTCCTAGGAGCACCTGTATTTCGTGAAAATAGTTAAGGACAAATTGAGTTACAACGCATTTTAGTTCAGAACCACTTTCGTGATTGGATCATTTGAATTGTTACTCGTCTTATCTGTATGCCCGCGAATCATGGGCGTTCAGTATCGGAGAAACTTAATTCTGATTGGCCCACTCATGTAACAAACTGTCTTCACACAAAGACTGCAATTGAGTACATAGGATATTGTAATCTAGACCTACCCCCCCCCCCC
>NQII01000659.1:305833-369888 GCA_002778355.1 Clitarchus hookeri
GTTTCATCCTTTGGCTACAAGAATTATTAGCACACACAGTTAGGTGAACAGTTAGGGTTATAAATTGTAAAGTCCCAAAGCCTTATCACAGAGAAGATTCGTGGCTCTTCATGCGAACGGGTCTTGTGTCTGATTGGCTACTTCGTGCTACGAAAGATTCGTTATTGGCTGGGCTACCTGTGGGTAAATAGGTTACCAGGCGCTGATTGTTGAACGGCTTTCCGACGCCATTTTGGTGTCGCGTGTGGCAGGAGTAGGGACGTAAGCGGCTATTTCGTCTCTGTACGTAGTATGAAACACTCTTGGGCCTTGGTGTTTGTAACGCTAATCATAACGGTCATAGCAAGACTCCGACCGCTCGTATCGCAGATACAGAATGCGCAACGCACTAGAATGGAGTGGACTGGAGATGTTTGGAGGCTTTATTTTAACAATGAGGTCTTGATGAGGGTGAAACAAAGTGAATATAAAGCAGCCCCGGGATGCAGGGGCGGGCGAAACGGGAGATCCCCGAGAAAGTTCGCCGACCAACGACATCGTCCTGCACGATTCCCACTTGCGAAAGTTCGGGAGCGACACCGCCGGAAATCGAACCCGGTTCGCTTTGGCGGGAGGCGGGCCTTCTTATCGTTACACCGACGTGGCCCCAAAGCACTAGAACAACCCACAACGTTTCATCTGTAATGTGAAAACTGCGTGCACAGCAGAAAACCCCAGAACTTGTATTTTGACCTTCATTTATTATTACTATGATGTATAAAGGTTTTATTAATTTTAGAATTGTTTGCAGTTACACCTGTATAGGACTGACACATAACTTACTGTCTACAGCTGAATGACATCGAATATCAGACTACAATAACATGTCTGTGCACAATACACACACACCCAGCCACAGAAATGTCAGGAATGTCATCTTTCAGGAAAGATGGCAGAAAAAAAATCTCCTAGGTACGTGAAATGTAATTATTTGCCATTAAAACATACTGTAACGGGTTTCCTGCTCACCGCGCGAGTGAGTGGAGGTGAAGGACAGAGCAGTTACATGATAGTGGTGGCGAGTCACAAGGGATGTTTGGAAGGTCAGGGGGGCGATAAACCAAGAGCCGCGTATCTGTTACAAAAAGCGAGCTGACACGATAATCCTTTTGCGCCGCACCCTTCTGACCTTGGTTGTATTTAGTTCCTGCATTTATGTAATTTATATAAATAATCTTCTAGTTGATTACTGCCCTAATTTCTCTCAGCGGGACTCGGGGCGCAGAGAACTTTCCAGGTCAAGGACAGGGGCTATAAAAAGCGCATCGGGCCTCCGAGCCACCCGTGGAGTGGAGAGCTGAAGAATGGATGAGTGGCTGGAGTTTTAGCGACAGACGACGAGCGAGCGGCGAGAGAAGTGACCACCGGGAGTAAAATCTGCGACTGCGAGCACCGGCGCAGCGAATAGTACGACTGGCAAACTGGACTATTGGTCTGGATGCGCAAGTGAAATACATTACATATTATGGCAACAAACAGAAAGTGTGTTAATGATGAGTATAAGTTAATTGACTATAACCAGAGACATTATGAAGAAATTTAATAAGAGTTAAAATATAGATTAAATGTTGGACTCACTGAGAAATAAAAAGGGTAATAGTGGACATAGATAGATTAATGCTTAAAAATAACAGTTATGTGAATAAATAAAAAATGTAATTTAGTAATTTAATTTTTTTAAGACCCCCATCCCTTACGAACTCGGATACGCCCCTCAGGCATCTTGTAACAATATTATACGGACGCTCGAAAACAGAAATTGAGACATGCACGAGCCATTACGATCACGGCGCCATGTTACTGTAGACTCACGTGCTATCGAACAACGGCCTTGATAGCAATCCAATAAGAAGATATTCAGAATTATCTGCTGCTACACTTGATATCTCCCAAACCGCTGTTTCGGACGTACACATATCCAAGATAAAACAAAATTTTAATTCCATTCCAATTATCTGGGATGCACTGGTTATCAAAAGCAATAAAAAAGTGGCGCATGAGTATTCTTAAGTTCTCAACTATTTAAATGTTGGCGGAGATCTGGCTGGTCAATACAGGTGGCGATTTCAGTCTCAACGACTGTTTTCCGATGTAAAATTAATTTTGACTGCCTGATCTTTTTTTTGAGTAATTTTAGTTCTACTGAATTACCTGATAGAAACCTATTTCAGGTTTGCATAAAAACTATTTATANAATAAGAAGATATTCAGAATTATCTGCTGCTACACTTGATATCTCCCAAACCGCTGTTTCGGACGTACACATATCTAAGATAAAACAAATTTTTAATTCCATTCCAATTATCTGGGATGCACTGGTTATCAAAGGCAATAAAAAAGTGGCGCATGAGTATTCTTAAGTTCTCAACTATTTAAATGTTGGCGGAGATCTGGCTGGTCAATACAGGTGGCGATTTCAGTCTCAACGACTGTTTTCCGATGTAAAATTAATTTTGACTGCCTGATCTTTTTTTTGAGTAATTTTAGTTCTACTGAATTACCTGATAGAAACCTATTTCAGGTTTGCATAAAAACTATTTATATTTCTCAACATTTATGTGATGGAACTTGTGCGAAAACGTTAACGACAATAAAAATGTATTCCTGAATTATGAAATTTGGAAGTTTACTGCAAACGTGAACTATTAACCAGATAGCATAGAAGATACATACCAGATACAAGTTGCGTAATTCGTAAGATTTTTATTTTAATGTGGGCCTATGTGAACAGATTAATTATGTAATTATCATGCAAAATTGCACAATCCCTGTTCATCGGCGTGCAAGAAAACTACCTCGTCGGAAATGCATTTCGATGGGCTACCAGGCGACCTGAACTGAAATAAAAAAAAGAGAGAAAGAAAAATGAGCTCGGTAGACGCAGCAACAGCGATACGAAAGAGGGGGAAAAATAAGTTTCTTCCTTCCACCATCGCTCACAGAAGCAATCATAATTTGTTTCCTCGCCTCGATGTTCTGCTGTCAAGTGCGTAACTAGCTTCGTGCACGCACGATACTTAAAAGACTGTGGAACGCCTTGCTTACTTTTCCCCTCCCGTCTTTTCCAGCTCGCTTGGGAGTTACATAAAAACATCTCTTGAATTGAGGGGGAAAAGAGATAGGGGGAAGATGATTCGTATTGCCCCTTCTTTATACTTATCTCCACTCCCTTGTTTCCAAACACTATCTCTCTCTCTCTCTCTCTCTCTCCCACCCCCGAGAGATGTGCCATCAACACTCGCACGCGTACGAGCGTTGTTCTTCGTAATGTGTTTGTTTGCAGCTGCACATTTGCGTCGGAACACACCCCCCGTGCAAGACCGCCCCTCTTACTGCTTCCCCTCCTTCCTTTTTTATTCCTACGTCCGGGGACAAAAGGAAGGGAAAAATTTTTCGAGCACCCTCGTTGGCAGAAGGGATCGGTGTCCTTAAAAACAAAATTAATCGCCTCCCTCCAGAATTCTTCTCACCCTCCTGCTGACCAGGACAATCGACACAATGCGCCATCTCTCGCCGCGAAGGTTTCGAGTTCTCGCCGTCGACTCGACTCGATTGTGTCACTCCGGGACGGAAGGGGAGAAAGAGAAACCGACACACGTAATAAATAAATTTACGCGACAGCTGTTTACAGTCTGCGATGTTCCCCTCCGGCCCTCTCGCCGAGCCAACAGAGGCGGTCTGCGAAGATCAGGCCTCAGACCGCGGTTTGGGAAGCTACCCGGGTGCAAATGGCGCTGCAACAAATGACGCCGAGTTGAGGTTTGTTGCGCACGACCGGAGTCTCTGCAGGGGTAATGTTTCCGCGCCTCGCAAATGTTCGCGGACGTTCCGGCACCCGTAACGACGCGTCCATTTTGATTTCGTCAGGTAGGTATCCAAGAGAGGGATCCAGGGGTTCCGGACTCTCACAAAGTCAAAAGCGCTCTCGAATATAATTTAAGGAAAAACAACAATCATAAATAAACGTTATGAGATGGAAATTTTTGTGATAATAAACTTTTCCAGTACTCATGAGTTGGTAACGGAAGTGGTAACACTTAGAGTACATCCCTAGGCTACTCTATACTTCCATCTGGTTTCTAATGTTGCATTAATTGCATGCCCTTGTGTGGTGTATAATTTGTTTACTAATATTCTTTGGCAGCAGTCACAGTCACTAAAGACTAGATCGCAAGAATAACAACTGGCAACCATGGGCGTAGTCAGAATTTCAGCCAGTACTGTGCCAACACTATTTTTAAAGAAAATGTTTTTACTGGACTCATTTTCACACTGGAAATACGTATTGAGATTAGTATAAAGTAGAGTGTAATATACATCTGCCAAATTCTTTTGTATTTATTTCTGTAGTTTCCATATTATTTTCTGTTACAGAAGACAAGTGCCCCCCCCCCCTCCTGGAGGCCACCTTACCAGCCACTCACCAAACCTTCCTACACGAGCGTTTCCAACACCGACTATCGCCCTGCTGACCCTCACCAAACCAAATTGCATGGCCTTACATAGAAAGGCGCCATTTTAAATATCGTTGTAATCAATCGAATGTCACCAGTCATAATCGTACAATTGTGCTTGAGAAGTAATTTGTTCTAAACACCGACCAAAAATTTGTCTCTTCCGCCGCTATGGGTAAATTTTTTGCAGTGCGCAATGTACAGATGGAATGGATTTTGTCAGCTTGCATATTCGGGTAGGTAACATTTAGTGCCTTCTCTATAGTTAATTCACTTTCTGTATACAATTTTTTTCATATCTCTCAAATAATGAAAGTCTATTTGCGGTTTCTTAACACTTTTTGAACTAAACCACTGAAAAATCACCCCATGTATTACATGTTTGGTTTCCTAATTATGTCACGTATCACACACGTTTTATACTTGTGTTAACATAAAAGATCATAAAAGTAACTTACTATTGTTAAAATTGATGTTGTATTTATATTTTATCTGTAAATTATAATACTTCATTTATCATTAAAATTAATAAAAACAGTGAGGAAATAATAGTTTTGTTGGTAATACGCAGTAAGAAAAAGTTCTTATATCAAATATTCTTACATTGAGTGCGCACGAATGTAGTGCGTTGTCACTTTGGTGTAACTTTCTAGACCATACTCGCGGAGGAATATCCTGCAAGTATAACCTAAGCAGGGCTTCAGAAATGTTGGAAGCAACCGTGAATGGACTACAGTAACACAGGTGTGAATAGTTGTTTTCCTGTATGATAGACGCATTTTGTAACTTACTGACTCAATCGAAATAGTTAAAAGATTGATTATTTACTGCATTTGTTGGATTGAACTTCATCTTGGATAAAATCGCAATACCTTTCCTATTATTTTTTTCTAATATGTGATGGTGTTCTTATAAGAGCGATGCACTTGCAGAAGCGGAGCTCGCTCTGTTATGGAATTCTTGGCAAAATAATAGAAAACATCATTGCCGTTTTTTCCGCATTGAACACAGGACCAACACACGTGAAATGAGAGTGGCGTGTATCGGAGCCAGCTGCCCTACTCAAGGCCAAGGGATGTACACCGTGCTCCTAGACTGTAAACATGCTCTATATTTATACAAGAAATTCTTTGGCAACTGATTGCCAAAGATTTTTTTTTAACTTTACAAATAATGTAGACTAAAATTCTCTCTTAGCGGGGAACGAGTGAAACTAATATCGAGATCTAACTAGCAAATTACGTAGACCTCAAGTTTATTATAAATATTGCGTTACATAAACAGTTTTGTATATTTATTAAAATAATGTATTGTAATCATACAGTATTTCAGCTGTAGAGATACAAGAAAATCTTTGACAACTATAGTTTTCAAAGAATTGTTTGTAACAAGGACAGAAATTGTTTACTGTGTATAACAACCACCGAGACCGAACAGATGACGAATCTTCCGTAAGATAGAAGAGTTAGATTTATTTCCGTACGTCACTGCACGCATATGCAGAATTCATACTTACTACTACTACAACAACATTGTTAGAAAATAAATAAGTTGTACAAGAAAGATGAAAGTAAACGTTTTATACACTATAGCCCAATTTCAACTTTTCTGAAGTCTTACTAAAGTTCTACTTTCAGGACATTCCTCTGTCTCATACAAACAAAAAGTATATATAATTACAACAAAGGGTCAACGCACCGTATGTATGGGCATTCAATACAATGTCACATAAACTGTAAATTTTTATAATCTGTACTGAGAAATTATTTGTAATTTTAAAAACGTTTGTAACAATACAAAATTTTTTCTTGTATAATTGCTTGTTTGTAAAACTACAAGAGTCGTGTTTGTAATAGACTTCAAGAAATGTTTGTACTACGCTCACCCGTATCTATGAGCTCAGATAAATGGCAANATATTTATACAAGAAATTCTTTGGCAACTGATTGCCAAAGATTTTTTTTTAACTTTACAAATAATGTAGACTAAATTTCTCTCTTAGCGCTCTCTTAGCGGGGAACGAGTGAAACTAATATCGAGATCTAACTAGCAAATTATGTAGACTTCGAGTTTATTATAAATATTGAGTTACATAAACAGTTTTGTATATTTATTAAAATAATGTATTGTAATCATACAGTATTTCAGCTGTAGAGATACAAGNAGTTTTGTATATTTATTAAAATAATGTATTGTAATCATACAGTATTTCAGCTGTAGAGATACAAGAAAATCTTTGGCAACTATAGTTTTCAAAGAATTGTTTGTAACAAGGACAGAAATGGTTTACTGTGTATAATAACCACCGAGACCGAACAGATGACGAATCTTCCGTAAGATAGAAGAGTTAGATTTATTTCCGTACGTCACTGCACGNAACCACCGAGACCGAACAGATGACGAATCTTCCGTAAGATAGAAGAGTTAGATTTATTTCCGTACGTCACTGCACGCATATGCAGAATTCATACTTACTACTACTACAACAACATTGTTAGAAAATAAATAAGTTGTACAAGAAAGATGAAAGTAAACGTTTTATACACTATAGCCCAATTTCAACTTTTCTGAAGTCTTACTAAAGTTCTACTTTCAGGACATTCCTCTGTCTCATACAAACAAAAAGTATATATAATTACAACAAAGGGTCAACGCACCGTATGTATGGGCATTCAATACAATGTCACATAAACTGTAAATTTTTATAATCTGTACTGAGAAATTATTTGTAATTTTANTGTATGGGCATTCAATACAATGTCACATAAACTGTAAATTTTTATAATCTGTACTGAGAAATTATTTGTAATTTTAAAAACGTTTGTAACAATACAAAAATTTTTCTTGTATAATTGCTTGTTTGTAAAACTACAAGAGTCGTGTTTGTAATAGACTTCAAGAAATGTTTGTAGTACGCTCACCCGTATCTATGAGCTCAGATAAATGGCAATACTTCCAACTCAAATAACCTTAGTACAACAATGAAGACAACTTTTTATTCTTCTTACTTAGTACCTAACCGTAAAAAATTGTAAAAATAATTGTATACCTCGTAAGGTAAGTTTATCTAGTAGGTAAAGGTACGAAAAAGTAGCACATGGGACATGGGTTCGAATCCCTGTACTAATCGGGTACAACTTCTTCCGTGAAATATTTTGTATATATGTTTCTCTCTTGTTTACTCATGACATTTGTTTTCTAGGACAAAAAATAATAATTTTTTACCACTTCATAAAAAATTAAGTTGAAATACAAGGCTATCATTTGTAATATTGCAAATATTGGCCTGTTTTATAGATTTTACAAGATTTTTTGTAGCTCAACAGAAGATTTTCTTGGAGACTGGTTTCCAAGAATTTTTCTTGTAAACGTACTAAATATTTTTACAGTTTATTCTACATTAGAACTATTTCTTACTAAGCATTACAAACACACATATTTTGTCTACGCTATTATTCATGTTAATTACAAAATAAATATTATAATTTTAGATTAAACACAAGTAAAATTTCAGTTTAACANTTAGAACTATTTCTTACTAAGCATTACAAACACACATATTTTGTCTACGCTATTATTCATGTTAATTACAAAATAAGTATTATAATTTTAGATTAAACATAAGTAAAATTTCAGTTTAACAAAAAAAAAAAATGTTATGTTAACGAAAGTATAAAACGATTGTGATTTGAGACATATTCAGGAAACCACCAAACATGTCATACATAGAACGATTTTTCAAAAGAATGATTCAAAAAGTGTGAAGATACCGCAAATAGAATATATAAAAAAAATTCCGTACAATACACTGATTTTAAGATTCAGGTAATTCTTTCAGACTAGGCCTATTGTAATTTACAGTTTTAGGTGCTGCAAATAAGAAACATTTTCGTGCGTTCTGTACTTAGCACAGCGCTTGTTTGCTTATTACAACAAATGAACAATGCACTTTAATAATATCAACCATTCATAACCCACAGTAGCAGTGGGGCTTACGAATCAGTTTCCCACAGGGGAGATCATTGGGCGCCGAGCCCCTTAGTGTACAGTACGAACCAAAAAAAGCCTTCTGGTTGGTTGTAGAAATACTACTTAGCACGCCCGGTCTGAATGGGTTAATGCACACTTTTTATCAACATAATTATTTCACAAGTATGAAAATTACACAAATTACATTGCTTCCACGTAAGAAACTGCCTGTACTATTTTGATGAATGTGATAAAGTACTTTTAAACATTAAGGCTTAGGTGGCATTTATGAAAATTGGTATTCCTCTTCATATGCACACTTATCAAGTATTACAGTAGTACAAATATATAATTTGATTTAACCATATATATATAAATACTTATACTTAGGGGCACGTGTTTTTAGCGAAAAAATTTCACGACAACCTTTTCTCCAAAACACTTTAGTTCAAAACCACCTACGTGATTGGATAATTTGAATTGTTACTCGTCTTATTTGTCTGCCCGTGAATCATGGACGGTCAGTATCGGAGACATTAAATTCTGATTGGCCCACTCATGTAACAGACTGCTGCAAGTGTTCAGATAGTATGTTTAAGTCCAGCCTCAGCGTAAATCTGTTCACGAGAAAAGGGTGGGCCCTACGTAGCGAAATATTTTAACAGTGTTGTTATAAAATATATTTTTTTCGCGTGGTTTCGGTGGTAGTTTCAAGTTGTTTTTTTATTAATGAATGAGATGATCTAAGGAAACCAGCTTTATTTCTACCTCAAAATACATCTCAAAAACGAGTGCTTGTTGTTTGGAGAGATGGTAAGTCCGCCCGTTTCACGACACACGTCCCGCGGCCTTGAACGCGGGGCGGACCGTGAAGGGGCGTCGACGCTGTCCGACGCAAGCAAATTACTGGCCGCCCTCCGCTGCCCGGCAAGGGCCGAGTGTGCTTCACCCTCCTCCTCCCACAATATACACAACCCACGCCACTGTGTTCGAAATCCTTGCTGTGTACGAGCCAACTTTCAAGGTCACGCGCCTACCGTCGCCAATATTGCGGTCATGCTACATTGAACCAACTTTAGAGACCTTCTAAAATTCACGTTATTACCCAGCACCACACGAAATGGGCGTGTATTGCTAGTGTCCCAGTCTGTGACAAAGAGTGTGCCAAATTGTTGATCGAAACTACCCCAATCTCTTGCCTGTAGTCTATTCGCAGTATCTTCACACTTTCTTAGTCAAACCTTTGAGAAAAATCACCCCATTTGTTATGTGTTTGGTTGTTTCCTAAAAATGTCGGACATTTTATACTTAAATATCTTATAATCTAGAAAAAATATTTACAAAGTTTTGGGGTCGCGGTGGTGTAGCGGTGTCTAACCGCTAAGGCCTCTTACCAAGGCGAACCGGGTTCGATTCACGGCGGGGTCACCCCCGGATTTTCGCAGGTGAGAATCAAGCCGGACGATGCCGCTGGTCGGCGGGTTTTCTCGGGGATCTCCCGTTTTCCCCGCCCTTCCATTCCGGTGCTGGTCCTTACTCAACTCGTTTCACCTTTATCGGGTCTCAAAACCTCGATGCTAAGAGTCGCGCAAATCCCTCCACTCCACTCAACTCTATTCTTGCCAAGGAGTGACATATTTTGGTCCATGTTACTGCCTGACATAACATACCTATCAAAAGTAGTCCTAACATAATAAGACTAAGTAGTCGTTTGGTAAAGGGCATTAAGCTTTTAATAGGCTGGGGACGGGGAAGGGTTCGAATCTCGGAGCCATCATGGTTATTTTTTCATAAAGATAACATAATTGTTTAAAAGATTTGTTACTTCTCTTTTATTTAGTAATCATGGTTGTTGTTCAGAGCACAAATTTTCTTTACAGTACAGACCTACCACAAAGACGTCTGGTGAACTATTGTAAAGACAATGTAAGGTTATAGTTATTACTATACAGATCAAACAAAAATAATATTTGTGCAAGCATACCTTGTAGTGGTTCATATTTAAACAACTTTTACTTTGCGGCAACAAATCATTAGCTGTAGTAAAGAATGTGTTTTTACAATATGTTTTTAGATAAATTCATATTTTACTAAACTTTTATTTATACATTATAATATTTCCTCTATAATCAATATGAATAAAAACAGAGCGAAAAAAGGCGTATTGATAATGCTAGTAAGAAATAGTTCTCATGCAAAATATTACTAAACTGAGTGCGCACGAATGCGGTGCGTTGTCCCTTTGGCGTGGTTTTCTAGAAGTTAAGCTTTGCATGAGGCGGAGGAATAGACAAAGTAGAACTTCAGCCGGGCCTAAAGTTTATTCCCCTTTAATTAATATGTTCGCTACAAGCACATATTTTAGTGTATTACTATTTTATTTATTAAATTATTGATTTTATTTTTATTTAATATATAATTAATTTATTAATAAAACAAAATAGCTGACAAGTATCAATTTGTGTCACACTAATATATTCTTCATCTCTATTTTTTTGTCTTTCTAAAGCGAAAGAATATCGTCCATTTGACTTTTAAACTTACTGTTTGTAATATTTTTAATGTTTTATGATTTTATTTTTAAATCATTTTTTTTTGTGTGGTAAAGGCAAAATCACTATTTAAGCATTTTATTCATGGTAATCTGGCCACACATCTACATTATTACTTCTCTGTACAGTCCTCTTGCGGCTCTCGCAGTCCTAACTGACTACTTGACAACTATTATATTGACATTTCAAGGATAAAAGAGTGCATCTTTATACATTGTGACCTTGAAATGTCAAAATAATAGGTGTCAGCTCGTCAATATAATCCTGTAGAAGCAGGAACATGAGAAGAAATAATGAAGACGTGTGGCCTAATGTTTATAATAAAATGCTTAAATGGTTATTGGGCCTGCACCACAATGAAAAAGCGAGTTAAACATAAAATCTAAAACATAAACTATGCCAGAAACAGTAAGTTTTAGAGCAAAACGAGCGAAATTGCTCTGCCTTGGAAAAATATATAAAAGGGGCGAAGGCAGCATAAGTGCAATTAAAACATATTATTGTCGACCATGTTGTTTTTATTATAATTAAAACTTATTTATTAAATAAGAGGGCAATAGTAGATTGATTTAGATGAGTCTGGGGTAAACGATTCAGTAGTAGGAGCCAGGCGCCGGCCGGCCATCATGTTGTGACGTCACCCGACTACCATATGAATCCAGGTGACCTTTGACCTTGATCCTATACCCATGACTTTAAATAAACTTTAATAAAAAAAATTATAAAATCCCCCCCAAAATTTTAAATTAAAAAAATATTTAAAGATGTACATGAAGGAGGTTCGGGGTTCAATGGCAGGTGGATCGACAAGCTCCCGACCCAGCTGACACTCGCCAGGTCGACCGGTGTCCATCACGTCTGCCATGTTAGATGTCAGTGACCTTGACCTCATTCCAATGACGTTGAACACAAACGTTCCCAAAAAAACCCTTGACTTTTGATTCAAGACTCAAGACCCTTCAAGATTCAAGACCTTGACTCAAGACCCTTCATTCAAAACCCAAGACCCTTGAACCAAGACTAAATACTCGAGACTCATGACCCAAGACCAAATTTTCAAGACCCAAGACACAAAACCTAAGATACAAGACACTTGACTCAAGACCCTTGACCTCATAATGAATTTCCACTTCATGCTCTGTCATTCCATCTTGCCTCTCTCGTTCTTGTCTCTCCCGTCTCTTTTCTCCCTTACACCTTCGTCCGGGAATCTTGGAAGACGTCTGCTGTAGTTAGTTCCCTCACCGCCTGCTGGGGGCACTGGTATCGGCCATGTTATTCTTTATTGCTACTAGAATGCGCATGTGTAGCCGATGGCTCTACATGCTATTGTGTATATTTATTTATACATTTAAGCATGAAGTGTAATTTGCCTTTTTCGAGAATGTGTAAATATGGTATGTAAATATTCAAATAATAAGAAAATTTACAGTAGCCCAGGCTCCAAAAACACTTTCAACTTTGTTTATGAAACCGAATTTTCAATTTTAAAATGTTTTATTGTAATTCGACTGTGCATTCGAGCTTTGTTTTTTTTAAACTGTTTTATGAAAAATGGAGGTAAAAATACCACTCTTTTCATGCTATATCTCTTGCCCTCAACTTACCGCTTACGTGTTTTAACCATTCGCATGGCTTCGCGACTTAGAACGGGAAATGTTAGCATTTTAACAGGTCCGCACCTGCATAGTGTCGGTAACCATTTAGTGTCTGCATGTTGGACTTTGCTTCCGTGTCTTGTAACACGATTTCCATTCCGCACTCGGCACCTAACTACAGAATGCTCTCCATCCAGCTGTCACTGTGGATTGGTGTGTGGATTGGTGTGTGGATTACTGTGTGGATTGGTGTGTGGGTTACTGTGAGGACTGCTGTGTTGATTGGTGCGTGGATTGATTGTAGTGCTGATTGTGGTGCGTGTGGTGCAGATTGTGGAGCGTGTGGTGCGGATTGTAGTGCTCATTGTGGTGCATATGGTACTGATTGTGGTGTAGCTTGTGCCCACAGAAGGCCTCAATGCTAAAGAAGGAATGAGTGACCTGTGTCGTACAGTAGAGTGGTTCGCGCGAAATATACACCTGCAAAACCTTTGCGTGAAATCGATGAACTTCACAATAAACGGCTATCGGCTGTAAATACTGGTTACTATACTATTCATGCTGCAAAGAAACGTACATTTACTATAAAGTCTGAAACAGGAGGTGAAGACGATCATGAAGACAGCATTGATGAATATGAAGACAGTGATAGTGCTGGAGACGATGATGGTGATTTTCTCGATGATCCGAATGAACTTGTTTATAGACTCAAGAAGACAGTATAGGAGAAGCACTCGGGATCGTACACAGCAAATTCACAAGGCCTGAAGTTAAACCCGCACAGCAGGTAAACCGAGGGTCGGAATTCAGTAAACCTTCAGCTGAAACAAGAATTCGCCTTAAAAATAACTTGCTGAAATTTGTACGAATACAAATTTTAAGTTAAAATGTCTATATTTACGCTCAAAACAAAATTAATAATATTACCAAAAGGTTTTGGTAGGTATTTTTATCATGTTATCGATATCATGTCACGAAACCATACTTAAAATCCAGGAAAAAACAACATGGTGTCAAAGGTGATGGGGTCAAGTGTTTTGAGTCAAGAGTCTCGAGTATAGGGTCAAGGAATATTTTGTGTTCAATGCCATCCAAGGTCACAGGAATAGGGTCAAGGTAATTCACATCTAACATGGCTGACGAGATGGACACCGGCCGAACTGGTGAGGGTATGTTGTGATGGGAGCTTAGTCGATCCACCTGCCATCGAAAACCATACCTCCTACATGTACATCTTTAAATATTTTTTTGATACATTATAATTTTTTTAACTTTTTATAATTTTTTAGGGGTTTTATAATTTTTCGGCGATTTTTTTTTTAATTCCTTGATTTCAAGGTCATCCAAGTTCACTGGCACAAAGTCAAGGTCAAGATCACGCATCATGCTCAAAGCTCGCCTGGATCGAACATGGTGGTCGGGTGACATCACAACATGGCGGCCAGCGCCTGGCTCCTACTCCTGAATCCTTTGCCTCAGAATCGGCATAATTATTCTTCTGGCAATGCATTGAAATATATATATCTCGTATATATTAAAGGGGAGCAAAATTGTAGAAATGCATGAGAATAACCTACTGTTAGGTTCACTGTTGGAAATACGGAGAGGTTCCTTCATTTGTATGTACGAAGCTCAGTTCCGTGTTACGTCTTTACGGAGCGTGTTTGGTACATAAGCTGTATTTTTCGGCGATAATTTCCGAGAATGTAGGGAAATATTTGGCAGTGCAGCCAAGTGCTGACAGCCTCGGCGCTGTTGAACCACGGCGATCTCAAGACCAGCGTGATATGGCCGTCGCCACCCGGCAGCAGAATATAAACTCCAAGTACTTGCGCACTCGTTCCACGTCTGTCATTGACTAGCAGTTTGTGTAGAACGTCTAGAACTCTTTCGCCATTAATAGTTGGAGGATGGACTGGCGAATCTCCTGTAACGCCGTCAAACAAGAGTCATGACGTCATTAAACGCCGTTAGCCAATGAACCCATGGATTGTGCTCAAGTGTGTAAAGGGAATAGAATTCCAGCATCTTGTAAAATAATAAATAAAATTTGCAGGTATCTCTGCTGAAAAAAAAAATATTTTGTGGCGCACACAAAGTGTTTGGTTGGTATTCTCCCTGCCAAAAGTGAAAGTAGAAGTTTTCATAGCTACCGTTAAATACATTTTTAGTGACCACAAAAGTTTATTGGTGACAACTAAAAAATTTTGTGTTCGCCATAAAATATTGGCAAGGTGTATACCAACAAAACACTTTGTGGCCGCCACAGAATATTTTTTTCTGCGTAACCACAGACCAAAGGTGGTTTTTGATAGGGCAAATGGCAGCTCTATTATGGGACATCGAGAGTAGAAACTGCGCAGCTCCTATGCGCATTCTACCCCATAATTTTTACTACGAAATACACCGGTGCTCTGCCAATCGGTTCCGTGTCGTTGCCATTCGAACATCTAATTGACATATTTGACCGTGACGCCACTGACGTCTGTGCAGTGCCGTCACGGTGAATATGGCCAACTGTTAACTTCCGCCGGCAGACAGCCAGCACTTTGGATGTGATTGGCCATCTTACGTGCACCGCGAAAACAGTGAGTCGATGACGCGCGTGCTCATACGCAAGAGCAGTACGGAAAGTCTCGGAAACAAAAGTTATCACCAAAACATTTCCGAGTAGGTCGTTCCAAGTAATAAAATAGAAGTGATTTATAAATATGGTACTTTATTCAAAAGTCAGCATAAACTAAATCAATAAAGCACGTTTGACTAATTCGTAAACGAAGTGTTTATCGCCACAATTGTTTCCACATGTGTTATATCAAAACAATAAGCAAATATGTCGGCCTCAAAAAATTATAAGGAGAAAAAACTGTTAATTGTGTAACAAGAAGAAATTAGGTAAACCAATATTAGATAAAATGTTATTCGTAAAAGAAGCGTTAACCTCCGTAATCGTTTCTAATTGTGTTTGGTAAATCATAAAATAAGGCAAGTGGCGATCGCTCTGTCACCTGTTGTGGATTAAAGAAAATATTCTCAACAGCACTCATTTTAGTTTTAGCAAACCCGCCGACGCCGACGTCACGAACGTTCGAATTCGTCTTGCAGTGACCCCAGCGAAGTCGCCAGAGAAAATCCACGGCTTTGTATCGTAGATAAAAATACGTCTCATCGATCACGAAAGCGTATCCATTATTCGTAAAGTCCAGAAAATTTTGCGAGTAAATTCCAGGAGAAGCTAGACTTTAAACGCGTGTGCATACACGCGTTTGAAGTAACTTCAGTTACTTTCTCACTTGGATCGCAGTGTTTTAGACACGCCATGGAGTTAGGATCTATTTCATTTATTAACCACTCCAAAGAGAATTTGCATGCTATAGAACTTGTCAGTACAAAAACAGAAATATATTGGTCAGATAATACTAAAATAGTAATACAACGCATAGGTACTTTAAACTACAAGTTTCTGTTTTCAGCGCAAGTTAAAACACATATAGACAGTATTGTATAATAAAAATTTATGAAATAAAATTATTTATTTTGCAGAAAAACATTTCTGCGAGACATTTTTTAAAAATAGAATACATACTGATTTATTTTAAATTTTTGTAGTTTCTTAAAAAATTCTTATGCTAACAAAGTTGCAATAAAACAAGGTTCAAGTTCCAAGCTACCTGATAATTGTGGACGTAGAACAGCTAACATTCGTAACTGCATAGGACTGTGAAGTCAAACAGAAAGGTAAGTGACCCAAAAAAATTGTCCTGGCGCCTTAATTATTGGTAGGCCAACCGACGTTGGGTGGCGTCTTTCTCGTGTTCAGAAAGCGGTCAGTTCAACACCCGGGGATGATATTCCCCATGTGTTTTTCCAGGCAGGTGACGTTGCAATTGCTTGGTAACAATTTTTTTTTAAATTTTGTTGCACATTGAATCAACGCCTTAGTACTCTTAAATGACTACTGCATTAATTAATTATGCAATGCGCCAATACACGTGAATATGAAAGTTAAATACGGAGTTTTATTGTTACACTCTACTTTTTTTTGTTATTTTACAAGAAAAATCCTTGGAAACCAGTTATCAAGAAATTCCTTTGTAAAACTACAAAAATACCTGGTAAAATCAGCAAAACATATTTTTGTAAAATTACAAATGATAGCCTTGTATTAAAACTTACAGTATTGAAAAGTGTACATACATTTTTTTTTTAGAAAACAATGTAATGAATTAATAAAAAATAATATCTTTAAAAAAAAAATTTTAAAATGTAATTTACGAAGAAAAAAAACATTACATTATGCCAGTACGGGGGCTAGAAACCACACCCCTTATATTAATAGCATGCACCCTTAAACACCAGGCCAACTCAATATAACTCAAAGTACTTACAAAATGTTAGGAAGTTACTTGATTACTGTATTTCATTTTAAGAGTTCCGTGTAGCTAGGTCACATTAACAGTTAATGAGTAATACGGTCACGTTTGATTGAAATTGTCATTGAATTGTGATTATTTGAGTTCTTTAAGCGTTTTACGTAATACAAACTCGCAATACTTTTTTTGCACGCAAATACACTTTACATCACCCATACTTTTTATACAAACAGCTATATACGGTCTTACGTTGTTGGTTGAGTGTCCGCCATTTTGCTGAAGCTGGTGGATACGGGTCATTACAGTACAAATATTTATTGAGTTCTACTACAAACACGGCCCTTGTAGTTTTACAAGAGCAATCTTCGTACTGTTACAAGCATTTGTAAAATTACAAACAATTTCTAAGTCAAAATTACAAAAAAAATGTTGGGGAGTATCTGTGTAATACAGATATATATATATATATCAGCATAACTCAATAATTAAATTCAAATAATGAAACCTTAGACTAAAATTTTAACGCTTCTGCTTTATATATATAATAAATATTTTAAAAAAAAACGCATTTTATGTTGATGAGATTTTAATTTTGACAGACTTATTTCAAACCAATTTAAAATCGCACGCTATGTTGTAAATTTGCAACATTGGTTTTACCAGCATAAAATTTAAATAATAGAACCTTAGACTAAAATTTTAACACTTCTACATTATATATATATATATGGTGGAAAAACTAAAATGTAATTATTTGGCGGTGGTGAAAAAACTAAGACGTAATTATTTGGTGGATATATAAAGCAGAAGCGCTATATACTGCTTTGAGGTTTTTTTTACATCGCCGATGGCATGATCTATTAACCATTTTTTGGGCTCTCTACTTATTGGTTACCGCATGCTGCGAAAGGTTCCCTACTGGATTGGCTGCCAGATGACAAGTAAGTTGCCGAGTGCTGACTGGCAAATGGCGTTTCGAAATGTTGTAGGCTAGTGACGGTGATTTGCCGTGGTGTGCGGCTGGAATTCGTGGAATAAACTTCAGTTTCACCTCTATATTAAGTACTCTTGTCCGAAGGCTTGGGGAGGGGATGAGGTTAGCACGTTGTGGGAAGAACAACGCGATGAAAGGCAAAACACCGGGCTCCTCTCGTCCCGCGCGATAAAGCAGCGAATGGAACAAGGGCCTTGCCCACTTAATCCTCCGCAGAGAACCGCAAACAAGACGACAGAGTTCGTAGAGGGTAGCAGCGTCGGAGGAAAAGGGCGACTGCGGGGTGAGCAGGGGAGGGAGGAGATAAAAAAAACAAAAGAGAAGGGAGCGCGGAACAGAGAGCCCGGGGGAACATTTGTAAACCAATTAAAATCCAATTTGAGCCTCATAAATCTCAATAACGCGAGTCGAGTAATGAATTGTTTGCGAAGTTCCACCCACTCCGTCTGTATGGCCGTCTCTTTCTGGCCGAGATCTCTGGCAGCTACACCAGGGGACAACTCGCCTTGGAAAAGTGCTAATTAAGTTTCCGGTGTTTACTTTAACAAGACTGTCTGTCTAGCGAAATGCCGTTTACAACAAATGGCGATTAATATCGAACAAAGAACCGCCGGGGAAGCAATACAAATATTTATCATCAGGGAACAAGATGATGAGTTTTTTTTACGGGGATAGTGGATATTGCCCCAACGTTTATGCAGTTGAAGTCGGTGGTAAAGTGTGGATGCCCTGCAAACAATACACTGTGCCTGACGTTGACTGGCACAGCTCTGGAAGACCACTCGAACCAACATATTGTTATGGACAGCAAAATATGATACACTCTCCTACATCATAAAATGCATTGATTGCATCCGGCAGGCGCGTACGCACGGAGCTATGTCGAGCGATTAGCTGGAACTAATTACTTTTTTTACGACATGCCCACGTTTCGTTGCTGACGTTAGGGCTGTTATAAGTCACGAATAGGTACTAAATATTTGTGATACTTCTACAACATCGATATCAGAAAAACACTGATACTACGTTACTGTTTATGTCGAAAAAGTAGAAATTATTTTATATAAGTGATATTGGTATAGCATTTCAGAGAAAATCAATATGTTTGTATAATTAAAATGATTAAAATATCATCATCGGTATTACAGTGGCTTATCAGCGGGAATCAAACCATACTCATCGCATTTGTCTTATTAGCTCGATCACGATTATAATATCGTAAATCCCGACATAATTAATACTCAGAAATAAATGCATTTATATATTTTTACACTTGTTTAGAGCCTATATGTCGATGTTTTATTTTCAATAGCGATCATTGCCGAAGTACTGAAACATGTTTAAGGAGCCTAATCCAACATAATTTAAGAATTTTATTTCCCAGGAGAAACGGTTTATGTTTTTTTTTCCCCCACTTGGCTGCTATGATTGCTGAAACGTATTTATGGAGGTGAGGTGAGTAGGCTATAGCAGCGTTGGTTCGAAACATGCTAGGTTCGAAGCCCGTTGCAATTGTGGGGTCAGTTCGCTACGCTAAACCTAACTAAATAAGCAGAATTTGTTTATTAAATAATTAAGTGCATTCGGGCTGCCACGAGTTCGTATTAAATGCCACTTTTGGAGTTAATCTATTCAGTATTAGTAATTTTATAGTTGACTGATTTCTCCATCTAATTGATTGAGTTTCCGGGTACACGCTAATTCATATGAACTAGTCTTACACCACATATTTTCTTTGTCTCAGAAGGATTTGAAACCACTCCACCTTAAATGGTTCAATATTCGAGTGTTCTATGACAAACAGAATAATCGTTATATATTTCTGAACTGCTGTAGGGTTCTTACAGATTTTTTTGATGTGTAACGCGGAATTTGTACGCATATAAGAATACGAGAAGCCATTTTTATAAATCAGAAGTGACACAAAAATTTTCAAATTCTCGTGAGAACATGTTAGAATTCAGATATTTCTATGTATTATTTAGGCGAGTTGTAGGTTAGCAATTTTTATTTCAGTTGGCGTCATATGACATGGAGGACGCTGAGATACGAAGAAATCTGCAAGAAAAACAACCAATTCCCCTACAACCTAGCGAGGATAAAAGTAGCAAACTCTCTTGGGGTAGCAATGGGTGAGAGAGTATACGTAGAAAAGGTAGTCCAGCCTATAGATAACTCAACTCGCAAATTTTTTCAGTGTTAAGGATCGCCTTCATTCATTTTGCAGAAATTATCCGTTTTCGCGTCATAATTTCGGATGCATAGTAATTACTGACGATGTAATATTATAGAAAATTTATACTTTACGAGTTGTTTAATATTATTGTGCGTAATTTTAATTATGTGTTATCTGCTTGCTGTAAAATGTTGAGAACATATAACAATTTTATTAATAAGTTCTCGACTTTTTACAACAAGCAGATACCACACAATTGAAATTACGCAAAAAAATATTAAACAACTCGTAAAATGTTAATTTTATATAATCGTACAATGTTAGTAACTGCAATGAATCCGAAATTATGACCCGAAAACGAAGAATTTCTGCAAAAAATGGCGAAACCGAGCTTAAATTACTCACAGAATAAGTAGGCACTAAAAAATTTTGCTAATTCATTTTAGGTATAGTCTTGGAACGCATGTATATTTTTGCTGTGTTTACAATTGGGCCATAGTTTAACCGACACGCCGCCCAGGTAAACTCTGAGCCAAGAATAGACTTGCAAGGAAACGAGGCCCGAATCCCATGTCACCCGGTCTAGAGTAAAGAAGGCTACCTTCTGGGACAACAACCAATGAACAAATAGCCGAGGCTCTTAAGTACATTGGCCAGTGGAGTCTATCCAACAGGTGTCCAGATCGTGAACCCCAGCCATACAAGCCAGCAGAATGCCGTTCACTGACCAATATGTCAGAATGCCGTTGTTAATCAGCGCCCGGTGACTTACCTGCCAGCCGCAAGCCCATCCACAGGGTCACCTGTTTTTTCGCGAAAATATTTACGCGAAGGCTAGACTCCAATGTCCTACGGCATACGTGCAGTTTTCGTTTGCTTATTGGCCACGTGTCTTTGCCGCGAAACAGTTCCTGACGTGACTGGGCCAATCACAATCAGGTAACTCCGACACTCAGTATCCATGCTTCGCCGGCAGACACCTTCAATGCGTGACAGTTAAAATCATCCAATCACGAAAGTGGATCTGAGCTCTAGTGTTTTGGAGTACAAGTAGTTCTGGAATATTTTCGCGGAAAACAGGTGGCCCCACCCGTCCAATATGGAATATTCCTAAGCAAGTATTAGCCGACAGAAACACAAGTCCCGCTCCAGAGCCTCGCGTGGTTGAACTGCGGATAGGTACGCCCACATAAGGGGAACGGCCACTTATTTTAGTTTCTGTATACTTGCCTATTCCATGATTTCTTGTTGTCTGCCACTGACTTTCGCAATATGACGGTGAGCCGGATACACCAACTAAGTGAACAATTTCTAAGGAATGGTGCTGGGAATCCAACCAAGGCAAGTACGCTATAGTCGGTTACTTACAACTTTTCTGAAGCCATGTTTAGGTTTTACTTCCAGGATATTACTCCACCTCATGCAAACAAAGGTTAGAAAATTACACCATATGGCCAACGCACCGCATCGTGCGCACTCAAGTGTAATAATACTTTGCATAAGAACTATTTCTTACTAGGCATAACCTTTTTTTTCTCTGTACTTTTTTTCATATTATTTATAAACGGAATATTGTAATACGTAGATAAAATCTAAGTAAACGTTCAATTTTATATAAAAAAAAACTTTTATGTTTACGAGAGAATAAAACGCTTGTGACACATTTAGGAAACAAACAAATACGCCATACATGGAGTTTTTCTTTTTCAAAGATTTTATTCAAAAAGTACAAAGAAACCACAANTTCATATTATTTATAAACGGAATATTGTAATACGTAGATAAAATCTAAGTAAACGTTCAATTTTATATAAAAAAAACTTTTATGTTTACGAGAGAATAAAACGCTTGTGACACATTTAGGAAACAAACAAATACGCCATACATGGAGTTTTTCTTTTTCAAAGATTTTATTTAAAAAGTACAAAGAAACCACGAATAGACTATACCCACAATATCATACAGGCACCTGGATTAACAGAGACAAAATATTGAAACCGAAATAGAAATAATCCTTCCAACAGAATTGTAACGGCTCTTTGTGTATCACAGGTGATAAAAGCGAATAATTTACAACAAGCCTCAAAGTGGCAGCTATCAAACAATATACGAATACGTGAAACCTACACGAAACACTCCAGAAGATTACACAGTAACTTCTAAAATCGTCCTAGGTTTTAGCAGCCCGGGAAATTTGTGAAAGCGCGAAGGGGAAGGGCTGGAAATATTTGATTACGCTTGGTGGCTGCTGTTGCTGCAGGGTTCTCGTAGTGGAAAACAATCCGACCGCACGCGACCTCTACTCGATTACGCTCGATATAACTCGATGCGGGTTCGTCGACTCGATTAGTGCTAGAAGACTCCGTGGGGGCCGCACGGGAGACGCGGCATTTGAAGGGGGCCAGGGAGCTGTTCGGAATGAACAGCCCTAATGGCACAGCGGAGAGGGAAGTTAATTTCATTATAGTTCGCGCCATGAGCACTTGGCGACGGGTCTAAAAATCTTGTTAGGGTAGGCGTCGTGTAGGGAGAGCGACAAGAAACATTCTGTACCCTGTAGCTCTAGCAGCTCCCGCCGTGAGACAAGGACAACAAGAAAGTGAAGTGTTCCTAAGATGCAATTTGTTCTGTTCCTACATTGGACTTCCATCATAACATATCTTATTAACAATTTATCACTGGGCTAAATTGGTGCGAAACATCTGTTATGCGCCTATAAGGAGGTGAACATTCCGTTAACTGTCGCGCATTACCCACGTCACGTCTTCATTTCTCTTGCCCACTCAGAACCCACTAGAGGACGCGGTGGTGTAATGGTTAGACTCTCGCCTCCCACCAAGGTGAACCGGGTTCAATTGCCGATGGGATAGCTCCCGGATTTTCGCATTTCGTGTCGGACGATGCCGCTGGTCGGCGGGTTTTTCTCAGGGATCTCCCGTTTTCCCCGCCACGCCCTTGCATTCCGGCGCTACTCTATACTCACCTCACTTAGAATCCACCAGCTCTACCGACGAATGTCTGTTATTGGCCCATGTATAAGGATGTCAGTTTCACGGGATAGTGTTTGTAAGTTATCATGCTCAGTAACGTATAGAATGACATTGACTAGATAGGAGTTTAGTATTATAACATTGAGGTACTACTAATAACTCACTGTTCGTATGGTATACGAGCATCGTGTTTAAAGCGTGAAGGTAGGTTAGGAAAAATCCTCCGTGACACTTTCAACCTGCGGAACGCACTTAATGTAGCCAACGTTTCCTGAGGTTGGGTAAAACTGAAAAAGAAATATGGTTGCCAAATGGTTACGTAACCGTATTATTATACCATATTTATTAGGTATATTTATCTCGCACTGTAGTTCTCATTTCACTGTGCTGATACAGTTGCCGATTCATGAAGAACGATTTCTAAAATCCACTCTGCGGTTGATTTTTTATACTTAGACGAATTAGTGACTGCAGTTTTATAAACGCATTTAAAAAAACAAAACAGTATAATCAATAATCATGAGATATATTNGACGAATTAGTGACTGCAGTTTTATAAACGCATTTAAAAAAACAAAACAGTATAATCAATAATCATGAGATATATTTAAGACCACACGAGTAACTAACATTCTGAATAGTTAAGAAAACATATAAAAAGTGTCCAGTGTAACGCAGTGAAAACTACTTTTTATTTACCTTTAATTGCATATAAACTTTTATTTTAACTAGCAAGGATGTACGCTTATCATATCACCGACGGTTGCATTCCAAAAGAGACCCACGCTGAGCTGTGCAATGCAAAGTGAGGATATAATTTGGCACACGGCCTCAATAATTCAGACTTCCTCCGCGAAGCAAGCAGCGAAGGTGTTTCCAAATGCTATGTGTTTTGGCACAAGTAATTTATCACTTTGTTTGGTATTCCTCGAAACTTCCACACTTGCATTCCGCGCCAGAGTTTTAATTTAATTGATATGCCGCGAGTGACACAATTCCCAACGTCCTTTTCTCGGAACTTTGCGAAAGAACCCATAACTCACGCGGCGCATGATACAATGCCGTTGCCACAGTTCTCAAACCCGTTCCCGACCGGCTGCGAGTTTTGAGAAAGAAGGCAAATATGTTTTATTAATGCACGTTAAGTCAGATTTATGGCGGAGTTATCGCCGTGAATCTTAATCGGTAAGAACTCGGTTTCGTGATTGTGCTTCGAGGTTAGCTTCGGCGGTTCGTATTTGTATCTGTTGAAAGGATGGGCTCTATTTATTTACTTGCACCCCCCTCTAGTCCNATATTTATTTACTTAAACTCCTCTCTAACCTTCATACTAGCTTAGTTGGCGTGGCGACTGAACGCAATTGACCGGGGTTTGACTTTAGCCGCCAGCAGTGCACGCAAATAGCGTTGCAACGTGCCTCAAACAATCGTGTGGTTCTGTAACAGGAACTGATACGTGCCATGCTTATAAGACGTATCAAAATCTCTCTCATATTGCCAATATTATTTTTAAGATGGGCACTGGCATAACTTAAGATACTTTTACGTAGTACTAGACTGCCTATGAATTGTGTGCAGGACTTCTTAACAACCTCAACTGCAAAGTTTCAACCAATGAAGTTAGAGGGTCGTCGTTTCAAGTTCCATAATTACAAGCAGCAAGACAAAATTTCTGCACGTCAGTTACGTTCTTTGCACGTAGAGGTGATGAGTACTTCATTAGCGTGCCTGTGTCGCCCTTAACGCTGTCAGTGTCTGTACACGAAAGTTTCAAAGTACCTTAACCGCAAAAACGGCACCCTTAAATAAACCGCATGATTTGCTCACTCTTCTTACAGCAGNTATAAACCGCATGATTTGCTCACTCGTCTTACAGCAGTACTGCCAGAGTTCTTGGTACAGTTGTCAGGTCTCCGCTACATCGCCGTAATCCCCATAGCAAATTCCCTCCTACTCTTATTGTAATGGTTCCAAAAAACATCTAGCGTTTCTTCAAGTGTAAGGAATAGATTCCTTGATCCTAATTTATAAAAATACAAGTCTACAAGTTACATGCAACATTTTCACAATTGTAAAATTGGGTTTTTTCAAGAATACTGTCTGTCCGACCTACCAAAGGTGGAACACTGATAAAAATTTACTACTAAGTCTAATAGTCGTTACTTGTGTTTGTTTATGTTCCTTTTACAAACGTATTGCTTTGTTTTTTTAATGAATATTATGTGCATATTAATAAATAAAATGGAAAAACATAAAATCAAATTAAAAATAAATGCTAAATTTCTTATTTGGCCGTGTATTTGTTATGTCAAACACATACTTATATATGGAAACAGAAGGAAATCTTTACTTTAAAGGGACTCCNTTGGCCGTGTATTTGTTATGTCAAACACATACTTATATATGGAAACAGAAGGAAATCTTTACTTTAAAGGGACTCCTACAGAATTTTTCCATACATTCGCGTAATGTGGAAATAACATTGTTAGCATTGTGAAATTATGTAATAATATAATACCAATATTCTCTTTGTGCACACCATTTTCTGAAACAGCGAAAATTGAACATATTCAATGTATGTTTACATAAGTGGTTTCATTTGTTTCCGAACAGTAAATATTATAGTAAAAAATGCTCTTGAAATCTTGTTAAACTTGGACTTGTTAACTATTCTACTTAGGTATTGATGCAAGTAAAATTATTTCCCAATGTAAAAGTTCCTTAATGAAACCAAACTAAAAAAATACCTGTAAAAATCATTTGTAACTTGTTAAAGTTCACATGTATCTGCAAGTGTTGACTTGTAGCTTAATGAAACCACAGTATCCAACTTTCTACAAGTTACAAGAGTAAGTTGTAACTTATATTAAGGGCAGTAGTGACTCGATAACATTCTTTATCCAACTGCCTCTTGGCGTTGTTAGTTCCTCATCCCTCAGAGTCCTATTGTGTCCGTGGTGGTGTGTCTGGCTGCTTCCATGCCGCAGAAGGCAAAGCTAAGCCAAGCCATACATGCATACCTGGCTTCCTTCACAACGCAGTCGACTGCAACTCCAATATTCATCTTTATCCTTTATTCATGGGAATAACAATAAGTCTATTAAAATTAAAAGTTTAAATTATTGCCATTAAGTTTACATTATTTTCTCAACATTTCATAAAATAAGCTGTCACCATGGTTATGTTTGGAGTACCTTGGTATAGTGACATGATGCAATGTAATTTTATCAAAANATAAAATAAGCTGTCACCATGGTTATGTTTGGAGTACCTTGGTATAGTGACATGATGCAATGTAATTTTATCAAAATAAATTTTATTTAAAAAATATAACTAATCTCTTTAATCTTAACTCTATGAATAAGTATACCTAAAATACAAAAAATCAATTACTTGGTATTAAAATAACCTATTATTTAGGATAAAGTCAGAACATATAGAGAAGTGCTAGTTGTAATATCGTTCAAATATAGCACAATATATCTTAACTTATATATAAATAACGTAACTCTTGGGGATGAAAGGGCTTGAGAGTGGTGGGATTATATCTGGGCCCAGTTGCCTCCTTCAGGACGCAGTTTTAGGGTGGAACTATGCCCACATTCTATTATCTCACATGAATCTATTTGTCAAGTTGTGCACCATTTCTGCCAGTTAATTAAAATAGTTTCCATCATAAACAATTCCATCTGAAATTTTCGAAACAAACATTTTTGGAAAATAATATTTTTACGTAATAAAAATATATAGGTAATAAATATTTTTAAAATTTAAATTTTTTAAAATTTGCTAATAGGAATAAACACAGATCCAACGCCTTGCATTTTATTTCAAAGCGCGTATTCGCGTCTAAGGAATGTCGTCAGAAGGCGATGGCTCACCTGTCCGTCCGTCGAAAGTTAAAGTTTAGGAAATATTTGACGGGTGGACGGGTAGAAAAAAAGTTGCACTGTGATTGATGGAAGATCACGTGACCGCTGGACTGACGGATGCGACGGATGGTTGTGAGTCCAGTTTGAACGTGTCTCGATTCACTGTTAGCGATGTCATTGTAAAGTGGAAGCGTCACGGAAACACTGGGCCCAAGCGTCGCTCTTTGCCCGCGACTCATCGGGATCGGTTAACTCTGCAAAGGATGTAGCGTGAACCACGTCGTCGTCAGATCCCGGGAGATTTCCACAGCTCCGGTGGCGATTGCCGTGGGTATGGTTGCCGTTTCTTCAATTACAGCATGACAATATCTGCCAGAGCTCGCGGGAGCAGCAGAAAATTAAGACATTACACTTTTAAGCATATCCACGAGTAAGAGAACCGTCATACCCGGGGCGAGACGCCTCTGCGTGGTGCTGAATTGTCGCCTATACACGGAAACAGAAATGCTAGCAAATACAGTATGAGCGTGAACATTGCCTCGGCGCTGGGCGTCGTGTGACACTGGCGTCCCGGGATCGAATCTCGTGTAAGCTCATGTGCTATCTGGCGTAAGTTTGATTTGGCTCTATATTTGACCCTTTTTGCGAATTTCAAACTACAATATTTACAACATTAGAACATTTTTTTTTACTTCCAAGTAGTCTAGGTTTTAAGTACGCTATTGTGACACAAGTGTAAAAACATTTGCGGAAGAAAATGTATTTTAAAATTTCTTTGGGCCCTAAAAATTGCACTGTTTTAAAGAAAACTATCACAGCAATTGCAAACTTATTTCTAGTAACCATATGTTAAATACTCGAGTATAGCAGCTTAGATATATTTAGCGTGACAATTTATTTAGCCTTGAAGACAAGACATGCGCAAACGTAGTTTTATTGTTTGGCTATCATTTTCCAGAACCTCGTAATGACGCTGTAGTTATCTGTTAATTTCGTTAATAACATTTTTTTTATTGTATGTCTTGTTACATGCCAGAGGACACTTTCATTGGGACAGTCAACTCAGGACCACAATGAATGACAGCCGGCCAATAAAGGAAGTTAGTTGCACGATACAAGAGGACCATTGTGAAAAAGGGAAGCGGAAAGAGGAAAGAAAAAACTACATTCCTCCGATGCTGGATATTTTGTTGAATGCAAGCGAAAGTGCGAGGACCTTGGATGTGCAAGTATTGCCCATTGTAACCCAGCGTACACTAATGTTCACATAACGCCCAGCAAGGTTATTTTTGGCCGACACTCACTGTGACACTCATTGCCCAGCGACCTTGCCCGTGGCTAACTCACTCGTAAACCGCACAACTGTTTTAGTTAATGAGCGGTTCATATTGCTTTAGCAGAACAACAAGCATACATCTCGTTGGTAATGATAAGGAAAGAAGATCCAAAATGTTTCTTATTTGCAATGCTGGGAACCATAAATCAAATCGGGTCTGAGAGACATGTGCTAACTTATAATATACAAAAAAAAATGTCAAGGAAAGTAACCCTCAATTAAAAAAATATATGTATATCTGTGGGTTGGATGACATCCCCATTNAAAAAAAAATGTCAAGGAAAGTAACCCTCAATTAAAAAAATATATGTATATCTGTGGGTTGGATGACATCCCCATTGATCTACTTGAGTAAGCGTCTCCGTGGGTTGTAACAGATAGGTAGGGCTGGGGAGAAGTGCGAGACGCACTTGCAGGGTTCAGCTCGCCCGGCAGCTCGGGCAGTTCTGGCGGCCAGCGACGTGACACTGACCGGGTACAACTGGCCTGCTGCGGGCGGCGGGAGCAGCCACGTGACGGCTGTACCTGCAGCATCCTTCCAGTACAACTGCACATGCATCACTGCCACTACCTCGGCGCTCCACAGCCATAGCGGAACACTATCAGCAGCCAGTCTAATTGTTTCTGCTTGTCTGTAACCTGGTGCCGTCCTAACACTCCGCCTCGGCAGTTCAATTAATTACAGGTAAAGGGAAAGTATGTAAGTATCAATTAGATTTCTCAAATGCAGTCACACTACATATTCAAAATACTGCTCAGGTGTAAGTCTGTTGTTGGTTTGTGCAGGACTGAGAGAGTAGTATAATAATTTTCTTGTTAACATACATTTTAATTTAGGGTAAGGGAAAATTTTTTTGGGCGTGGAGGGAGTGCGGACAAATATTGGGAAGGAAGAAAACTTGTAAAACTGAACTATATTTAATATTGTGTCACGAGAAGACTCGAAAGGAGACAAATAAACAAATTAGTTTTTTCCACGAAATAATTGTCATATTTGATGCTGTGGCTGTTTTCTTGGCCTGTTTTTTGTATTACTTTCTAAAGAAAATCATAGTCACTTATATGCAAATCATGCACATAATTAATAATTGTTTAACATTCAGGGAGAAATATATATTTAGAAAAAAAAATATTAACTCTTTTCAAGGAGGATAATTTTTACTCTGCGTAAAATAATTTCAAGCTATAGAAGTAACTAAGCAACTACTATAACAAGTTCTCGGTATTATTTTAGACTCAGTGTGACACTGAATGACGCTGAGTTTTGCAATGCTAGTGAAAACATCATTTTTATTAATTTTGGTAAATATATAACTTGGATTGCTTGCAGTTTGGTGTTTATTTCTGGCAACTTCTACTAAGGATTCTGGCGAAAAGTCAGTTACGTATTTTATATCATATACATATGTCTTTCTGATATTCCCGTAGCTTCAATTTTATCTGAAGAATAAACCAACCTTTAAACAATAACTGTTTTTAATCTGGTTGGCTGGAAATGTGAAGAGGAAATACAAATAATGCCAATATTGTATGTGTAAACTACTTCTCCGTTTATTTCAGGCTTTAGCCTGGCTGCCGTTCTATGAAATTGTATCATTAAATAATAACTGAAACGAGGAAAAATATTTTGCATTGCTGTAGACACCCTCACTAATACTCCCCCAGTTTAAAACATTATTAAAATGTTTTTTTGTTATTTCTAAAACAATAAACAAATACGATTCTAGTTCTATAAAATCATTTATACATTTTCAACTAGTAAGCATACAAAACCCTGCAGAAAAAACTGAGTAGGGATAAAATTTTATCAATTTCTTTAAGAAATGACAAGGTTCTTAAATGTAGACTGCGTTCATGAGAGCTAACGCTTCAGGTAACAACATAATACCGAAACAACCCGTTATTATTTTGGTATAACCAAGGAATCTTAACAAAATATTCCAGTGTTGAAACAAACGCTGTGGTAGCAGAAACATTATTCGTAATTCGGAAAAGTCTCAGTCAACAAGGAAAATAAATATAGAAGTTACGTTGAACTTTAAGAATTTTATTACTGATTATTTATTTTATATTAATGCGTATTTTGTAACTCAAGAACAATGACTGTTTTGTTGCGTATTTTGTAATTCAAGAAAAATAACTTTTGTTTTGATGTTCTCGCAGTTGACTTAAAAAATCATGAATAAATAACATTTTTTTTGTCACCACGTCAGCATGTGCAGCGAACATTTATTTTGTACATAATAATTAAAAATATTTTGTTCACATGTTTTTTTTAATCTTCTAAGTAGAATATTTTACGATTCGAAATTACTTGTAGCAGGATTTTAAACGTCATCTTACGGTTTGCTGCCTTAGTGAGAATAAAATTTTTACTTTTGTACTTTACAAGTGACAGGGTTAATATTTAGTTGAGTATTTGCTGTTGACTTTCGTTCACCTTGATTTTGCCAGTAAAACTGTGTTTCTACTGAAAAGTACCACATACAAGTGATTGTAGTTCAGCCCTAAACAAATATCTCTTCTCATAAGTTGAGCATCTTGTACAACTATAAAACTGAATTTCTTTTCAGACTGATCATTTTAAAACCGTACGGGACTATCGCAGTTGAAGATAGCTTTTATAGGCCGTTCACGATCAACTGACCACTTTTGAAAACCCTGCTTAAGTATGCTTTTGTATCCATCCGCCATACGTAAAATTTACATTACCATTGATCTAGTAACTTTATTCATTCATCATCAGAGTGAGAAAATGAAATTGTTGAAACCTAAATGTTTTACAAACATGCCAATTAGTTCTCTAAACTGTATAAAGAAACAAAAACATGATCTTGATTTGCTCTCTATATATATATATATAATGCAATACGTCACGAAAAAGGACTATTTTATTTAATTCGCTGCCAACTTAAACTGGGAGATTACTTGCAAACTTGTACGTAGCATAAACGCAGTTAATGGTCAGCAATTATTTCTCGATGGTTGATTTCAAAAGTGTGTGAAGAGATTTGCGCGGCTGTTAACAGCGAGGTCTTGAGAGATGATTTCAAAAGAAGTCACTTTACCGTGAACAGCCTGCAGTAGTCATTCCTATTCCCGTTTGAACCCCACAGAGCGGCAGCACCGACGACTAACAACCTTACTTTAATGTTTGGCGGAAACTCAACTCCTCTTGAAATATTTCTGGACTCCCTCCAAGTAACGGAACGGACAGTAATCGTGTATACTGCTTTTTATCCGAAGTCTGTTAGAAAGTTGTTCTGAATGAGGACGTGCCAATATGTATGCAGGTTCACGCTTCCAAACTTTCTTGAAAACAAAATCGTTAAAACTGTAATTGATTATCTGTTGAAATCCATACACGTTATGCTGGGCTTATTTGTGGGTACGCAACGTTTTTTGTAACTCGGTAGAAATCAGGTCATTGAAACGTGTACAAAACATAAGCCAACAACATCAAAATTCCGCGTGGTTCGGCGTCCACCGTAGTCACAGAGGTTCCAGCCTTTCTGTAAGGTTAACCCACCGACCAGAATCTAAACAGATACTACGGGTTCGATTCTTCGAGGGGGCAGTCGTTAAACGGAGCCTGGGGTTTGACGTCAGATGAATTTTCGAACACCTTGTTCCTCTAAAACGGCAAGATCAAACCTCTCTTGACTTTTCCACATTGTAAAAAATTTCTGGTAATCTTTCTAAACTACAATGAAAGTTTTTAATCTCTAAATTGTATGGAAATAATACCACATGACGCAAATATACGGTTTCATTTTAAGTGTTTGTTGAAGTCGCAAGAGTAGCAAATTGCAGTTTCTCANTACCACATGACGCAAATATACGGTTTCATTTTAAGTGTTTGTTGAAGTCGCAAGAGTAGCAAATTGCAGTTTCTCTTAAATCTGACGCTTTCTTCACTTGCGGTAAGGGTTTAACTTCTAAATATTTTGACTGCGAAGTTTATCTCAGACGTTATACTTAAACCGCATTACAAATTTCCATGAAATATATTTCACGACNTATTTTGACTGCGAAGTTTATCTCAGACGTTATACTTAAACCGCATTACAAATTTCCATGAAATATATTTCACGACTTTCTAATGACATGAAAAATTATTTCCAGCTGTATTCTAACTTATCAAATTGGTTAAATTATAAGATTTGTACACAAATTCTTATATAAATTTTAAATACCTACAACTCTTTTCATTAATGTCTAAACCAAATATGTCACGCACTGCCACTTCTGTAGACAGTTTAGTCAAACAGGTATATTTGAAAAATAAAAATATGCCAGGGGAACCACAGAAATGATTACTTTCAAATCTAGCCCACAAATAGTTCTAGGACACGCCACCTTAAGCAAGTACGATTACAGTACTTCAATAATTAATTTTCGAAGTGGCGGACATAGTAACTCCTCAGCCAGTTCCCATCACATTCTGTATGCAAATGGTAGTATGGAGGGCCACCTAAAGGTTTTATAAAATATTACATTATTTTCAAAGCGGCGGTGATGTTCTTGTAATGTTTTAGGCGCTAGGCCCTAAGTAACTGATACCACTGAATTGATTCAACTTAACCTATGTGTACTGACGTGTTTATTATGTACACTGATTTCACTAAAGAATCGCTTCAATTGTCTGCCATTTTGGATGGTAGGCCTGCCGTTTCTAAAAACTTGTCATGGGTTAAATCTTATCTGGGGAACCACTTGAGTGAATGCTATCAAATCTAGTGAAATATCCTTTAGGCTTGGGCAATCTTTTTAAACACACGGTATTCTCCTAGCTAAATCTTTGAGTACCTGATTAACATTGTGTTCTTGGAAATATGTGTAGAGACAAGTATGTAATTCAGTTAAGTATATCTGTAACTACTTGAAAATTTACTTGTATCTTTATCCCTTTCTCCTAACTGCTAACCGACTGAGAGACAACATTTAGCTCAGAGACTTATTGGGGAGTTTTACACACGAAGCCAGCGTGCAGTATGTAGGCTACACCACAAAGCACCGAGGAATGACAGCGACACATAAACATGCGTTGCATACAGGAAATAATAAAGGCGAATGAGCAAATAACAGTTAACTTTCCCGCTACGTGGGTATAAGGTGTGCCGCTACGTGTTTGAAGTGTAGAAAATTCTTTCCAACAGTACGCAAACGCTGTCGCCGTCCGTTATCACTCGACCTCGTCGTATTTCACAGCCATCTGGAAGAATTTCAACTCAATGGATGTAGTTCTACATGATCAAGACGGAGTCGTTTTTGCCTTGGGTCGTGTGCTCGTTACAGTGTAGGTCGCTAGGAGTGCTCTCAGTCCTGAACCTGCGATGTGAATGTATCGAGTACGAAAGCGGGTGGAAAACCTGGGACAGAAAATAGGAAAGTTCAAAGGTAGAAAGAAACCTGGTTTGCAATCCAATCATTGCAGCTAGCAACTAGCTAGTTTACAAGCTATAACGCACTCGTAAAGTCAATATANCCTGGTTTGCAATCCAATCATTGCAGCTAGCAACTAGCTAGTTTACAAGCTATAACGCACTCGTAAAGTCAATATGCATAATTCCGTATTAAAAAAAAAAATTGGTGCGTGTACTTATGTACGCACGTTAGAAGTTATTGAAGAAACCGCACTGATTTAATTTTAAATATTACGTATGCAAATAATTTATGTAAGTAGGAAAAACGATCAAATTACCGAAGTCATCAAATACAATTAATAAAGGTTTGATTAAAGAATATAACTAAATAACCCTCAACGCCCCAACAGAAGTATCACTTAATAAAATAATACTTAAAAAATTAACCTCAAATACTTGAAAACACTTTCAAAATTTTATTATACATTTTTATCACTGACAAAGTAAAATTAATTAATTATGTATATATATATTCACAATGAATTACTAATATAAATTAAGTGTTTTTCAATTTGCTTATTGCATGAACTGCTTTTCTGTCGGTTTTAAATATAACCACGTGCTATTTTCTGTAGCTTGCGTTTGTATATAGCTAGACGATACGCGCATGCACGTTGGGTCATACCCCTTCCACGTTCACCGTCGAATTTCGTTACACTGTGCGCGCGCAACTTCCGTTGCACACTAAACTTTTACCCTCAACGCGCCAAAAGAAGTATAACATCAAAAACCTATTCCGGCTAGAAATTTACAAATTGTACCATTGCAAGCATAATAATTTATATTCGAAGACAACTTTAGCAGAGAATAAATAGTTAATGATGAATTTAAAATATTGGTTAATTTTTATTCCTAACTGAGATAACCATTTTTGTGCACTTCAGAATTATTTACCCACATGTCAGTTTGATATTTTAAAACATTTTCTTTGGAAATACTGTTGTAGGCTTAATCCTTTTGTTCTCCTTTGTTGTCGTTGGAAGTTTTGAGAAAACGTTTATTACGAAGATACTGCGTTCCATGTTAGAGAGGTGATGGTAGTGGCGTTTGGTGAAGTGTTGCAAGGTAATCTGGTGTTTGCTCAGTACTGTACACACTCGGCGCACGCTGCAGGAACCAGTAACCAGAGTGGAGCCGGGAGAAACTGCATGTATTGCGGCCGAGAGAGCGGCGAGGCACCCATTACACACACGTGCTGCGACGTCAACTGCTCTACTACGTCTACTACTACGGCTANCCTGGTTTGCAATCCAATCATTGCAGCTAGCAACTAGCTAGTTTACAAGCTATAACGCACTCGTAAAGTCAATATACATAATTCCGTATTTAAAAAAAAATTGGTGCGTGTACTTATGTACGCACGTTAGAAGTTATACTTCTTTGGCGTGACTAAATTAAAATTTTATTACGTATGCAAATAATTTATGTAAGTAGGAAAAACGATCAAATCACCGAAGTCATCAAATACAATTAATAAAGGTTTGATTAAAGAATATAACTAAATAACCCTCAACGCCCCAACAGAAGTATCACTTAATACAATAATACTTAAAAAATTAACCTCAAATACTTGAAAACACTTTCAAAATTTTATTATACATTTTTATCACTGACAAAGTAAAATTAATTAATTATGTATATATATATTCACAATGAATTACTAATATAAATTAAGTGTTTTTCAATTTGCTTATTGCATGAACTGCTTTTCTGTCGGTTTTAAATATAACCACGTGCTATTTTCTGTAGCTTGCGTTTGTATATAGCTAGACGATACGCGCATGCACGTTGGGTCATACCCCTTCCACGTTCACCGTCGAATTTCGTTACACTGTGCGCGCGCAACTTCCGTTGCACACTAAACTTTTACCCTCAACGCGCCAAAAGAAGTATAACATCAAAAACCTATTCCGGCTAGAAATTTACAAATTGTACCATTGCAAGCATAATAATTTATATTCGAAGACAACTTTAGCAGAGAATAAATAGTTAATGATGAATTTAAAATATTGGTTAATTTTTATTCCTAACTGAGATAACCATTTTTGTGCACTTCAGAATTATTTACCCACATGTCAGTTTGATATTTTAACATATTTTCTTTGGAAATACTGTTGTAGGCTTAATCCTTTTGTTCTCCTTTGTTGTCGTTGGAAGTTTTGAGAAAACGTTTATTACGAAGATACTGCGTACCATGTTAGAGAGGTGATGGCAGTGGCGTTTGGTGAAGTGTTGCAAGGTAATCTGGTGTTTGCTCAGTACTGTACACACTCGGCGCACGCTGCAGGAACCAGTAACCAGAGTGGAGCCGGGAGAAACTGCATGTATTGCGGCCACTCACGAGAGAGCGGCGAGGCACCCATTACACACACGTGCTGCGACGTCAACTGCTCTACTACGTCTACTACTACGGCTATTAAGAGGCCGATATGCAAACCAGCAAACGATTAGGTATAGNATTAAGAGGCCGATATGCAAACCAGCAAACGATTAGGTATAGCACAGAGCAAAACACAGCTTACCTTGCAACAGTTCTCCACACGCCGCTGGGTGATGGGACATAGAATCAGGGGAGACATGCCCAGAGAGGTCGACAGCTACTCTTTAGCTTGTGTTTTTGAACAAGGCATTCGCAAAGGGGAGATAACACTGTTCCGGTACGCCACCGATCCTAACATGACATTTTCTGGAAAAATTAATCCACTAAAGAGATTGAAGAGAAACTGGAAACGCGAATGCCTTGTTACAAACGTTTTGCGTCAAGTGGGTTGGCTTGACGTGCAATTGTGATTTCTCGCTGTGCTTACAAATGCGTGATGGGCATGGTGGGATACCGGGACACACACTTAACACTGCAACACTGGAGATAGCTGATTTGAGCACATACCACAGAAGTAGGTGATTGCAACATTTGAACTGAGAAATTAATGTGTAACTGAACGTGTTACTGTCTGGGTATGAATGGATAAATGGTGTTGTTCATATAAAAATCCCAGTTGTTAGAACAAATTATAAAATTAAAATTACAGTTCGGTAATGTTTGCGTTTGTTAATCAGGGGAAAATAATTCATAACAATATGCGGTGCTAGCAATCACAAAAAAAAAATCTCTTTGTAGCATCCAACAATCATTTTTGTTCCAAACTTTTCCGATGTATAGTACGCTGGGTGGGGCGAAGACTAAACATTCGATGACAGACTGACAGGAACGTACATCTGTAGCGACCGCATAACTTGTTCATATGTTTCGGCGATGACAGTTTCTAGGCCCACTCTGTCTTGTGCGCACGAACTAAGCACTCAATCGTACCCCTTACAGCTTCCTGTCACACTCTCGTTGTACTTTTTTCTTCTACGGCAAGCGGTACACACACAAACGCGCTCCTCGGAATGTCACATTGTCCTGTAAATCAAATGTAAAAAATAATTGTTTGACTTTGCTTTCGGACTGGGGTCTTTTAGAGCAATTGGTTCGTTAAATTAAGTAACTTGATAAATTTTAAAGAAAAAGTGGAATTTATTGTTAAAAATACTAAGAACGCCTGATAATGGCAGGCTGTAAACCCCTTGCTTACTTGACAGTCATAAAATTATTCATGTCGAATGCCGAGCATAAGCATTATCTGTGCAGATACAACAACGCGACCACAGAGGGGATGAGAGCGCAGAGACGAAATTGCGTGGTAGTTCCTTTCATGGTGACGTATCTAATCTCTGACTGGCTGCGCGAGGCTCTGGGAACGGGCCGTGTGTATTACTGGCCACTGCGTGCTGTGAAAGGTTCCCTATTTCCTGAACTGCCGGTTGGCAGGGTCAGGCGCTGATGGGCGAATGGCATTCCAGCACGTCGCTGGACGCCATTCTGCTGGAGTGTGCAGGTGGAGTTCGCAGATAGTGGCTGTTTCACCTCTGTGTACTCTGTAGCGTGACAACTCACCTACCACGACCACCAAGAAATCTCACTCGTGGGAACTGAAAAGAAAAATTGCAAGTTCAATGACCCATAGGCTATATAAGCAGTTGTTTAAGCTGTATAATCCAGCGTATGTCACTTACTGATTGCTGTTTGGTTTCACAGCATCCTCCGTGACTAGGCCTGTATTCTGTTGCAGCTTTGTTAATGGCACACGGGCCCAGAGTCTTTGTGAACGTGTCAATTAAGTTACACAATTGCATGGTAACACAAAATACGAGAGTTTCAAATATAGGCTGTGCAAAACGAATCCCCTTACCCACTGAATGTGAACAGAATATATGGGGCTACTTTATAATATAAAAAAAGGCTGTTAGAGTTCGTTTCTTAAAATTATGGCTGGCCTTATTCAAACTGGTAAAATTACGGATCCAAAAACGATGTTAACCAACGATTTATTTTTTTCAGAAGAAAGGTGCAATACATTTGCTACAAGCTGCTGAACAAAGTTATTTTTTCTTTCAGAATTTCCTTCAACTTTCAGCACATGTTGCAGGTGAAGAAAGAAAATACGAGATACTTTCCCCGACGGTCAATTACATGGGAAAACGCGCGTGCACGGGTTGACGTCTTAGATGCAGGCGGGCGATAAGGGCGTGCCGGCAGGCCAATTTGCCGCCGTGTTTCAATAACAGCGTTAAAGCGAGGACATGCGCGCGTCCAGCTGTAAGCAGCACGGCTCGCCTCGTCTCCTGCGCTCGGCAGCGCAATTAGGCGAGCGGCGCGCATGCGCCTGTTACCGGCACCGCGTCAGCAAGATCAGCGCCATAGCCGGGTGTGTGTCCGCGCGCGCAGTCTTGCGCTGCCGGTAATGAGGGCGGTTGGAAGGCGTGCAGGGGAGCGGCTGGAGGGGGTTAATTCCACGGGCATTATTATCCACTTTGCGGAGGACCCCGAAGCCCCGCTACGAGTCCGCCAGGCATTCGGGGGTCAATTAGCGAGCCGGCTAATGGAACACCGAGTCGCAATTATTTTGCCTCCCCTTCCTATCCTCCACGAACTACAATAACCGGTAACAAGACGATCCTTGCCCTCTCTCTGTGGTAATCAAGCGTGTGTCATCCGTGTACGCGAATTTGTAGCTTTCACAGCACGCCTGTCGGCAAATTACGCGGTAGGCGGTAAAGACGCTGGGAGTTCTCACAGGGATCGACTCCACCTTGACTAAGCTTCGAAGCCCTTTGTATACTCCACCCATTGACTTCGCTCATTATCTGCGATCTCTCTTAGAAGCAAATTCTATACTTACGTGGGTTGCATTTCATTAAATATAAATTTATTTATTCAAAGAACTAACTTCTGTCTTCAATCCTCCCTTGACATTACAGAATTGAGAGAGCCGCTGATACAGCGAACTACAACCGCACACGCTAGCAAAATTGCGCCACTGGCCAGCAACACGTTGGAAAACCGTTCGCCAATCAGCGCCTGGTAGCCCACTCCCCAGCCAGCAGTCCATCAAATAAGGAAGCTTTCGCAGCATGCAGTAGCCAATCAAAACGCAATGCCCGTTCCCAGAGCCTCGTGCAGTCAAATAGAGGCTAGGTGTTACCGCATCAAAGGAACCGCCACGCCTCTTCGTCTAATTATCTATAGTGTGGTCAGGAATCGATGAATCTAATACGGATCACCTGTAATTCTTGCGCAGACTGCTAAGACGGGTAAAATACGTATTGCACGTACACTTAATAAGAAAATAAACAACTGAAAGAGCACACGAAATAATTAGAACCTCCTGTAAATATCATTATCTCACGAACATTTGTAAATCAACAATTTTCCACACANAGCACACGAAATAATTAGAACCTCCTGTAAATATCATTATCTCACGAACATTTGTAAATCAACAATTTTCCACACACTTTTAATTTTACTGTGTTTTAAATATGTATTCTAATTATATGAGGTTTTTTATGTTTTGGTATGACGTATGNCACACTTTTAATTTTACTGTGTTTTAAATATGTATTCTAATTATATGAGGTTTTTTATGTTTTGGTATGACGTATGCTGTGGTCTTAATTTTTTAAACGTCATGTACCTTCAGAAAGATTCAGAGTCATAAAAACTTTTCTGTATGTGGTATGCAAGTTCGGTTATATTTTCCACATCCCTGCATTAACATCAAATGTGACTAAGGGATATGCAAGAGTCTAGAAGAGAGAGAGAGAGAGAGTGAAAGAGTTCTATTATTAGAGGTTGTTTATAACATTAATTGTTATGACTTTTTGTTAAGCTTATATACAGATAGAACAATTAATGTTGGCGTTATACACTGGACTTTTGAACAGAGAAATGCCAACATTGATGAAGCCATGATTACAACGGCCTCCGCAACACACGTAGCTACACTGTTAAAATGTTTTCCGTCACTTTACGGAAAAATGGCAGTAAAAAAATTTTCTCCGTAAAATTACGGATACGTACCTTTTTCAACAAAAGGCTTTCCGTAAATTTCACAGAACTTTCCGTGAATATACGGAATCTCTCCTTAAATTTTGTAGTTAAGAGTTTTCTGTGCTTCCGGTTTAAAAAACAGATTATAAGGAAAACATCTTTAATTTTCATTATGCGGGTGTCTCACTGCGTATGAAACAGAGCTTTAAAATCTTCGTGTTGACTTTGCAATGTTCGTCCCTGAAACCCGAGGCTATTGGAAATAAGGAGACGTTTCGTAATTTTAACTAACGAAGCTCAGTTCAGTTCAGCACTGTACATTTCCGTAAATTTCAGTTAATGTATGGATAATTTTAACACTGTACCAACCTCGGTGTTAATAAATTAAGTCGTAACGAAGGTTGAGCGTGTAGTATCACTTACATTTTGAAAAATATATAATGATAAGTTTCATTAATGTAGATACTTTATATATATAATATGTGCCGCTGGACGTCTCTACATCGAGGTCATAAAAGACAGAATAAGTGTTTTGCAGAATCAGGAAACTGTATAGTGAAATCTAAATGAGAAAAATACACAGAAGTTGGGCGAGCCGGGAGAGACCATTGCANCATTGCCACTGCGCGAAGGGGTGGGGTTGTTCAGTTTAGTAGCGACAGCGGCTGAGAGCGGTCGAGCAAGAGCAGTTCTGCGCGTGCGTATTACCTGTCAAGAAAACGTAAGTCGCCCAGCGCGGTATTTAACAGCGTGGTAGTAGAGAGCGATGTTATCGGTTTGGTCTGTACAGAGTCAGCATTGTCACGTGGTTTCCCTTCCTCCAGTGGCGATCTTTCGGGAGGGCCTGAGATTATTTTGCCATTTAAACTTAACTACAGTAACAATTCTACTCGGCCATCGGGAGTTCAGAAAACCACGGAAAACAGAAATCAGGATGACTGGACTGGGAATGAAACCTAGTTCTTTCACTAGTTCTTCCAGAGATGCGAACCCTGTGTTCTAGCACTGCGTCACCTCGCTAGGTAGCTACCAGTAACTTAAGAAAAACAAGGAAACGTGCCTTGAGACGAAGTAGATTAGTAATTTAATTGCAGAAGTTCTATTGGACTGACTGAAGAAATAATAGTTACGTCCCGCACAATCATTTAGTAAGACGCTTATGAAGTGATGCGATTTGGACTGCCGCTTTATTATTTAGCTTCAATACATGTCAGATGAGGTTTCAGTCATCTGAAATTTCCCGTAGAGACTTACCGGGAAGTAGACTGAAAGGATTCCAAAATGCGTTCTGTTATTCGTAAAATAAGATAAAGCGGAAGAGGAGGACTAGCTTAACAAAAGGCCTGTGTTTTCCTAAAACAAACTCTGTAACGGTTCGGAATGAGGGTACATGTCTAGGCTCTCGAGCACTCAGAACTCTCCAGGTACAAAAGAACAGGGTGGAAGAAGAAAGCGAGGGAGGAACGCATTGTCAGCCAAACAGGTTTAAAGTAATATGCTATGTGTGGTAACAAAGCAACTTGCTTTCAAGAGGTACTAAGGCTAAGTTTACCTTTGGGAGATGAGGAGGACCTTTCGGAATGGGAGTGGCGCGAATGGAAAGAATAGTAATCGGACGTCGTAATAGCAAGCAATGATGTTTTAATATGCATTGCTTCAGAAAAGATATCGATAAAATAGGCACGTAGTGATGGAGCAATTTGCGCAGCCGTGCAAAATCCTTGTCAAAACTAGACAATACTTCTGGTGACAAAGTTACAACACATAAATGCTGTGCGCTGTACCTACATTTTCAAGGCATTTTTAATGATTTAAATTTTCCGCATATACTTTTAATTTATTTATAATACACTGAAGAGCCAAAAAAAAAACTGGTATAGGCGTGCGTATGCAAATAACAGAGGTATGGAACCAATCAGAGTAACGCGATGCGGTCGTCAGCTAGATCGGTTACTGCTGCTACAATGGCAGGTTATCAAGATTTAAGTGAGTTTGAACGTGGTGTTATAGTCGGCGCACGAGAGATGGGACATAGCATCTCCGAGGTAGCGATAAAATTTGGATTTTCGCATACGATCATTTCACGAGTGTACCGTGAATATCAGGAATCTGGTAAAACATCACATCTTCGACATAGCTGCGGACGGAAAAAGATCATGAAAGAACGGGAACGACGACTGACGAGAATCATTAAACGCGACAGACGTGCAACCCTTTCTAAAATTGGCGTAGATTGTATTTGTGGACTGCCCTGCAGGATTCATGGTATGAATTGCCTCCTGCATACCATCAGACATTAGTCAAGTTCATGCCACGTCGTCTTGCGGCACTTCTGCGTGCTCGGGAGGGCCCTACACGGTATTAGGCAGGCGCGTCAGTTTTTTTTGGCTCTTTGGTGTACATAGAACGACAACAATAACACGAGTGTATGTTCAGTTTTCGTGAGTCATATATTAATTTTTACTTTGTGGATCTCTTCTTTTGCTCCAAGGAGCAAAAGAAGAGTCCTGTGTCTAGGGACTATGGAAGGTTTATACTATTATGAGGGAAGAACTGAAGTTAATTATGAAGACAACAGATATTTAATACACTTTTTAGGAGTTACAGTAATTATAAGCTATTGGCGAGGGAAGTCCTAATCAATGACAAGATATGACAAACCCGAATGATACCATTGCCGTAGGCTGAGTGGTGAGTCGGAAAGCGACGAGAGGCACGCCAAGCTGCATCTTGATGGCTTCATCTCGGCGTGGGTCCTCAGACAGACAGGCTGACAGACCGCGCGTGCAAAGTGTTGCCGTATTATATAGTTTCTGGTGGCGTAATTGTCCCAAATACCGTGCCGCCGGGAGGGGAGCTCCGCTGGCGCTTCACTGATGTGGTTTATAAACTATTATTGTTGTAATGTGTTTGGGATTCTTCGCCTGGCCTGGATACCAACGCGTCGCTGCTGTTCGCTAGGCTTGTCCGCCTTTACTGAATCATAACCTCTCATATAACATTTTTAATTTAAATATTTAAGAGTGCCTTATAGTATGTGCAGATTATGGTTATTTAAAATAACATTGTGAATTTAATTCTGGTTTGATTATATTTATGGGTGTATCCAACCTTGGAAGCCTATGTATTTAAAAGTGAGTCATAGCTCATTTATATCTAAATTGTCTTGGTCAGTTGTTCTCTCGGGTGGTATATGAATACTAACTTATGTTACAACTGTATAGTTACGTTACGGTTTTCGATCCAGTTCTTAGATAATGCCTACAAATGAGGACGGTTTTACTAGTACCTGTTTTCAATTAAATTTTTTTTTCTGAAAACACGTTTATTGTAGTTAGCTGTGTGCGCGGATAGAGCTCATAATTATTAAAATGTTAATTGTAAAAATGCACGTCTCNACGTTTATTGTAGTTAGCTGTGTGCGCGGATAGAGCTCATAATTATTAAAATGTTAATTGTAAAAATGCACGTCTCATGTTAATTGAACGCATTACACCACACTACCGAAATGGTCGGAAAAGTACGCTTTATTTTGCGTATGAAAGAAAAATGCATGCACTTTTGTAACACTGTGATTTTCTAAACGTTTGATTCGGAAAGTGTGAATAAACCGCGAATATACTATATATATAGTAGGCGCTGGCGACTGGCGTCTTTTTACGGCCGAAGAGCAGGGAAGATCCCTGGTCCTGCGAGACACACTAGCGACCCCGGTGACAACGCTAGCAGGGAAATAGCGCAATGCTAAACCATGCATGCCAGTCAGATGCAACAGCCGTGAAGCTGTCAATGTCGCTAAGAGAAATCGTCTCGAGACGCTCGGGAGAAAGTTAGATTTTCTCAATTTTATCATTGACGTAGTTATTTAAAAATTTATTAACTGCTGTGTAATTATAATGGATGGCAACTAGCCTGTCTAACTGCATTCATAATTCCTCCGATTTTCAAATTATTTTTATTTTATTTGGTGTTTGAGTGCTTCCGAGCAGCGACAAGACAAGGAATCTTATTGTATGCCTTAATGCAGATGGACGAATATCTAAGCTACAAGTGGTTTTTGTGGAAAATCTCTTTCGATAATATTGACTTGCTAAAAGGAAATATGTGGCATTCACTATAAACTTTTATTTTACTGTTGCTCCTAATGACTATGAAAACCTATTTCCATAGTTCCAGTACTCTACAGAATTTATTTTGGACACAATAACCAATCAATTCCTTTATTTTTTATTATTCTGTGTGCTTCATATTCGTATTTATACCCCCCCCCCCAAACCAAAAAATATTGTAGTAAATTTCTAAAACTTGTATTGTCTACACAAATATTCCTTACGCTACTCAAATGAGATATTCATATGTGGGCGACTGCAATAAAAGTCTTGAAATCTTAATGCCTTTTTATAAAATTTACTTATTGAAGCAAATTTACTCATATGCACAATCAAAAACCTATTTTTCTTAGATCGAATTGTACATTTCTTAGAAGACTATTTTTAATTGACGTACAGTTACACTTGACTCTTTGCTCATGGCGCACTCGCAAATTCACAAGATATGTAAGTCTCAAGTGTGAGGAGTCATTGCATTACTGAATTCAAGCATACTGTTGTTGCTTGCAGATTTTGCTGAAGCCCCTGGCCGAGGGGAGATGTCTGTGGCAGGGAGAGCCAACTGCATGTTTCGTTCGGGGTCGTCGTGTGTGGAATCACGACTGGGTCTGCAAATCCGCGCCAGATTTCTCACCCCCTCCTGCCTTGTACTCATCGTTACCGCAGTGACGACTTGGAGAAGTTGATGTCGGCTTGAAATGGCTCACTAGTTAAATCAGCAACGTATAGGCAAACACTTGAGAATTGACTCATAGCTTTTTTTTTTTTGCTTGCTCCTGCATGTTAGGTTGCCGTCAGCCTGGAGATAATTCGCCTGTCCCGAGGCCTGTAAGAACGTGGGTGACACAGGCTCGCATATCTGACGCCTCGTCACCTGACCTGGCGTTAATCTTATTCTCTCCAACTTGCATCTTAGAGACTTTCGGCAGCGACCCTGTTGTTTCACGACACCAAAGACATGTTTGCTGCCGTCCCTAAGCTGCTTTGAATATCATGGACAGGAATTTTCGTACATAAAATGGTAGTGGTTCACCACCGTGGAGTCACAGGAAACAGCTTCTTATTCCGCGAACTCGAGACGCACGCGCCAGCAAAATGGCGTCACTGGCCATCAACATGTCGGAACACCGTTCGCCAATCAGCGCCTGGTAACTTACTTGCCAGCTGGCAGTCCATCCAATAGGGAACCTATCGCAGCAAACTCACCTCCCTCCAAGGCGAGCCGAGCCGGGTTCGATTCCTGGCGGGGCCTTTGCTAACAATTCTGGTAGTGCGTGTACTACTTTTTCGTGAACACTGCGTGTTGTACAGTGAGGTGCAGTATTACGTTGGAAGCCACTCTACCATAACCCATTCTGGCCCAGTGTACACAACTCACAGGAGGGTTATTTTGAACAGGATCTCTACGATACGACGCTCAGTGACCAATGACCTTCCCCGTGGATAAATGATTCGTAAACATTGTTACTGTTCTAGGATATAAACGGTTCCTATTTCAATGGGTGAACGCAAAGCCTAACGCTCACTGTTTAAGGTAGCGAAACAAGTGATGTGTTCGTTTAATAGGCAGCAAATACCACAAAACTTCTTATATTGAACACCTGAAATCACAAATTAAATCGGGGCTCAAAGATTTAACGGCAGTAAGATACCGAATGGACTGGAAGAAATAAGCAAGCAGAACTGCTTTTCACTCTAAATCTGAATCAGTGAGAATTTCACTGTTTGAATCAGTTAAAAGTACCTGACTAATTCAACAGTCACTTCGGTGAATTTAACNGAGGCAGCAAACACCACAAAACTTCTTATATTGAACACCTGAAATCACAAATTAAATCGGGGCTCAAAGATTTAACGGCAGTAAGATACCGAATGGACTGGAAGAAATAAGCAAGCAGAACTGCTTTTCACTCTAAATATGAATCAGTGAGAATTTCACTGTTTGAATCAGTTAAAAGTACCTGACTAATTCAACAGTCACTTCGGTGAATTTAACTGACGAATTTGTGACAAAATGCCAGTTGTCCTTNACTGACGAATTTGTGACAAAATGCCAGTTGTCCTTCACTTATTGGTTCAGTGACATTTCCCACTGATTCGTCAACCATTTTATTTACTGTTTTTCAGTGATTTGTTTTTTGACTGATGGATCAGTTAAACAACGTGAATCAAATGAAATAACAACGCATAAACTATTGAAACAAAAAAAAATAATTTCTAAAATGTGATCTTCGTATTTCATAACAACATTTTACGAGATAACATGAACGTTCAGTTTTCTATTTCGTTTTTACGTCTTTAATTTCGTTTTCTAGTTATCTTCACTTCGGTTTGAAGGTTTGAATTACATTAAATGTGGAGAAATGAGTGCAATTATACGAATTATTTGTTTTAACTATAGTAACTTTGCCAATTAAACTAAAAACAAAAAGAAAGGGCTTACCATTTTAAACTACATACTTTCTATAAAGAAATATAATACATATATTTTCCCCATCATAGTCAATGTTGACTTGATAGCTCACTTGGTAAGGTAGCGTTCCAAAAGCGGGGTGGAACTGGCGTGGCTTTAATTAATACCACCCGTAAAAGTTTTTTGTTAAATTACAGTAAATTGCAAAATATAATAACTATCGGAAATACGTTTGTTTCTCGTAATGATTTGGCTAAATTCAATAAAAACAATATTTATTTCGCCGGACGCAGTTTTCCGTCACTTATTTAATAAGTGAAATTGCTTCACTGAAACAACCAGCGGTTTTCCACTGATTTTAAGTGGAGCCATTTTCACTGCGAATCAGTGGTATTTCACTGATTCGAATGCAAAGTATAGCAAACCTCCTTGCTGGGAGTCTTAGCTTGTAACCAACTATTCAGTCCTCGTAGTTGCTAGCGGAAGAGCTGGCTTTCACTTCCCCGCCTGGTTTGCAATTACCGGGCTAATTATCGCCTGGTGTCGGGTGAGTCCATCGCCAAGGGGGCAGGCTCTAGCTGCCCAGATCGTCGGCTGCGATTCTGCGCGCGCAACAATGCCACATCTTCCCACGGATATTTTTTTCCTCGCCGATCGCGCGCATAAATTCGTGGCGCACGGATCGCTGCGAAAATGCAGCCAACTTCCAGGGAAGGTTCGTGCGGTGTAGCGTTCAGAGATACCCGTCGATCTGGTGCGAGAAGCGTACATTCATGTGCATCTCGTTCACAGTTGTTAAACGACACTAAATTAATTTTTCTATCGTTTGAGGGTATCATATTGCTTCGTACCATGATATCAATGATAACTTAATAAAATACAAAATAATTTGAAAAATAACTTTTTATTTAACGTTAATACATTCAACTTAAATTTTTTTAGTTCGTTTAAGTTTCAAAAAGTTGTCTTGACACATTGTTTGTTTTCAGCTAAATTGGTTCTAAGTCGCAGGAGTGTCGTGTTGGCAATTAATTTGAAATCCAACGCCTGACACCTGTGATGATGAACTTTCCCATATGTCTTGAAATTTTATCTCAAAAGTTTTATTTCAAATAAGGCCTACGGGTGAACGGCATACAAAATTACCAAGAAAATTTTCTCATGACATTGTGATGATATGGGCACTCATTCTGAGTTGTAGTCTTATACTAATTTCAATTAATTTTGAAATTTATACAATAAAAAATATTGATTTAAAAATTCATATAGTTCTATTATTAATTTTATAAGTATTAATATATAATTAATATACCAAACAAATATAAAATATTTCTCGACACTTGAACATCCACAAGTAAAGTAAAATTAGTAAACTTACTTGCACTCGTGAAACTACTTGGAAGTTACATTACGCACAGCAAACATTCTAAATGTATTAATTCATAAAGTCTAAGTATTTTAATACTTTTTCGAAAACGTTAACACTGCTGTTTTTTCTGTTGTCGATTAACTGAGACTGGGAGAGCACATAATTGACAGATTGTGACATTACATAACATTACGTCACGAACTGGAAGCTATGATTAATCAGGTCAGCTCGGCCAGAGCCANGACAGATTGTGACATTACATAACATTACGTCACGAACTGGAAGCTATGATTAATCAGGTCAGCTCGGCCAGAGCCAATTAAATAAACTCCATCAGGTCAGCTTATTAAACAAACAAACAACATTTGCCTGATTGCAAACTTTGTTAAGTGTATACATGTGTTTGCTTCTTAACATTGGGTTNTAAGTGTATACATGTGTTTGCTTCTTAACATTGGGTTATTTTAAACCAATGAACATATACGAAATTTACTCACACGTTTATAGTTTAACCAGCTGAAAACAATCACAAATTTGATAACCAAAGCATTGTCTATAGAATAAGGAATAAGTAACGTAAGATGACGAGCAGATACAGACGGCGAACACGGATGTAAAATAAATACCACGGCGCAAAAAAAAAATGCAACTGAAAATAAATAACATATTTTTATTTTCGGTGTCTACCTATAAAAAAGCACCAATATGCCTTACTAGAACACAATATTGGACAAAAAGAAATAACCATTATGAAGAGTTAAAAAATATAGACTAGGTACAGTCGACACACAAACAAATATTAAAACAATGAATTAAAACCAAGAAAGCATCACGGTGGCCAATGTGAAAAAGATGACGATGAATGTGAAAAAGAAGACAAAAATCTAGCAGCCAATCAAGATATTTCCGTAATAACTTATATAAAATCGGTGCCCCTTCTTAGGTGAGAAAATACTTCGCAAACTCTTTTTCTTCTGTCTACATAGATGATCAAGAATATACTATTAAATTCCAAATGTAATTGAACCTAAGTACTGCTATCAAACTTTTAAGTGGTAGGCTGATGCCAAACTGCATAAATTGCGTCACTTACTATTCCTACATATTTGCTGCTCCTACGTAACATCACGCGGGTTGGAATTGAGCAAAGCATCGCAGACGTTTATTACGTCGCTGCATTCATCGCATACGTTTACAAAAGCTGAACAGATTTTTCTGTCGTGACGGAAGGGTGTTGTAACTGATCGATTATTTTCCAACCGCTAGTATAGAAGAAGATTGGTCATGACGAAGGGAAGGTGGCCAGTTGCTTGGTTTATTCGCCGAGGTGCTTGCGCAAGCGACGTGACGCGACGGGCCGGGGGGTTATTTAGTGCGGAGTTGCGCGGCTGTGGAAACAGGCCACGCGCCTCGGGGCGACTCATGGCGATTGCGGTAGCCTTGGGAATCGATAAGTCGCCTCGAGGGGGCGGCATCCTGCTCGAATGCTTGTCACGCCTGCCAGCCCGCCACTTGCTCCTCAGTTAAGGTGGCCGCCCAAAAGTCTACACAGCTCCAGTATACGTTTTTCAGTTACACTATTTCTCTCTAAAACATGTTTTTGTGATAGTGAAAATGGCTTAAACGGGTGTTCTCACGGTCACTTTTAGGTATGAACTTTCCGGTACAAAATATTAAAAAAGGAATAGAAACGTGCATAAAACCTTTATTTTTATTGTTACGTCATGAAATAGTAGGGTCTCCGCTGAAAGTCTCATAGAGGTGCATTATCGACGGCAAAACTGCACGCCATTTCAGGGCTTTGCGCGTAGAGGCGATATGAGAGTTGATGCGCATGTCTTGGTCGTACCTAGCGCTCCCAACGCTTTTAGGCCTCAGGCGTGCAAAATGCCTTTAACCAGGCGGCCATCTTAAACCAGCAAACGTGGGACAAGCTACTGCACGGACTTGACAGGTTNACCTAGCGCTCCCAACGCTTTTAGGCCTCAGGCGTGCAAAATGCCTTTAACCAGGCGGCCATCTTAAACCAGCAAACGTGGGACAAGCTATTGCACGGACTTGACAGGTTATGTTCGGCGATTAAAGGCAATCCGACCCCGCCATCGCCATATTAGATTTATCGGCATAAGTTACGCCACAAAAGGTTTAACGAGATTTTATTTCTGCGTGCAGACATTTATCAAATTGTTACAACTTCACTAACTGATTAAATTTTTCACTGGTGTCAGTCAGTGATTATTTACTGTGAGTGATAACAATAACAGTCAAGCATTAATTGCTCTAAGACACTGTAAATTGCAGTGCTGTTTGTTTTGTTAAAATATAGAACAAAATCTGAATTTCCGACAGCAGCGTAAATTCCATAAATCCAAGATGGCGGAATCTGTTCCCCTTTAACTACGAGGTGTTGAAAGCCAGCAAGGGTGAAATGAGGTGAATATAGAAAAACTGCGGAATGCAATGGCGGACTAAATGGGAGTGCCCCGAGGAAACCAGCCAGCCAACGGCGACGTCCGCTGCGATTCCTATACGCTAAAACTTGGGCGACCCAGCCGGGAATCGAACCCGGTTCCGCGTGGAGGGAGGCAAATAGTCTTGCTACATCACCGTAGCACCAACTGCAGGGCTGAGTGACTCCATAACAAATGTCACTGTGTATTGTTATCTGACCAAATCACTCAACAATTTAGGGTTAATTATAGGGTTAATTTGCACAACGAGTTATGATTTGGGACTCATTGAGGTTTAGCATTTGTCGAAATCGTCTGAAAACCTGTATATTTCTAATTTGTAGAATGTTAACAGTAATTTCAAAACATAGGCTGTAGCTTAACCTCTAGAATATTTGTGGTGGTATGCTATTAAATCACTTAGTACAACGTAACCATTTAAAAATAAATTACATATAGTTTTGGAGTGTTTACGGATAGTGTTTTCTTGTCACACAGACTGTAGGCTAAGTCATACGTAGTACAGTCAAGAAGATCGTGGACGCCGTGGTGTGTGGCTTATAGACTGTGGTAGCATAGTGAGTAAGTGAAGATTTGGGTGGCTCTTAACCTTGAGGTCTTGAGAGCCGATGAGGGTGAAACCAGGTGAGTATAAAGCAGCGCCGGAATAAAAGGGCGGGGGAAACAGGAGATCCCCAAGGAAACCCGCCGACCAGAGGCATCGTCCGGCACTATTCTCAAATGCGAAAATCCGGGAGCGACCCCACCCGGAAATCGGACGCGGTTCGCCATGGTGGGAGGCGAGTGGTCTAACCCCTACACCACCGCGGCTCCCTGTCGTAGCATACTGAGAAAAATTGCTTTTTTGACAGCTGTATGTAAACAAGAAGTTCGCGTTTTTTTTTTTGTCATTTGTCTGGAAANCTGAGAAAAATTGCTTTTTTGACAGCTGTATGTAAACAAGAAGTTCGCGTTTTTTTTTTTGTCATTTGTCTGGAAAGTTTGATTAAATTCTGAATGTAATTCAGCTTTATTTGTGGAAAATTGAATACAAAGTTTAGAGTGGCCCCACCGACTTTCAGGGCGAAATTGGCTGAACGTCAGATTTCGGTGGCAGGTGTGTTCAAATCACATGTAAGGCACGCAAATGTACTTCCTGTCCTGACGTAAGTTTTATGTTTAATTTAGTAATTTCTCTGGCGGCCTGTGGGCGAACTACTGGCCGAGGGTGTCCGCTAATTTGTAAATACCCCTGACCCCTAGCATTATTGCAACTACCAAAAATGCAATATAAAAATAAACGCCAATTACGCAAAACTGAACAATAACAAAAGTTAAAAGCGGCAAAACAATNCCAAAAATGCAATATAAAAATAAACGCCAATTACGCAAAACTGAACAATAACAAAAGTTAAAAGCGGCAAAACAATAATAAACAACAAAATAACTCAATAGTGTCCGTTATTCAAATTTCACAAATTTAATACTAGGGCCTAATATGTTTATGTAGGCTATGGCAGTCTGAAAATATATTTTGCTATGTCGATGGGTTTCAAAACAATGTTTATTACACGGAAGACGTCAAAAAAATGCTCTTCTTGAAAGTCTGAAGCTTGCGTATTTTGCGGGGGGAAAAAGGTGATTAAGAGTAAGTCCCGCAGTATATCTTTTAAAAAGCGTTCAAAATCTCAAGTCACGGCATGACGTGAAATATGAACAATTGATCGGTTCTCACGTAACACCACTAGCTATTCGAGCCATTCTGCTGAATGCACGCATAGAGTTCGCATCTGTGTAATTAGTTATTCTGTTCCTGCGACGGGTAACAATCTCATTTCACGAAGGAGGTGCAGTGGGATGATATCGTATAAATATTCCAGACGTATTTTGGCGCCTGAACTGATACCACACGCTGCAAATGTAGTGGCTTAGAAAGTCACCTGGAAAGATTTCGGAAAACCATGGAAAACTAAAATCAGGGCGGTCATGCCGAGAATCGAAGCTGAGTCCTGCCGAATGCGAATCCGGTGAGTTACCGCAGCACCACCTCGCTCGATGTACAACGATAGTGAAAACTGCACTTTCGTTCACAGAAACAGTGATGTAATATTCCTGCTCGCAATGAATTTCGCTTGCTTAAAATATAAGCTAAACAATCATTGGCAGCTGACGTGTTCAATACTCTAAATTAACAATTTCACCGCTGAAATGTGAAGGTCTCATTGAGTTTGCACATGGCTGAGAAATGGATAAAATCAAACATGCGGTTGCCATGTCATTTCTCTCTGGTTCACAACCTGCACGTGTTCTTAAGACTAAAAATTCCATAGTGTTGAAGGATACTGATATGTTGTTTCGCAAACTACGTAAAAATAAATTTGTGTAGGCTATATTTTTCCCCCGTTCTCTTTTGTGCTTTCTTNCCAAAAATGCAATATAAAAATAAACGCCAATTACGCAAAACTGAACAATAACAAAAGTTAAAAGCGGCAAAACAAAAATAAACAACAAAATAACTCAATAGTGTCCGTTATTCAAATTTTACAAATTGAATACTAGGGCCTAATATGTTTATGTAGGCTATGGCAGTCTGAAAATATATTTTGCTATGTCGATGGGTTTCAAAACAATGTTTATTACACGGAAGACGTCAAAAAAATGCTCTTCTTGAAAGTCTGAAGCTTGCGTATTTTGCGGGGGGGAAAAGGTGATTAAGAGTAAGTCCCGCAGTATATCTTTTAAAAAGCGTTCAAAATCTCAAGTCACGGCATGACGTGAAATATGAACAATTGATCGGTTCTCACGTAACACCACTAGCTATTCGAGCCATTCTGCTGAATGCACGCATAGAGTTCGCATCTGTGTAATTAGTTATTCTGTTCCTGCGACGGGTAACAATCTCATTTCACGAAGGAGGTGCAGTGGGATGATATCGTATAAATATTCCAGACGTATTTTGGCGCCTGAACTGATACCACACGCTGCAAATGTAGTGGCTTAGAAAGTCACCTGGAAAGATTTCGGAAAACCATGGAAAACTAAAATCAGGGCGGTCATGCCGAGAATCGAAGCTGAGTCCTGCCGAATGCGAATCCGGTGAGTTACCGCAGCACCACCTCGCTCGATGTACAACGATAGTGAAAACTGCACTTTCGTTCACAGAAACAGTGATGCAATATTCCTGCTCGCAATGAATTTCGCTTGCTTAAAATATAAGCTAAACAATCATTGGCAGCTGACGTGTTCAATACTCTAAATTAACAATTTCACCGCTAAAATGTGAAGGTCTCATTGAGTTTGCACATGGCTGAGAAATGGATAAAATCAAACATGCGGTTGCCATGTCATTTCTCTCTGGTTCACAACCTGCACGTGTTTTTAAGACTAAAAATTCCACAGTGTTGAAGGATACTGTTATGTTGTTTCGCAAACTACGTAAAAATAAATTTGTGTAGGCTATATTTTTCCCCCGTTCTCTTTTGTGCTTTCTTNTATGTTGTTTCGCAAACTACGTAAAAATAAATTTGTGTAGGCTATATTTTTCCCCCGTTCTCTTTTGTGCTTTCTTTCTTGTTTACATTTCAGTACGGGTGTAACATTTAATTTTAAAAGGAAATCACGCAATTTTATGTTCAGTGCGTGTTGAATCACGTTCTGGTTCAGTCTCGATAGACCTTTCACTCTGAACAGGCCATATTCTCCTTTAAAAATTACTCTCCAAACTAACACTTTTTTTGCAGTAAGTACAAATGAATTTTTACCTCTCTGCCGCAAAGTAAACAGTGATTTCAACTGCTTAAAGTATTGTGATCCACATCTAAGCCACTCTTACTACCGATGTCCAAAAAAACGCCAAGTATCTGGTAAAGAAGCAAAGTTTAGAACCACGGGCAGTAATATTTGCACATATTTTGATATGATCTGTGGTTCTCTGGGGCATCGAGCTACGATACGAGAATGTCAAGCCGCTAATGGTTCGAGTCTTAATTTACAGCTGGACCCGCAGTCTTGAGTACCGAGTCGCCCTTAGTGGTTTGAGGCCACCAGAATCCGCTGACGGAAATTCAGACGTGATGCAAGTTAGGCAGTTCACGGTCAATGGAATTCTGAAATCAAAGTTTGGAAAAATTCCCTTCTACGTGTATCTATGTTAACGGAAACGCTTACCGATACTCTAGTACAATTTGCAGCAAATAGGTACTAAAAGTAGGTACGCATCTCTGNATGTTAACGGAAACGCTTACCGATACTCTAGTACAATTTGCAGCAAATAGGTACTAAAAGTAGGTACGCATCTCTACGTCGTTTTAAAACTGGAAAATTAAATTTGCAAAAATCCAATTTTTTTATTTCATGAATATTTTATGCATGTAATTTAAGTCGTAAGAAAAAGTAATTTACTTACGCTCATAACGATTTTACAAATTCATTTGATCGACGGATGAATACTAGTCAGTCCCATGCCAATGTTTATTTTACGTGCGAAGGAACGAATAAAATACTGCTATGAGAATGTAACCTAAGCAGAGCTTTGTAATTCTCTGGGTTGAACTGCGAACAGTCTATATTTTGTCCTCAAAAATTATTCTGCTGTTTTGGAGACTTTCCTATCCATCACAATTCTTTTTCCCTAACGCCTCGTTGAGCAAACGCTTGGGATGGATCTGATACCTGTTCGGACGTAAAAATGTGTCGAGGTNTTTTTCCCTAACGCCTCGTTGAGCAAACGCTTGGGATGGATCTGATACCTGTTCGGACGTAAAAATGTGTCGAGGTCGGAGGGGGCAGACCCTGGTTTACATCTGTCAAGAGTAAGAGGTATTCAACACAACTCGGAGGCTTTCGTGGCTTTGGTAGTAGTCACACACGTCTCTCTCTCTCTCTCTCTCTCTCTCTCTCTCTCTCTCTCTCTCTCTCTCTCTCACTTGGCCTCTCTTTAGCCCTCGGCAGATGCACGCAAGCGGTAAGTTATGCGGGAGACGTCATATTCCCGCGGCGACATATCAATAAGGCGACGTAAATAGCCGCGGCGAGCCCGGCACGCGCGCGCGTAAATAACAAAATGCCGGACGACACGTCGGGCGCCGGCATCGTAACACACATACGCATGCGCGCATCATAGCGTCTTTTTCCAGGTATTCCCCTCCTTCCCCGAACACGCGCGAGGTGTTTCCGACACGTGTACGGATCGCAAAGTCTTCGTATCACGCAGTCTGTTCGCTTCGTCAGCTAGTCCCCGCAGCGCGCGCCGGTTCCATCTAGCTACGCTGTTGCATCGTGATGGCTGCCGACATTCAATTATAATCTACATGTATGACCTCGCTTTGGTTTCGTTATGCAGGACGCTTCTTTCCCGTTAGAGCAGAACCCGCTGTCAACACACCCCACAACGTCCAAAGAGTAGAGGGGAGAGGTTTGACTGGCTCTTAATGCTAGGTATTATCCGCCATAGGGGGCCGCGGTGGTTGAGAGGTTAGACCGCTCGCCTTCAAACAAGGCGAACCTGGTTCAACACCTGGCCGTGCCACTCTCAGGCTTTCGCATGTGGGAATCGTGGTGGAAGATGACGCTGCTTGGCAGGTTTTCTCGAGGATCTCACGTTTCCCACGTCCTTTCATTCCGACGCTGCTCCATACTCATCTCAATCACCCTCATTGACTCTCAAGACCTCACTGTTATGAAGGAGGCGTCCAAGTCTCTTCACTCACTTATTCGTCATGTTGGATTTTTAGTTTATGTAGTATAACATTCTTATTATAGCACATTTACGATTTACCACTGCCGTCAAATGTAGTCGTCAAACNTTTAGTTTATGTAGTATAACATTCTTATTATAGCACATTTACGATTTACCACTGCCGTCAAATGTAGTCGTCAAACCTTATCCACTGCAACACTAGGTAACTCAGAAAAGAGTAAAGCTTGTTACTTCTTCAATTGTTTGGTTCGGCTTCATGCACTATGCAGAAATTCTTCATTTTTGTGTCATAATTTCAGTTTCAGAGGTAGGTATTATTCAAAATTTNGCTTCATGCACTATGCAGAAATTCTTCATTTTTGTGTCATAATTTCAGTTTCAGAGGTAGGTATTATTCAAAATTTATGATTATAGAAAATTTGCAATTTACTAGTTGCTTAATACTTTAGTATCTAATTTTCACCGTGTTATTTCCTGCTTGCAAAGAGGCAGGAATTTATTGATAAAATAAAAATATGTTCTTGACATTTTACAACAAGCAGATAAAACACAAAATTACCCATCAAAATATTAAACAACTCGTAAAATGTAAATGGTATATTATTTTGCATTGTCAGTTAACACTATGAATCCGAAATTATGACGCAAAAACGAATAATTTCTTGAAAACGGGTGAAGCCGAGCCTTACGACTGCCGCCTACCTGGCGCTTGAACTGCGCTGCGCAGTNGAATAATTTCTTGAAAACGGGTGAAGCCGAGCCTTACGACTGCCGCCTACCTGGCGCTTGAACTGCGCTGCGCAGTGTTTGAAATACTCGTTTTCCCACGAAACTGTTAAACGTGATCTACGAAAAGAACACACACGTCAGACGAGGTTGTTGAGTGCTTGCAAGACGTCATGCTCGTTAGAAACAACTCTTCAAAGTACTCCAAAACGGCTAAAAACGGCTTTTTCAAAGCGCTGTATTTCAAGATATACNCGTTAGAAACAACTCTTCAAAGTACTCCAAAACGGCTAAAAACGGCTTTTTCAAAGCGCTGTATTTCAAGATATACGCGTCAGAAACATACAAAACGACTCAAGTGCCTTGCATTGAACATTTCTACTGACTTACCACCAATAAAAGAATAGGGTCACAGCTGAAAATGTTATAGGTAGACGCAGGGTGACGAGAACACTGCACGCCAATTGAGAGTCTTGCGCTTAGTGGCGATGGCGTACTTGATGCGCGTGGCAAAGTCGCCCTTATCGCTCCCGCTCTTCTCGACTTCAAACGCGGATAAAAGCTCAAGGTAGGCGGGAGCCTTTAGACTCTCTGTTTATGCCGCTTCGTTATTCAATGAGCGGACCGCGTACCACATGAGGTCCACCACACTCGCCAGTTTGGCCCGCNTGTTTATGCCGCTTCGTTATTCAATGAGCGGACCGCGTACCACATGAGGTCCACCACACTCGCCAGTTTGGCCCGTAAATAAAATATTTTATCAGTAATTATTTTTTAATGTGTATTTTTTTTTGCAATTACCTAATTTAAAGTCAACTATANAAATAAAATATTTTATCAGTAATTATTTTTTAATGTGTATTTTTTTTTGCAATTACCTAATTTAAAGTCAACTATAACCACCATTACTGTAAAAATTGAATTTAAAATGATAAATTATTTCATTTATTGCATCTTGACATAAATAAACTGTTTATAGCAGTATATTCTCGGTAAAGTAAACACTTTAGAAATAAACATTTGGAAAAAACATCACTTTCAGTTTTAACTGCATATACTTATGCTACCGTATATAGGCATACTAGGGTGTATACTCTCAGCTAAGTTGGCAGCAAATTAAGTAAAATAATATTAAGTCTTGGCGTTGTATTCCCAGTGTAACTTTTAAATTAATAACTATAGTTGGTGTTCTACTGCGTTATAGGCATTAGAGCATCGAGTCACGGTAGCGCAGTGGCTTGAGCATTCGCCTCCCACCAAGGCGAGAGTTCGATTTCCGGTGGGGTCACTCCCGCATTTTAGCACACGGGAATCGTGCCGGACGATGCTGCTGATCAACGGGTTTTNATTCGCCTCCCACCAAGGCGAGAGTTCGATTTCCGGTGGGGTCACTCCCGCATTTTAGCACACGGGAATCGTGCCGGACGATGCTGCTGATCAACGGGTTTTCTCGGGGAGTTCCCGTTTCCCCACCCATGCATTCCAGCGCTGCCCCATACCCATCGCTTTGCCCTCGTCGGCTCTCAAGGACCCAATGTTAAGAGCTGCCCAAACATTTCCACTTCACTCTCCACGTTTGAGTATGAGTGCTGGCATATTAGTATAGTCCATTCACAGTTGCTAGAAACTCTTCTGAAGCCCTGCTTAAGTTTTACTTTCAGAATATTTCTCGGCCTCTTATAAACAAAGCTTATCCGAGTCTAGAAAATTACACCAAAGGTACAACGCACAGCATTCGTGCGCACTCAGTGTAATAATATTTTGCATTAGAACTATATCTTACTAGGCATTAACAACACACATAGTTTCTCACTGCTTTGTTGATATTAATTACAAATAAAATGTTATAGTTTACGGATAAATAATAAAAAAAATTTCAATTTAACCAAAAATAAGGTACTTGTATGTTAACACGAGCCAAACTCTTGAAATACATAAAATANAAAAAAAATTTCAATTTAACCAAAAATAAGGTACTTGTATGTTAACACGAGCCAAACTCTTGAAATACATAAAATAATTACGAAACAACAAAACACGTGGTACATGGCATGGTTTTCAAAGGTCTGATTTAAAAAATGTGAAGAATCCGCGTACAGAATATAATACGTTTAGATTCCTTGCGATGTCACGTTTTCACTTGTCTGACGTAGTCAACGACTAAAGTGATGAGGCGAATGGCAATGTACATCGTACATATGGCGAAAGGATAGAAAATGAAAAGAAAATTATGTCTTAAGCAAAGCATTCAAAAGTGATCAACCGTGAACAGCCTATATGTATAAGTGAGCCACGACTTTGTAATAAGCGAGTGTGGCCCGTCAAATACTGTAATTATTCCTAAGTGGTCCGGTGGGAAAACTAAGTGAATAGCCCTGCGAGGGCGTATACGTGACTACTGGAATCCCAGCTCTTAACTTTGCGCCGCGGTGAACAGTAGGTTGGCACCTTACTAATGCACGATCCAATGAAAAAATACTCAATAGCTTGGGTACGTATTGACAGTGTTTCTTACAAGTATATTTCCGGGAGGGTTTCTATTAGATAAGTCTACCAATTTGCGAGAAAAAAAATCCGAAATAAATTTGAGATATTTATATTAATAAGAAGTGCATGTCATCCCTATCATATGGCATTATCGAACATCATAAATAATTGGAATAAAATTACCATTTTATTATTATAACACACTGTTGAATGAAATTTACTTAGAACTAGTGCTTCGCTTAAAAAAAAAAACGCCTTGAAAGCAATTATACGTAGAGATTTTTGGAGTCTCCCTGCAGGTCATTGTACCGACATTTTGCCCAGTCTCTGCCAATGGTGGGTTGATGTACTTGTATCGCCGTAGCTTCGTTGCTGATCTCTGCCAAAATAAGCGAGAACTAAAGAAGTTAAACGTCAAACCGAAGAGTTGTCCCGGCTTTCTGGAGAGGTTCAACGTACATTATGAAAGCATGTCGCTTCGGGCAACTTGCAGAAAGGTTGAGGTGAGACGAGGTTGTGATGGAACAGCGGCGAATGAGACGGGAGAGGAAACAGGAGCGCCCCGGGAAAACTCATACGCCACGGCAGTGTTCGCCACATTCCACAAAGACAATCTCCGTCCAAGCAATTTCCTCCCACCTGGGCTACTGGGGAACCCAGCAGTGGTAGGGTAGTCAGCGTGTCCTACGCACGGCATTGATAAGGACCTGCAAACTTCGCCTTATCGTCTGGCAGCAGCTTATAACGTCCTTGTGCCTTTTACCGCTGGCGAGCTACGTGGCGAGCTCCGAACAGCTCTTTCAACCAAATATAAATATATTTACTGATTAACTTCCTGAATTGTAATATAAGCATTTAACCTGGTTGGAAAATTTACTGTATATCAGGCTGCGGCAAATATTTACCATTTCTGCTTTCTCAATGCACCTACACACTGTGTGATAAATGTGCGGAACGATTTCATAGAGTGAATAATAGAAGTTCAGTGGAGTTACCAATCACCTGCGACACGATCACAAGGGTATATTAGGTTTTACAAAAGCTTGTCGTCGACGATTTCGCGGGTAATGTCCAGCTATGCACAGGACAGTAAATTCTAGCCTGTCTCCAAAAATACCGCAAAATTGCCGGCTCCTGAGCACTTTAAATATAAAAAAAAATATTTAGTCGTATGCGCACAAATTTTTGGCGCTGTTACTAAAAGAACTAGTTGACAATATTCACTGCACTCAGTCGGATATGCTCAAGGGTGAAATAAAAAAAAGTGTATGCATTGAATAACAGCTTGGCGATGTTTTATTATACGAATTTACCATATAACGGTATAGACATACTGAAAAAGCAAGAATGGTGATGTTTTTTCCCATCCTATATCCATCGTGTAGCTTTCCTATAGGTAATTGATTTATCAACTATCCATAGTAGCATTTCAATGTTTACAGCCTGAAGCATGGTTAATTGTTTAAAATATGTATCCTATGTTAAAAACTTTAATTAGGTACTGCTTAGGAAGAGTAGAGAGATTTGGGGGACTTTGGCACATCGGGACCTGGGACCGGAGGGTCGGAGCTGTTCGTCCTCTGTTATTCCGATCGGCCGGTGGCCATCATGGATCCAGGTGACTTTGACCTTTGACTTTGACACCGGTGACATTTAACTTTTACCCCGGTAACTTTTGACCTAGAAAATCCAAAAAAATTATAATAATAAATAAAAAATTATTAAAGATATATTAAAAGTTATAAAATAATTTATTATTAGTACATTTTTGAAAAAACTTACATTTACGGAGGTTTCCCTCACCCCCACCACCCCACAACAATACTCATTCTGTCATGATCGGAAATATTGATTTTTTTTCGTTTTCATTAATTTATTTATACATTGCTGGATGACGCCATCTTGGTATTTTAGTTTGTCATTTGTTTATACATTGCTGGAAGCCGTCATCTTAGTTTTTGTTTGTTATATGTTTATATATTGTTGGAGCCACCAGGCGAGTTGTTGATTTAACCACCAGGTGGCAGCCATATTTATTTATGTATTTATAGTATATGTTTCACTGTTGGCGCCTCCATGTTAGATTCTATTTTCAATACATAGGAGGCGTTAATGTCACGATTCAGCCATCAGGCGAGCTGTCGGCACTTATATTTATAGGCATAGGAAATATACTTTTTTTTTCTTTGCTATTTAAAAATATATATCTTTTTAATTGACAGTATGCTTGATGCGGGATTTTAGACTAAGTGCATAATTTATTAAATATATATTTTTCATTAAAAACTTTAATTCCAATAAATAAAAGTAATTTTTCGTTTTAATGCTAATTAAATTTCCATTAAAATTGAGTATTTATTATTTAAGTTTACATTTGCCTTAATAGTTTTTTAATACATCTATCATTTTTGCCTGCAAATTGGGAGAATGTACCATATTTTTTCTTATTTCTTAGTTTCACTTTCAGTTTTTTTTACCGGTATTAATAAATAATGTCACATTCAGTTTTTATTTACAAAAAAAATTAAGGGGGTGTTCGAAACAGCATTTATTTACAAGAAAATTTGTACATAGAAATAATTTTCTAGGAGTCTAAAGGAATTACCANGGTGTTCGAAACAGCATTTATTTACAAGAAAATTTGTACATAGAAATAATTTTCTAGGAGTCTAAAGGAATTACCATAACTCTAAAATCTCATGGCCTCCAAAATGCACTGGCTATAATACGCTCTAATTTTTCGCACTTGTGAAGCATTTCCCTATATGTCTCGACGATGTTGAAGGGTGGTGAATGAGAGCTGTATGCGCGTGTCTTCGCTGGAATTCGTATTGTGGTATAAATCTGCATTGTGGACTGGAATATCGNTATGCGCGTGTCTTCGCTGGAATTCGTATTGTGGTATAAATCTGCATTGTGGACTGGAATATCGGGAATAAAACTGTTTAAATTAGCGGAATTCATAAAGAGTGAATACTATTGACTCCTATTGGATTAGAGGCCGCAAATATACATACCGATGTTCACATGTCACTTTTCATTCTGCTAAAGTCACGTAGCAGTGTTGTGGGACTCTGGAGGGGGGTGGGCGGGGGTGTTTTACCACGGAACATATATATTTGTTAATGGAGAGAGCGCACACGAATGTATGAAAATACATTAATTTTGTTTGCCGAAGGTAACAGTTTTTTATGATTTTGTACTTGTGGTGGGTGTACCTTTACGCTGACGTCTTTTCACGGTATATAATTTTTAGCACGCAAAACTTACTATACGTACATTATTTGCGTGTATAAAGGGTTTGATATTCGGACACTGGGAGATAGAAATATTGCTGCACGTGAAGTAACCATTTGGAAAAAAAATTTTCAGCTGCCTAAATTTTGTAACGTACTAATTTCTAAACTTGGGAGCAAATGTTTTTAAACAATGAGTGTCTATGCCTTGTTAAGGGGGAATGCACGAGATACTTCAATGTGCACATTACATGCGGCGGGGTTAGCGAAGTGGTTTTAACTCAGTTTTTAGGTTTCTCGAGCAACGCATACTTTATAGAAAGCTGCATAACGCATCCGTACACGGCACATGATTTTTTCCAATATAAATTTTAACAAATGTTTTGCTGATGTGGGGGGCAAGCGTGTTGTTAAGAAGGCATGGGGCACTCGGTGATTGATTTTATAGTTAATATTTACCCTTAAACACGCTCTTTTTATGCTTCTTTCTCGCGACACATATTTTCAGAATGAGGTTTTACAGTATTTTCTTTATTTGCCTTTCGATTCAAATACCCTCCTTTCGTTGAATGGTTTTAGGTTTGAAGAGCTGCGTTTGAGCAATACATTAAAAATGTATTTGTGGTGTGTTCATGTGGCGAGCCAAAAGCTATGTTTTCCCCATTTGAGCTAAACATGTGAAAATATCCTTCGAATATCCGCTCTCTTTGTGGGGGCATAGATCTTTNATGTTTTCCCCATTTGAGCTAAACATGTGAAAATATCCTTCGAATATCCGCTCTCTTTGTGGGGGCATAGATCTTTAGACTGTGATGGAATGTAGTTTTAGCCTGCACGAAACCGTTGTCATTAACCAACCCAAGCCCTGCCACTATTCTTAGGCGTGATGGCTGCTGGCACGATGGTGGATGCTCATCCTNTTGTCATTAACCAACCCAAGCCCTGCCACTATTCTTAGGCGTGATGGCTGCTGGCACGATGGTGGATGCTCATCCCAAACCCTTGGTTTTTTGGACGACGGATGTCTCAGAAAGTTATCACGCCTAGTAAATGCCATGCCACATTTTTCACACTTAAATGTCACTCGATCTGCATTATTCGAACATTCATACTTGTCGTGTCTTCGAACACATTTGGTGAATGTAAACGAAGTGCTACAGTAGCGTCACGGATACTGTGTTAACGCCTTTGCAAATTCGATCCGTATTAAATATATAAATTAAAAAACTAAGTTCTAGTACCGTATTTTATGAGGTTACATATTCCTCCGGAGACCTGCTGGCCCAAACCAATACTACAAATTTGAGCAGATTTGAAATTTCTTTGATAAATATGTATTGCGTGAACGCTTGATAGTATTCTGCGACGTGACGTAATTAAACATCTGAACTTTCCAGTCAGAATGCTAAAATACG
>NQII01000659.1:369925-380188 GCA_002778355.1 Clitarchus hookeri
GGCGGGTCACGAGAAGCTAACCCCCGTATCCCCAAAGCATCCATAAAATCGTTAGCATGAGCTAAGCTCGCAGATGTTTCTAAGACTTGCCAAGTCGCCCCGATAAGCCTTGGTACCCATAACATCTGTGCCGAGGGTCCAAATAGTTCCCATCATATACTTTTCCCACACCAGCACGCTCTGGTGGACAATGCTGAAAACAAGAGCCGTAGTGGTAAGGGATTAAGCGAGGGTGAATAATTGGTCGGACTAAAGTGGTGGGTGAGGGGTAGCAGAATAAATACTCAATTCCAATGGTACTTTAATTAGCATTAAAAAAATTAATTTTATAATAGATCTTAAGTTTTTAATAAAAACTATATATTTAATAAATTATGCATAAAGTTAAAGTCCCGCATCATGAATGAAGGTATACTGTTAATTGGAAAAAAAATTAATTTTTTTAAAAATAGGAATGAAAAATTACATATTTTCCTGTGCCTATATATAAGTGCTGACAGATTGCCTGGTGGCCAAATCGTGACATTCACGCCACCTATGTGTTGAAAATAGAATCAACCATGGAGGGTGCCGACAGCGACACCTATACTTTAAATACATAAACAAATATAGCTGCCACCTGGTGGCTAAATCGACAACTCGCCTGGTGGGTAAATTAATACACTAACGCCACCTAGGTGTTGAAAACCTATGAAAGCCAAGATGGCGTCCCCCAGCAATGTATAAACAAATTACAAACGAAAAAAACCAAGATGACGTCGTCCAGTAATGTAAAAACAAAGGACAAACTAAAAAACCAAGATGTCCGCATACGATATAATGAGTATAGGTGAGGGGTAGTGGGAGCAAGGGGACCTCCGGAAATGAAAGGTTTTGAAATAAATATTTAATAATTTTTTAAGTAATAATTTTTTTAATAATCCTTTAGTAATATTTTTAATAACGTTTTTATATTTTTTTTGGGTTTTCGAAGTCAAAGGTCACTGCAGTCAAGACCAAGGATTATCGGGGTACGGGTGAATATTTCTCATACTGCCGCAAACATTCTGACCTGCTTCCCTACAGACGTAAAGGCAGGTTTAAGTTACGTAGAAAAAAAATCTGTAGGACTAGTAGATTATTTGTAATATCAAAAAGCCTTAAAGGTAATCAAAATACTATGCGAGTAATCAATTTTTGAAACGCCAGTTTTCTTTTCTCTCGTGCAGCAGACTTAGCCAGTCTACAGGGATTGCTGGCAAATCACTAGACAACGACCAATCCAAATACATACAAAAACTTTAGTTACATGCAGTTTCTATATACAATGCTCAATTTCAGAAGTAATTTTCAGTATGTATTTGAAGTCAGATCGTCCCTACTGTGTCGATTTTGGATGGATAATGTAGAGCATAGCACAAGACTCTATTTTCATTGCGCTGCCGAGATTTCATTCGAGACTACTTGGAAACTTATCAGCCGTGACGCAAGGTCAGACTCATACAATTTTNTGGGTTTTCGAAGTCAAAGGTCACTGCAGTCAAGACCAAGGATTATCGGGGTACGGGTGAATATTTCTCATACTGCCGCAAACATTCTGACCTGCTTCCCTACAGACGTAAAGGCAGGTTTAAGTTACGTAGACAAAAAATCTGTAGGACTAGTAGATTATTTGTAATATCAAAAAGCCTTAAAGGTAATCAAAATACTATGCGAGTAATCAATTTTTGAAACGCCAGTTTTCTTTTCTCTCGTGCAGCAGACTTAGCCAGTCTACAGGGATTGCTGGCAAATCACTAGACAACGACCAATCCAAATACATACAAAAACTTTAGTTACATGCAGTTTCTATATACAATGCTCAATTTCAGAAGTAATTTTCAGTATGTATTTGAAGTCAGATCGTCCCTACTGTGTCGATTTTGGATGGATAATGTAGAGCATAGCACAAGACTCTATTTTCATTGCGCTGCCGAGATTTCATTCGAGACTACTTGGAAACTTATCAGCCGCGACGCAAGGTCAGACTCATACAATTTTCTGTCATATCCACTTCACTTTCGAACGAACTGAATGTCAGGATCTAAAGTTACTTACAGAGACACTTTGTGTGTTAGTAAGCCATGCCACCCCGACGAGAATACTAAATTTTTCAAATATAAAATTTCTCTAGTCATAGACGAAGATTGTGCAATTACACGTATTATTACAGATATTTCCCGCAGGAGCGAAACGATTTCACCACACTTGCATTCAAAGATTGTAATCTTATATAGAATAATTCCTTGAATATCTGACGCAATCACCCAGCTCTCTTACACAATAGTTCAGAAAAATCTCAAAGTTTACAAGTTAAAATACTCTGGGTGAAATCCCCTCATAGGCTGTTCACGGTAAAGTGAGCACTTTTGAGGCCTAGTTACATTTTCCTATCAGCCATTTTTTATCCTTCCGCCACTTTTCAAAATAAATATTGCAATGTAAATAATAAACACAGTGTATATATTTCACCGGACTCAAAAGTTAACGTCTGAGGCTGCAATAAAATATANGCAATGTAAATAATAAACACAGTGTATATATTTCACCGGACTCAAAAGTTAACGTCTGAGGCTGCAATAAAATATATTTACTGACTATTATTCCAAATGAGAAGGATTTAAAAAGTTCTCACTTTAGCGTGAATATCATGTAAGAGAGGCAAATAACCCTTACATGTCAGGGAAAATAATACCACAAATGTATTTGAGTAAACAAGACAAATATGGGATTATTCACTATGGCAATATACCCGGGAAAAGTGTGGGAAAATTGCGTGGTTGTGTAAGGCAATACGCTCTTCAACGAATGGGAAATTACATAACAATAAAAAGTGTTAAAGTATCAAACATTCATTACCCATCAACGGCGTTTAAATCAGTTGGAATAAATAAACCGAAACTATAGTTTTAAAATCACCAAACATTGCTGGGTGGGATTTGTTATTTAACCGATACCTATACTACAGCAATTTTATATGTGAAATAGTATCTATAGGTATATTTTTNGGTGGGATTTGTTATTTAACCGATACCTATACTACAGCAATTTTATATGTGAAATAGTATCTATAGGTATATTTTTAATTAACCGACAATAGATTGTTAACAGCAGTTTACTGTACACACTATGATACTGAATAAAATACTGGGTAGGAGAGGAGGGTTCGTGCAACCTGGTACTGTAGGACTTTAAATTACAAGACATTTTTGCTGAGAAATATCTAGTTTTATTAGCTCGAACTTTCGATTACAATTAGGCTAAATGTTAAGTCCGCGAGGGGAAGACAAAATAGAAAAAGAATTATGGAGAATAAGAAGAATTTAGCTCCGTCATTAGCTTCATTAGTCCATAACCTTTCCACATTTTTACCTATGCATATTCCGTAGACTAAAAAGACGTTTGGAAGTTAAGGTAACTGTGAAATAAAAATTTAAGATCATAAGCGAGAGCTGATTATGCCAAAAAAATTTGAGATATCGGGATGAGTAAACTGCAAAACTACCGCTAAGCTGCCTTGCTTGGCGTGAAATTACGTAAATCCTCCATAAAAAGTTTTCAAAGCTTTATTTTTTCGTTCCATGTCGCAATTTCCATTTGTAATTACTTTCTAATTTCGCTTTATGGTCTTCCACCCGCATAATTGATTTTGTTCAGTTTTACGCCTGCCTTAATGAACATTAATCTTNCACATTTTTACCTATGCATATTCCGTAGACTAAAAAGACGTTTGGAAGTTAAGGTAACTGTGAAATAAAAATTTAAGATCATAAGCGAGAGCTGATTATGCCAAAAAAATTTGAGATATCGGGATGAGTAAACTGCAAAACTACCGCTAAGCTATCTTGCTTGGCGTGAAATTACGTAAATTCTCCATAAAAAGTTTTCAAAGCTTTATTTTTTCGTTCCATGTCGCAATTTCCATTTGTAATTACTTTCCAATTTCGCTTTATGGTCTTCCACCCGCATAATTGATTTTGTTCAGTTTTACGCCTGCCTTAATGAACATTAATCTTNAATTTCGCTTTATGGTCTTCCACCCGCATAATTGATTTTGTTCAGTTTTACGCCTGCCTTAATGAACATTAATCTTACAAGCTTTCCAACATGGCGTCTTCTTTCATTTTATATCCTCCGTCGAGCTATTGAGACAAAGCTCACGAGATGCGCAGAAATTTTATGAACACGTCGTAGAGTAAATTTTACGTACATATACGCAACATTTATTAAGTAAGTTCATTTTAATTGCAGATTTTTACCTTACATTTAAATTTCAAAAAAAACTTTCCCCACAGAAAGATCGCGATTATTACTTTACAATAGTGAGAGATAGATTGCCACAATTTTTTTACAGCATATATTTTACGCCAAGCGGCTACGTGCAGAGGCTGAAATTGACAAGACCACTAATAATGCGCTCTAACACCTAGAACAGTGGTTTTCAAACCAGCGCATCACGGTGCCCAGGTGCNTGACAAGACCACTAATAATGCGCTCTAACACCTAGAACAGTGGTTTTCAAACCAGCGCATCACGGTGCCCAGGTGTGCCTGGGGCACCGCAAATGCCCATGTTTTATATAGGCTATGTATAGGTTTCAAATGTTGTGTACGTATTTTTTTTCTTGTAAGCCTACGTTTGCTTAATTTTTTTTAAAAGTTTGTCTTATTGCATTCAAATACATAAAAATTTAGAGTATTTGAAATACATTCCATGGTTCTCATTCCAAAATTTATTTTTAAAGACAAATGTAAAACTACGCTAATTTTTCCCGCAAGGAAGCCACGAAAAAATACTTAGCTGGTTAGGGCTGCCATGGATTCATGGTCAGAAAACCACTGCCCCAGACTACAAACTGCGTTCTCAGAAATAGGTTCCCAGGAACCTCTTGCAGTTAAATAGCTNTGACAAGACCACTAATAATGCGCTCTAACACCTAGAACAGTGGTTTTCAAACCAGCGCATCACGGTGCCCAGGTGCGCCTGGGGCACCGCAAATGCCCATGTTTTATATAGGCTATGTATAGGTTTCAAATGTTGTGTACGTATTTTTTTTCTTGTAAGCCTACGTTTGCTTAATTTTTTTAAAAGTTTGTCTTATTGCATTCAAATACATAAAATATTACAGTATTTGAAATACATTCCATGGTTCTCATTCCAAAATTTATTTTTAAAGACAAATGTAAAACTACGCTAATTTTTCCCGCAAGGAAGCCACGAAAAAATACTTAGCTGGTTAGGGCTGCCATGGATTCATGGCCAGAAAACCACTGCCCCAGACTACAAACTGCGTTCTCAGAAATAGGTTCCCAGGAACCTCGTGCAGTTAAATAGCTGACGCCTCAGTGAGAGAACGAGTTATTCGCCATGCGGCTCACGTGTCCAACTCGGGATGATACGGTGTCAATCCAGACAGGTTGCATTGCGGCACAGAAGAACTAGGCATACAGAGACAAAATTGTGGTGCGGTATCCTTTGATCTCACCGTGCTCAACAACTGACACATGAAATGCCAACCGCCATATCCGTAGCGTCTGTGCTGATAGTAAATTAAATACGCAGTAGAGTGCGCGTGCAAATTGCGCAGTAATCACATATCCCAAAACTGAAATTATTTTCTTCCTACACAGTTTTTAAAACTACGTGGCTTCGACTAAGGTGTTACGCAAATATAGATATTTTTTCCCGTAGAAGCTTGAGTTTGGAATTGAAATAAAATGTATCTAAATAAACTTCACGTCATTTATAAAACACGTGAATCTGACAATTGTTTTTTTGGAAACCTTGAGCCAATATTGCGGACGTGCGCAGAAAACGAAAATTGGTCTACTTCATCCCAATGTCTGTGTTGTCGATGGTAAACAAGTAGGCTAGTGTTACTGTATTGGCGCGTGAAAAGCATTTTAAATTAAATTAAATTAATTTTGGTTTCTAAATTAAGTTTAATATAGCATTTCAAGATTCGGTAGTTTCTAGAGAAGTTAACAATCACAACCCGTAGTGGAATGATTCTGGCCAGCAGTATGTCGATCGAGTTCGCAGAAACTCTGCTCGTTTCGTTTCTGGAGACTTACCTCCTCTGTGATTACGCGTTGTTTTCCATCTTCTTTTAATTTTGCTAGGTGAATATTTGTGCAGTTCCCTACTTACTCCTTTTTATCCTCCTGCCCCTGGTGAATATCTCGAATGCTGTATTGCATATGCACACATTTCATGTATATTATGTGTAAAATTCCACCGATAAAATGCGACTGCAAGTTACTCACAATAATCAGTTTACTTTCTAAACGGCCGTAGAGACTATAGCTACGTGGTATGGAAAAGTTGCGATATATCAGGTCGCAAGTATACACAGTAAATACTACTAACAAAATTGGAAACTTCCAGAATCCGTTTAATTTTTTTGTGAACAAAATTTACAGGAAAGCTACACTGGAAAACTACTGGAAAAAAATATACTTCGCTAATCGAGATTTCTCAGTACATGCAGTAGGCGTATACAATGATTGCGAACTATTTCTTAGCGTGAGGTATAAACTGTTAAATTTTAAGCTGTGCTTCTTTTTTCTGCATAATGTGTAGCTGCACAAAGATCTGCAATCCCCGCTAAACTTAATGCTGTTGTCAGATAAACAATGGAATTTGCGGGGGTTGCAACCCATTTTCGTTTAGACGCGAACACAAAATTTAATCCTTAATGAGATAAGTACCAGAATAGGTATAAAAATTAATATAAAGGCCGCCATTTGTTACGACTCAAAACAATACCGTTTTCTATAGGAAAGCACAAGTAAGTAAATTAAATACAGGAGTAATACAGTGCCTGTCACTCAGCAACACGTGATGGACTGAGGAATTCTATGTTGAATACCTATGCCAGTTGCTTTACACTGCTCTACCAGTCTACCACACCGCACGGAATCGAGCGCTACACACCTGTCGACATTCCAAGCTGTTGAAAGTACTCGAAAACGGTAGGGGCCAGGATTAAACTAATTTTATTATTTTATTTTTACATGTTTATTAATAATTCGACGTTAAAAAGATAATACCGTTAATATAAATATATTTTTTAACTTCCGATAACAGCGTATTATACTTAGCCTAGCTTTTTCATATCTTCAGTATTAATTTTGGTGTCCTCTGGTATTTTTACTTTCGAAAAAATAATTTACACCCCATTTTACATATAGGTTAACAAGAAATAACTTTTACATAATGTCATGTTCCAGGCAGACGTTACAATCAGCTTACCGAAATCCGTATTTAACAGTCTTCTAACAACAGAATGAAGGATAACACGAAGTCTAAGTACCGTAAACCAGGAGCACAACCATTTTCAGTGAGACTGTATGTCTAAATTACCACCTTCGTTTATTTAGTACTCAACATTTACCTCATCCGTTGTAGAGTTTGTGGATGGTAGGAAACTAAAATAGCACAGTTAGAATTTATTACACAGATTAGTTCATTATTTCCGCAAGGACTTAGGTACGTTCTTAATGATTAAGATTGCCAGTGGCTAGGTTACGCTATTAAAATCAATTGAAACCACTGCTAATCAGATTGATCAGAAACAGCCTAAATGAAATAAAAACGGTCATTTCTCATTTCAGTTCATGAAATTAGGAAAATTGCGGTAGTGCACTTCGAAATGTCACATTGTCTTCTGTACTTCACGTTTGACTTTATTATTATTTTTTCATCGTATTCATTTTCGAACTTGACCTGCACGCGAAGGACAACAGATTTTTTTTAGTTAATTAGAATTTTCTTTATTAATAGTCGGATACCACTTTAAGCTAAAACTGACTCGATGCAATTGAAAATATCACCAGTATTCTTTATTAGAGCAAAGTCAAAACTGGACTGTCAGGATATTATAAACCTAATTTTGTGCATTATAAATATAATTACAAAATAAGAAATTTTAAAATACATTACATTTCTTCTATGGAATTATTTCTCGCATTTTTTGCTTTTTTTTTTTTTTTTTCGTAGGCACTCAAAAAATTCCTGTGTTCAATTTATATCGTGTACTTGGCAAACCCTCTGTGTATATTCGGACGGTATCCAGCTGATCTGTCATCGTTATAGTTCATTATATTCCTGACTGAGGAATACATACATGATAATCTGTCATTTTGTTGCAAATTTCTTATTGATGTTTATTTCTCTAGGGCATATCAAACCGTGTACAAAAAACAAAATTTGCTCAAACGTGCAATGTTTGAATCGCGTGTTTTACTTTGTTCCTGTTGTCATTAAATCAGTTTTACTTTGTTCCTGTCGTCATTTAATCAATATGCAAATTTTTCGATTTTACGAAAGTTTTAACCTTATTTCAGTGCTCCGTGGTTATGTCATAACATTTTAAAATGTTCTGCTCTTTATCGTGTGCCTATTCGTTTATCTTTACTCCGTAACGATTAAATAGATAATATAATATTTTAATTAGTGTTTACAGCAACTTTGTTCAGCCAATAGCATCCAGTTTGATTGTATTTCACTGATGGATCTTCGTAAAAATCCCTCTGATGTCATTTTTAAAATGGTGTTTTGTTTTGAAACACTGAAGAATAGCAAGTGTTGCTAAAAAACAGTTTAAAAAACGTTTGATTTCCTCAATAATTAGACCCAAAAGAGTTTACTGGTTTCAACTAGTTGTTAACAGAATGACTTTATATGGGGATATTTGCAATAATAGTCAATAAGAATTACGTTAGTACAGTATATGTGGACAGTAGTTTATAACATGGAAAATATACATGCAGGTTTTCAACAGATTACTTTGTGCAATGAAAAATTATCAGTTACTAGCTCGTTAAAACAGACGCTGTCAATAGTTATGTGGCAATAAAAATATTTTTCAGTGTCTATTTTACCCAGTAGTATTGTAGATCCCACCAGTGTTCTCAAAATAAAATTAAGCAAGTAGAAAATATGAAATTCTTAGGATTAATTATATAAATAAGAATGAAGTAGGGCGAGCATGTCANTTATATGGGGATATTTGCAATAATAGTCAATAAGAATTACGTTAGTACAGTATATGTGGACAGTAGTTTATAACAAGGAAATGATACATGCAGGTTTTCAACAGATTACTTTGTGCAATGAAAAATTATCAGTTACTAGCTCGTTAAAACAGACGCTGTCAATAGTTTTGTGGCAATAAAAATATTTTTCTGCGTCAAAAAATATATTTCAGTGCCTATTTTTCCCAGTAGTATTGTAGATCCCACCAGTGTTCTCAAAACAAAAATTAAGCAAGTAGAAAATATGAAATTCTTAGGATTAATTATATAAATAAGAATGAAGTAGGGCGAGCATGTCAAAAGTTTGTCAAATAAAGTAGCTCCTATAATTGGTGTGCTAAAACGCCCTAAGAGATAAAATAACAGAATCCAGTAGAAGGTAACTCTACTTCTACCTTACACAGTCAATTAACCTACCGTAATGTAATATGGCTGTAGCGTGGCAGTGTTAAACTGAAACAACTACAAATTTTACAAAATAGAACAGTAAAAGTGTTATATCATGTCCCTTAACACCATCCAACGTTGTATACACAAGAACATACATACCTCAACATGTACTCGGATTTGAATACATTGATGCTAGTTAAAAATGTTAAACTAAAAATTGCAAAAAGTGACAACAACTATTTCCCGATCCACGTTTCATAAACACAATACACATGAACAATCAACCCAGCTAAAATAAAAAATGTTTGGATTGAAATCCCTGCATTTCAAAATTGTAACAAAATCCCACAAAGCATACAACCCATAAAAATATTGTTCTCTTCAAAAATAATGTAAAACCGATATCTTTGGGGGTAGCTATGTACATTAATAAGTGTGTGTGTATATATAGTATTGCTAAAGTATTCTGCCTACATGAACCCTAACTGTTAACTAAGCGTTATCATAATTTATCGTACAATTCCTTGAACTTAAAAGTGAGGATCCGACTGAGTATAGTGTAGGGGAGAGTGGGGGAAACGCGAACGCGGGGTAATGCCGAATTCAATGGTTCTAATATGTTAGAAAGAGATAGCCACNAAACAAATGGCCTCATCCAACGAAATGCTATGTATCCTATTCAGATGCCTTAGTATTTACTACAATGTATCAACCCCCAACCCCACCAGCCCCCGATTCACAATGCCGATATAATGTGAAAGTTTTGTACAATTGGTGTATGGGATCGTAAGCTCTTTGAAACATTTTCAATAAATTT
>NQII01000659.1:390473-400647 GCA_002778355.1 Clitarchus hookeri
GCCAATGGTGAGGCGGTGCCCCCCAGGGGCGGGGCGTGCGCCCAGCTGTGCGCAGTGGGACGCGCCGTTGAAGCCACGCGGGGCCGGGCAGGCCAGTCGAGTGACGACAGCTGGGTCAGTAGGGAGTGTTGCATGTCGCTCTGTGAAGCCCGCGCTCTTGACTAGCCGTGAATGGCACCCACGCCTCAGCTCCTCACTAACATCTTAATTCTTTCTAAACACTATTGCATGACACTTTTTGTTGTCATTCTATTTCAATGCCCTTGTTATAAACACCACGTGCCGTACCACACAGAATTTATTGGCCGAAGATACTGTAACAGTATTACAATGATCATGACGTTAGCTTACATATGCCATAATTATCTCGAAATAATACTTAAAAAATATAACTTAGCAGGCCTATTTTTGGCAATATGCACTTCTAGTATAAGGGAAGTCTTACTTAAAAATTGCATACTCTAGCGNACTTAGCAGGCCTATTTTTGGCAATATGCACTTCTAGTATAAGGGAAGTCTTACTTAAAAATTGCATACTCTAGCGAAAACAAACTAACACGGTGTCGCTAAAACATTTTAATTTGTTCGGACCATTCTCAACCTAATGTACAGCAGACATAACGTAAACGTGCTCACGGGNTCGCTAAAACATTTTAATTTGTTCGGACCATTCTCAACCTAATGTACAGCAGACATAACGTAAACGTGCTCACGGGGTACGAGTTTATTCTCCTCGGGTACGTAGGAGATATTGCACATAGGCCCGACTTATTTTGTAGCATATTCTATACCCTCTATAATTTCTCCGAGGAAAATTTCACAAACTGCTGCAGTATTTCCTGAGCTAATGATTATTTTAGAACGTATCGTTTTATAGAAAATCTGCCACCAAGTTCTTAGCAATAACACACTTATAAATGTATATTTTCCAAATAATTCATTGAAAACCAGGTGCCAATTTTATTTGTTAGAACTGAAATATTATATCTGGTGGCACACTGTTTTGTGAAATATACAAAATTATTCATGTAGCCTAATTTTTATAATAAACTTGACATTTTCAGTAGCCTATCCTACTTGCTTATTAAAGTTCAAGAACAGTTTTGAACATTCTTTAGTAACGTGCTGTAAAACTTGTTCTTATTTACTTAAGTTACAAAAATAACCTTGCAAATTTTTTTTTTAAGAATAATACATTGATAATCCGTGAAGACAGAAACGGCGGTGGTTGAGGTTCCGCTCGCGCTAGTGCGCATAATGTTAGCAGCCAGTTGGTAGTCGACTGGTAAGACGGTGCCTCTGCTACTTATTGAGAGCTTGCATACAAATCTGCTTCTCTGAGCTTTAATAAGCACATCAACATAAAAATATTCGATGAGAAAAAGGTAACGAGCCATCAATAAATACGGTAACAAAACACTGTTATTATAAACCTACTAATTGTCACAACAATTATCAGCAAACTCTGGGGTTGTAAATTCGAACGAATGCAATCAAATGACTCGATTACCCTACAGTCAAACAAACAATTGCCAATACTGAACCAAGCTGGTTTTGTTGCCATTCTGCAATAATATACATATCAGACTGTTCCAGCTAACCAAACGCTTATTCATTCTAAACAATATATTAATCTGACTCCACCTTGATATTTGTAATGTTTACGGTAACCAAACACCTGCCAGATGATCGTACGTACTTGCAAAACAGTTGTGTTTACTTAATACAATCCTAGATTNTACGGTAACCAAACACCTGCCAGATGATCGTACGTACTTGCAAAACAGTTGTGTTTACTTAATACAATCCTAGATAATGTTGGAATAACCGAAGTGGTCGGCTAAACAATTTATTTTGAAACCATGTAGGTGTGTTTGGTTTAAGAGAACGAATGCAGATACTATTAGTTGTGGGGAACAAAATAACGTTCAGTGTAAACAAATACCTTTGAAATTAATTTACTCGGTATCTGCAAATAAATCTTTCTTTAAGGNTATGTTGGAATAACCGAAGTGGTCGGCTAAACAATTTATTTTGAAACCATGTAGGTGTGTTTGGTTTAAGAGAACGAATGCAGATACTATTAGTTGTGGGGTACAAAATAACGTTCAGTGTAAACAAATACGTTTGAAATTAATTTACTCGGTATCTGCAAATAAATCTTTCTTTAAGGTTAGTTGATCATTTTCACGCTGGCTTCCTCTAAACACCTATAGATAAGTATAAGCTACTACTTTTTTTTAGAATTTCCAAGTCTAGACTAATACTGCGTGAGTTTGTATTGCCTAATTTGACAATGTCGGTTGATCGATAGCACAACACTAACTTATAAACAGTGGTGGGAAAAAAAACGAAGATAATTATAGCATAGCGGCTCCATCACCAGCCTATGTATCCACACCGAACTATGAATATTCCTACAAAATCCATGCAGATTTCTTTAAAACCCTTCCCTACTTAATTCGTGCAAAGAGCTAATTACATGTTTGTAAAGTATTGTAACTGTTTCGTAAGGTCGACAAACAAGTAAGTAAGCCTGAGTAACTATATATAGTTTCAAACGGAAATGTTCATGCCTGCAGGTAGGAAGGGTTATCTGCAGCCAAACTGATTTGGCGGGTGTTTATTTGAAGAAAACCTAGCTTTATGAAAACCTTTTCACTTAACCAAAATTACTTAAGTCATCTGCAGCTCCGCTTTGTTTCAGTTACGAAAGTCTAGACATGTCTAGAAAGTCCATCTAAAGAAAGTAGTACTGGTGTTGTCATGTTTTGTTAATGTATCCTTCCGCTTCAGCTGTTCTGGCTCATGGGAGTCGTGTTTGTGTTTCCTGAGTTGTTGACAACCATTGACTGCAAGTTTTTTTACGTATAGACCTAACGTGTGCTCCAAAAAGTTCGAGTTTTCACACAAAATCAGAAACTGCCACATTCACAATATGCAGTTGTGTAGCATATACATCAGACTGCAATACATACATTTTAATCATTTTTCAGTCAATGTTTTTATGCAACGATGACTTGGTGCTTACAAATAGCACTAACCATATAACGCACTAATCAAGGTCGTATTTAATAACGTTTTTTATGAGATTCGTATTTACCAAGAATTCTTTGAATAAAACATTTAATTTTCTATTATTGTAGGAACTGGAAAATATCGTGAATTCATTCTAGGGCAAGCCAGACTTCATGCACATGTGCATTCCTGTCATGTTTGCGATTGTATCGCAATTTAATAGACACGTCCAGGTGAACTCTGAGCCAATAACAGACCTTCAAGGAAACACGCACGGAATCCCGTGCCACCTCCAGCTTTATTCTAAGTTATTCCTTTCGTTTCCTGTTGGCAAAAATATTCGTTATTACTCGAATTTTCGGTTCCTAACGAAATGAGCTATTCTTAGTGTTTTCTAGTGTTCGCTTGACGTCACTGTGTTCGATAAGAACCTCGAAACGATAACGAAGACCTTCGGGCTTTCGTTACTTCGTATGGGGTACAAGTTGTTTTTGTGACTGTGGGAGAAGAGAATTGTGAAGTAATGTGCTTTCATGCATTACAGAAACATAAAAAAATATATTTCAGAAAAAATTATTTTAAAAGCATTAATTAATTTTTTTTTTTTTAATTTGTGAACCATGCAAGCAGCAGTGTAGGCTGGCTAATGGGAGGGTATTTATTATTTAATTACAGTAGTTTATAATGAAATACGAGAACATAAAAACAGATTTATTCAAAATTTTCTTTGGAAAATGTAGTTTGTATATTAACCAATAGGTAGCGGTAAAAATATATATAATTCTTGGGAGTATACAACCAAATTACTTTTTTCTTGAAAATAATTGAGTGAAAATTGATAACACATTGTAATTAATACAATCGACTAGGAACATGACTGAGTCTAGTTTGTTGTTCATCGCTTATTTTATAATCTTGGTATTAAAAATAACAAAATAAACAGCGAGCTCGAAAATAGCTTGCAACCATACAGCAAAATTATACCGGAGAAAATTCTTCGTACACGTCACGACCAAAGTTCTCTCCCCTCTCTCTTGTCGGCGTACATTGAACACAGTGCATGCGAAATTAAAGCGTATTTATGTGTAATACATCACACGTCAAGCCGAGTTAGAAAACAGTTTGTTGTCGACAGCAAATTTGACACACTTGGCGAACGAAACATGCTTCCCTTTTTCCTAGAATACATTATTTATTTAATACTTACATATAAAACACACCAAACGAAATACTTTCAGGGATGTACTGCTTTGGTTTATTAATGTTTTCAAGCTTAAGTATTCATAATTTATAAACAAACTCTTTTAATTCAGTTAATGTTCATGTGCGTAGTGTTGCCATTCTGCATTCGCTAACGAAAACGCGAAAATTGCCGAAGTCTCGGAAAGATGTAACGAACTATGACTTAAAATACAAAATTGCTTTTCTCGAAAATTTAATTCGTTTCAAAAGATTTCGAAACTTATCGAATACGAACAATTAACGAAAACTGAGAATAAGCCCCCTGGTCTGAGGTAAAACTGGCTACACACTGGAGCAGTAGCCAATGAACAGAAAGCTCAGGCACGAAAATACATAGTAGCATGGAGTCTAGCACACAAGTAGTTCGAAACGCGAAATTTCCAGTCTCTAGATTGGTGAATTTAGAGGAAAGTGGAATACAAATATTAGAGGCAGAGCTGAGTTCGTTAGTTATCTTTTAGCTAAATTTATTTATATTCTTTGTTTTCGAAAACACAACTGGTTTTCCTATGAATTCTAACTTTCAATTTACAGCAAGGTTTTTGGTTTTCTATTTTTTAGTTTTATTTTACTGATTCCTGTATATTGGTGTTTTCTGAATGATATTTCTATCACATTTTGTTGTTTTGGTTATATTTCTGTGTAAATCACCCTCAGAATTTGGTTGTGCTCTGCCAGATATAGGCACTCGGTACGTTATTTGCATTATAAATTCTTGAGGCTCATATTAATACCCTTGTTACATAATAATTGTTAAATTCTTAAATAACACCACAGCTGACAGCTTCTTAGCATAAAATGCTTTGACCTACAGTGCTATTATACACAATTTTGTATGAAAACTTGAATTTTTTAAAGTACTCTGTATGATCGACATCTTTATTTTATAGTTAATTAAACATCTGTTTATTTTTCGTTTACTTAAGAAATTATAACACAAACCGTTTTACAGAAAAAGTTATAATTCTTTAATTGTTTGCTGATTGAAAAAGTATAAACCTGCCTTAGGTAGTTATTTTATGGACCACATTCATTTCAGCCAGATAGCTTAGTTACAACAGTTCATCACCATAAGTTCATTCTCACCAATTCCAAAGTAATGTGTATAAAATAAATTTGAGTAAAATACAAGGTTTTAGGTAACTGGCAAAACAGCCGCGATGAATAATATTTCTTCCAGACTTAACCAGTTTTCTTTTCGTACAAAAAAAATTATGTTAGGAGCATGTTAGTTTTTTTATGTGGCTTGGATCCACCGTAACAAGAACAAAGTTGTTAGAGTAAAAGCGCGATTTAATTGGGTTCTAGGTTGATTAACGTAATTTATCGAGCATAATTTATCTTGGTAATTTCAATTTAAAAAAAAACTAGGAAACCACAGACTGTCGTTAATAACTGGCCGGGTATTGTAACCCGTGTCGGAAGCTACGGAGGCCGCTTTATGACAGTAGGATGACAATAGTCATCCAATTTTTACCGTTGGCTCCATGTCAATAAGCTATTTGTAACGCTGCCATCAGCTGGTTCGTAACGTGCTTGTGTATTCATTCGTATTAGAAGTAGCCTATTTTCTTAAAGGAGTGCGCACAAAATAAATTAACAAATTGTAAGTTTTTCGTTACGATCTTTTGTTGATAATGTACTCAAATTATTATAAAATTATTATAAATGCTTGGAATTTGTATAATACCAGTATCGTGTAAGAAATGTCCTGACTTCATAATAAACCTACGTAGTTTTTTATTAGGTTGTATATTTATTACAAAGTTTACAAGAGGCCGGAATAAGTTTAATAAAATATTGTACGTTTTTTTCTCTCCCAATGACGGCTTATATTTACATAACTGTGGCAATCTCGCATATTTATTTATTTCGCAGCAGGAAACAAGGTTGCAATAGCGGCGTACTTCAGACTTGTTTTTTGAAGGAGAAACTTCAAAGATTGTAAACACATGTGCCAGATGGTTTTTCAGAAAAATGTCAAATTAATTTTACTAACATCCGTTTTTGTGTACTTGATGGGCCTATAATCGTTTAATTATTTATTTTGAAGCCCTCACAGACGATCATATTGTAATTTGAATCCATTATATAAGAGCGTTTTGGTATTACACGCTGAGTGTGCAATAGAAATGCCTGTACTTTTTTCTAGTTACAGATATTAGGAACTAGGTCTTGATCCGTACATGTGGGGTTATTGTTGCAGTAGTGATTTACAAGTCTGCCTAAGTGTATAGGGTTCGATTCCCACGGTTATCAGGCCCATTTCCATTCTGAAGTAGGTATTGTAACAGTTGAGTGGATAGGAAATGAGAAGTGAGAGGGTGGCGCTTAGCAGTTGAGATCTCAAGCACCAGCAGGGGTAATGAAAGGTGAAAATGAATCAATGACAAAATGCCATAACAAGGGTTTTATGTCTGATCTAATCAATTTATTTCCAACTACAGGATATTTAATTACCACTCCTGAATTGCTGATTAACAAAGATAATATGTCTCATGCACGAAACCTTACTGTAAAAGTTATATTTCTACACTCTAAGTCTGAATCAGTGAGAATTTCCCTGTTTCAATCAGTTAACAGTATCTAGCTGACCGATTCAACAGTCACTTCAGTGAATTTAACTGATGAGTCAGTGAAGTATTGCGTTTTCCTTCACTTATTGATTCAGTGACATTTTCCACTGATTCGTCAGTCATTTTTCTCACTTTTTCTCTGTGATTAGTTTTTTTGGCTGATGAGTCAGTTAAAAAGCGTGTAAAAATGGCGGTCAAACAACATGTAAAAATGGGCTTTGAACAACGCGTATGAAGTGAAATAACAAGCATTAACTAATAATACCAGTACAAAATGCTTTCTAAAATTTGTTTCGTCTTTCAAAACACTATTTTATGAGGTAACATGAGCGTTCGGTCTTACACTCGTTTTTACGTCTTTCATTCCGTTTTCATGTAATCATTACAGCGCTCTGTTTGCAGGTTTAAAGTGACGAAGAGAGTGCACTCAATGTACTATTGATTTTAAAAATCCTAACGGTACCAATTAAACCAAAAACTAAACGAAGGGGAATAAAATTTAAAACTACTCTCTTTCGATTAGTTAATATAACACATATATTTGTCGCTACTCGGCCACCTGAGTTATAAAGGGGGTGGGTAGCCAGTAGTTCATAGAGTTAAATTATGTAGGTGCAGACTAATGACACATGATGTTGTTACTTTAGGGGTAAACAAATACGTGTATTCTCAGTTATTTAACACACCAGGATTTTATTGATCAGAGGGTCACATAGTTATTACACACCCTGGCGAGACTGAGCCCCCCTGCAAGTCGTTTGCCTGACGGGCTGTTGGGCTGAATACTATGCGTCGGGGAAGGTTGTTGAAGGGAGACGTTTCTCTACTTATCTCTGACTGCGGCTTTTGGTGAGTTGTCTTCGTTGGTAGCAAGGCCTGGTGAGTTGGGTGGCCCTGGTTCGGGCCCTCAGACTGGCTCTCGTTGGCGTGCTGTACTCAGCTGACTTCTTCCTGCGGCTTTGACTGACTCTCTCGGAAGTCCGGGATTGGATTCCCGGGACTTTGAGTGTGTCTGCGACCTCAACTGGCATTCCTTGTTTGGAGAGCGCGTCTCCTCGTTTGCGCCAACGTCCGCAACGATCCGGCCCGCGTTTCTGACTTCCCCACCTTGGAAACTGCCACTATGTTTTCGGAAATGAACTCATAAGTTCTCTGCACTTTTACTGGGTTTGTCTCGGGAATTTACACATGAAGTTTCGGCGGTTCCTGGGTTCTCTCCTCGGTGACGTCACAATTGTCTTACTGACTGACTGACTGCTTGCCTCGTCGCCATCCGGCGCACGACTACGTCTTCTCNCAATTGTCTTACTGACTGACTGACTGCTTGCCTCGTCGCCATCCGGCGCACGACTACGTCTTCTCGGGGAATGGCCTTCTCGGACCGGGGTTGCCACTAGTATCCGGGAATGTACTCATATTCTCGTCACTGTTCTCGTCAGAAGACTAATTACTCCTGTTTCGGCTTCTCCCGTTTCGGCTGCATCTATCTCGTCTCGCGGCTGTAATGCCGAACTACTCCCGTCTCGGCTGGCGATAATTGCTCCCGAACAACTGACTGCGAACAACTGATTGTACATTACTGCCTGGGCCGGGTCCGAACTCCAGCCTTGGTGTTACGACTGCCTCTCGCACTAACTGCCTCCTCCACCTCGCATCGCAGCTGAACAACTCATCGTGAACAACTGATTACAACTCATCGCGAACCTTGGCTGCTCCTGAATTTAACCCGTCTCCCGCTATATTCAAGTTAACTGTCAGCAGTTTCTCGAGAGAGAAATCGGGAAGTTCCCTGTGTATCCCGGGCGTTTTTTGTGTACGATTTCGTGTCTTCTCAGTGTCTTGTGCGCTCCTATGAGTGTGGAGCGGGGTGTTTAGGACGTTTCCAGGGATTCCTGAGAGCTGTGTCGGCACTAATTCTTGTAGGAGGTTCCCTTGATTCCTTTGCCGAGGGCTTATATCGGCTATTTTTCGGGACTTTCCCTCTTTCACTCGAATTCGGTTCTTCCCTGTGGGCCCTTATACGTCGGGACATCCCCGGGGTATTCCTCCCAAGGTGTGAATTCAGCGCAATTCCTATCCTATGTACTCGTCACACATCAATCCTCCCTGCCTAACTTCGCTGTTGAACATCCTGTAAACGATGTTGGTTATGGGTTTTGAATATTTTTGGCTCATTGCTCTGTGCTATGCCTGCGCGCATTCTGTTCACTTGCTGCTGCGCGTGTTTTCTGTGACAGTTGGCTAGCTACTTCCTCCCCTTCCCTCGTTTAGCTGAAGACCCCCTTTTTCCCCTCTTCAGCTCTGACCTAGTGCGGGAGGCGTGTTATCAGCTGAGAGGGTCGTTTGCCTCTGTTGGTGGCATGGTTTGTCTCATGGCTTCTGCCTTCAACGACTCTAAGGGAGGGGTGGTCTCAGAATCTCGCAAAATGGACATTAGTTACAACACAATTACAAACAAAGTAACCTTGGTTACATATCACACTTTTCTTACATTACTAAAATAAATTTGCACATTCTCCTCTGTTCTGCCGTACTCATCCCTCTGCCATTACCTGTGTAGTGCCAGGTGGTGTTATTTTACTGGGATTTCTTACTGGTAATTGTTATCGTTTGCTCACTTATGCCACCTTACGAGCGGTCTGACGGGGGCAAAGATAACATACAACACTGCCCGGGCAGCGAAGTAGACACACTTTATTTATGAGGGCTGGCACACCTCTCATCAAAACACAATAACTCTCTCTTCCTGTCGGCCTTTTACACACTCTGACCCTGGCGGCAAAAACACACATACTCTTATCTCGGCTGAGAGCCTGAATCTCGAATTCTAACACATATTACCCTAATAAATTAACTGGTGACACACAATGGTAAACAAAAAGTAAACACTGGCAAACAGTGCAACAAATCTCTAATCCTAACACATACATACATAACTAATATCCCTTCTTAACAACAAGCAAATCTGGCGGTAAACAACTGGTAACCAATAAAATAACAACATGCAAACCTTGTGGGAAACCACTGTTAAACACCAGTGGTAAACAATTCGTTACCTCGGTAAACTATAAAATAACTGGTGACACCCAGTGGTATTCAAAAAGTAAACACTGGTAAACAGTGCGACTGATGAATTGAACTCTGGTACAAGCATCTTTTGTCGCGGACTTCTGAGTGATCTTACCGTGCGTGTTTGCACGCATAATTACACTGTAAAAATTGACCTCGATAACTTGGCTGAAGACCTCTTAACACTTCGCACTTACGGTTTTGAAATTACTGAAAATAATCGTTCACTGTGTACTCGGTAGAAAAAAAAATTATATACTTGCTGCACT
>NQII01000659.1:400699-412040 GCA_002778355.1 Clitarchus hookeri
TTCAGTTGACACCTCTGGACTGCTGGCTCTTCCTGCAGATTGGCTGTGGTTTTCCTGGTACTGCCTCGCCTCTCTGATGTCTGCTTGGTTCGACTCCCTGCCGATGTATCTACACTTTCTTCCTTGTTGGAAAGTGTAGTTGCCACTTCTCCCTCCGTCTTCTTTCTCTTCCTTCTTCGCTCTCGGTCACCGGTTCCATTGTTCGGTTTTTCTCGCGTTTGTCTTTCGTTTGCTATTTCTCGGCTGTCTGCTTCACACGTTCATTCCCGTGAGCGCTACAGTTTCGGCCTCCTTTAACTCTCGTTCGCGTTGCTCCACATTTTCTGTCGTTCGCTTCCACTCGCTTCGTCTTCTTTACATGCTTCTTCCCACACGCGTTAAGTTTCGGCCGCCCTCAGGACTCTTATTGGGCACCGCCTGCGCGATAACACTGGGTTTATGGTGCATCTTGCTTTTGCCACTATCTCGCAGTCTCTGTACCATACAGTGAAACTATTTTCCTGCCCTGTCTCTGCCACTCATCCGAGTGGTTTTACGGCGGGCGGAAATACTGGCATACTATTCGGAAAACGTAACTATTCACCATCCAGGGAATTAGTAACTTACTTTTTCCTACTTTTTCTTTCAACGGCGCTCCGGTTACTGTAATTTCTTGGCGCAGTTTGTTTACCTGACCACCTGACCCCACGTCATTTCCACCATCCAGTGAAAGTGACCACCTTTCTTAGCTGAACTCCCTTCGCTGCTACATCTTTCGTCCGCTTCTATCTCCTTTTCCGCTCCTGTTCGCTAATTTCTGTAACTTGCTTCTTCGCTATCTCGCTCTCGTGTTCTCCCTTCGGTCTCCTCGCTAATTTCGCCCGTCCATGATTTCTCGTCTCTCTCGTCGTCTCTAGTCATGCTCGCCAGTTTATTGCCCGCCCTCCAGTGGGCTGTGGCCTATGGTTCTGCTAATTTCCCTTTGCTTGCCCACCTTACGCTCTTACCTTGCTCCTCCCGCTCGTACTCGTTAATTCCTCGGCTGCCTGCTTCGTTAATTGGGACTCGTAATTTAATGTTGAGAACTGGACGCCGCAGGGTTTTATGATAGACTCCCTGAAGTCTGGGTTTAGCCTGACTAGCTCGTTAAGGGTGAACTGCTTCTCTTGGGTTTAGTCTGGTTCTTGTTTCAGCCTATACAGACTTAACTATGTCTTAACATGCCCTCCCATACCTTAACATGCCCCATGTTGGGCACCATTTTAACTTGTCGCTATTAGGCCACCTGAGTTGTACAGCATGGTGGCTAGTAGTTTATAACGTTAAATTATTTTGGTGCAGATTAAGGGCACCTGTGGTTGTTGCATTAGTGGTAAACAAATACACATATTTTTCGTTATTTAACACACCAGTATTTTATTGGTCTCTATGTTACATAGTTATTTACACACACTGGCGAGACTGAGCTCCCCTGCAAGTCATAGGCCTGTAGGACTGGTGGGCTGAATACTATGCATCGGGGAATGTTTTTGAAGGGAGATGTTTCTCTACTTATCTGTGACTGCAGCTTTTGGTGAGTTGCCTTCGTTGGTGGTGAGGCATGGTGAGTTGGGTGGCCCACGGTTGGACCCTTGGACTGGCTCTCGTTGGCGTGCGTACTCAGCTGACTTCTTCCTGTGGCTTTGACTGACACTCTCGGAAGTCCGGGATTGGTTTCCTGGGACTTTGAGTGTGTCTGCGACCTCGACTGGCGTTTCTTGTTTGAAGAGCGCGTCTTCTCATCTGCGCCAACGTCCACAACGATCCGGCCCGCGTTTCTGACTTCCCCACCTCGGAAACTGCCACTATGTTTTCGGAAATGAACTCATAAGTTCTCTGCACTTTTACTAGGTTTGTCTTGGGAATTTACACATGAATTTTCGGCGGTTCCTGGGTTCTCTCCTCGGTGACTTCACAATGGTCTTACTGACTGATTCACTGCTTACCTCGTCGCCATCCGGCGCATGACTACGTCTTCTCGGGGAATGGCGCCTCTCGAACCAGGGCTGCCACTCGTCTCTGGGAATGTACTCATATTCTTGGCACTGTTCTCTTCTCGGGGAATGGCGCCTCTCGTACTGGGGCTGCCACTCGTATCCGCAAATGTAATCATATTCTCGTCACTGTTCTCGTCAGAAGACTGATTACCCCTGTTTCGGCTTCTCCCGTTTCGGCTGCATCTATCTCGTCTCGCGACTGTACTGCCGAACTACTCCCGTCTCGGCTGGCGATAATTGCTCCCGAACAACTGACTGCGAACAACTGATTGTTCATTACTGCCTGGGCCGGGTCCGAACTCCGGCCTTGGTGATACGACTGCCTCTCGCACTAACTGCCTCCTCCGCCTCGCATCGCAGCTGAACAACTCATCGTGAACAACTGATTACAACTCACCCCGAACCTTGGTTGTTCCTGAATTTAACCCGTCTCCCGCTATATTCAAGTTAACTGTCAGCAGTTTCTCGAGAGAGAAATCGGGAAGTTCCCTGTGTATCTCGGGCGTTTTTTGTGTACGATTTCGTGTCTTCTCAGTGTTTTGTGCGCTACTATGAGGGTGGAGCAGGGCGTTTTAGGATGTTTCCAGGGATTCCTGAGAGCTGTGTTGGCACAANCGAGAGAGAAATCGGGAAGTTCCCTGTGTATCTCGGGCGTTTTTTGTGTACGATTTCGTGTCTTCTCAGTGTTTTGTGCGCTACTATGAGGGTGGAGCAGGGCGTTTTAGGATGTTTCCAGGGATTCCTGAGAGCTGTGTTGGCACAAATTCTTGTAGGAGGTTCCCTTGATTCCTTTGCCGAGGGCTTATATCGGCTATTTTTCGGGACTTTCCCTCTTTCACTCGAATTCGGTTCTTCCCTGTGGGCCCTTATACGTCGGGACATGCCCGGGGTATTCATCCCAGGGTGTGAATTCAGAGCCATTTCTATCCTATGTATTCGTCACACGTCAGGTTGTTGCTGCTATCAGTTAAGAGTTGCAAGTTTAAGTATTCAGGATTTTCCCTCATTGGATTTACATATATTCACCGCCTTCTCATCTTCGTGCGAATAAATTTTCACAGAAACCCGAGGGTTTTTTTCTCTCAAACAGACGTATTGGGCTCAGAGGAGAGGGGAACTCGAGTCCACTGAAATTAAATTTGCTTTCTAAGCTGTGGTATCTCTTGTCGATAGGTTCAATATTCCTGCCTTCCACGATCTTGACAGGATAGCCTACCTGAAGCATTCTTGATCTTTGTTCTGGGGATTAATTACTGCCTTCGTAGCCTTGATGCTTATTGGTAAATCGATGTAGGACGAAGCTCTATGTGGATCACATTTTTTATCCTAAGCTGAAAACATTTTACAGAATTGAGGGTCCAACCACTTTCTAACCCTGGTATTCTTCTTCTTTCTTGCAGTATTTTTCGATGGTAGCCCTCACAGCATCTTCAATATCATCTAAGTTGTACAGAGGTTAATTTTTTTACTTGAAAGCACCAGAGTTATCTTGGTTGTCATGAAGCTCCAGCTTACCATAAATGCAATCCAACCATATGTTAAATTTGATGGCTCCCTGTGTTTGCAATTCCAGAGTTAACTGGTTAATAATGTTCTCTCTCATATCATTCAGGTATGCACATATGTTGCTCGTCGTAGTTAATGTATTCTCTGCAATAAGATTCTTAGAATTACGGTTGAAGGCTGTCTCTGCCAAAACGGACGCATTNAGGGCTTATATCGGCTATTTTTCGGGACTTTCCCTCTTTCACTAGAATTCGGTTCTTCCCTGTGGGCCCTTATACATCGGGACATCCCTGGGGTATCCCTCCCAGGTTGTGAATTCAGCGCAATTTCTATCCTATGTATTCGTCACACGTCAGGTCGTTGCTGCTATCAGTTAAGAGTATCAAGTTTAAGTATTCAGGAATTTCCCTCATTGCATTTACATATATTCACCGCTTTCTCATCTTCGTGCGAATAAATATTCACAGAAACCCGAGGGTTTTTTCTCTCAAACAGACGTATTGGGCTCAGAGGAGAGGGGAACTCGAGTCCACTGAAATTAAATTTGCTTTCCAAGCTGTGGTATCTCTTGTCGATATGTTCAATATTCCTGCCTTCCACGATCTTGACAGGATAGCCTACCTGAAGCATTCTTGATCTTTGTTCTGGGGATTAATTACTGCCTTCGTAGCCTTGATGCTTATTGGTAAATCGATGTAGGACGAAGCTCTATGTGGATCACATTTTTTATCCTAAGCTGAAAACATTTTACAGAATTGAGGGTCCAACCACTTTCTAACCCTGGTATTCTTCTTCTTTCTTGCAGTATTTTTCGATGGTAGCCCTCACAGCATCTTCAATATCATCTAAGTTGTACAGAGGTTAATTTTTTTACTTGAAAGCACCAGAGTTATCTTGGTTGTCATGAAGCTCCAGCTTACCATAAATGCAATCCAACCATATGTTAAATTTGATGGCTCCCTGTGTTTGCAAATTCCAGAGTTAACTGGTTAATAATGTTCTCTCTCATATCATTCAGGTATGCACATATGTTGCTCATCGTAGTTAATGTATTCTCTGCAATAAGATTCTTAGAATTACGGTTGAAGGCTGTCTCTGCCAAAACGGACGCATTATCATTAGGTTTACCAGTCTCGACAACTACTCTGCGATGGCGAGAGCTGCCCTTTGTTAAAATCAGACGAGCTGCTACAGAAAGACTGGTTTGTGTGTCAACACATTGACGCGTTCCTGGTGTGACAGAGGGACAATTACATTTAGAGCTGTGTACCTTAAATTAGTGAGATATGGTAAACTGCCTCCCACATTTGTCACCTTCCTAGGTTTTAGCATCAGGTTTCATTCAGCGGCTTTGCCCATGTCTTCTTGAATGATGAGTGTGGTTAAAATTCTCGTTGCAGAATTTGTATATAGTAGCTGTCTTCTGCTGGATTTGACCAGTGCAGCCTTGTATGGGTCTGGCCATATTGTCCTTACAAGCATTTTACACCCCATATTTTTCGAATATATGTTGTTCTTTCCTGAAGGGGTTGAGCCTGATATTTCTCTCACGACAGAGTCCATTCCAACTATCAATAAACCATTGATCGCAAAAGCCACACTGCAGTACTGGTGGAGGCATAGTATTTACCACAGATGAAAAAGTGGATGGAAGGGAAGACACGAATAACTCAACCACCCCGGATACCTTGCCATCCTTGGTGTGTGTTGTAGGAACAATCACCTGCACAGGCACAAAACACATTTAATAATACTAACAAACAAATGTAATGATATGATGCGATATTGCGACAATATGGGGTAGGTAGAAATAAAATACAATATTGAAACATGAAAGTAATAACATAAGAAGAAAGGTGTGTGATGTACTGGGTTAGCAACGATGAGCTACACAGCTAGCGTCTTTCACACGACTCTTCGATTGGACTTACGAGAGAGGGAGTTGAGACTAGCGAACCGTGAAGAATGTCTCCTGGACAAACACATTCCACATTGATTAGTTTCCACTTAAAAATAAATTACAGAATAGCACTAAAAATTCAGTTGAAACAAATTCTCACTTCAAAGAAATATAAGTCTAGCAGTATATGACTGACACCCCAAGTTTGGATGCAGTCAGTCGACAGACCACGCGTAACTTGATGGAGGTACTTGCATACTAGCAGTCAATCCCTTGGAACATCAAAACCATTTAGTTACTTCATTTCACAAAATTACAATCAAACAACCACTATAATGTTGGCCATATTTAGCTCAAATGGTGTGAATTTAAAATAAAAAAACAATAAGCACGGATATGAGATCTATCATATTATACATCGCATCTGATATCCAAACCAACACCATCCATCATCATAACCACAAAGTCGAAATACCAGTTTCATTCTACTTAAAAAATATTACTACACTATATTAGATTCGAACCTGGTTTGGTGTAGGTGAATAGCTATGATGTTATATGGCTAGTGGACACACTATGTGATTAAATACATGGTTGTAACTGCAAAAAAAGCCAGTGCACTGTCAATATTTTTTTAATGGAACAGCAAAAAAATTATATCACCAGAATATTTAACATGTATGATGTGGTAGAAAAATACATCTTAGGATGTCTGATACGTTTTTAACATTAACTGGTTCGAAAAATAAAATAAAAGTTTTACTTTAAACATTGTATGTAAATAGTCACATGACTTCTTTTCTATTTATAATATTTTCCAATTGTTCCAAAACTATTTTTTTTATTAATTCATACAGCTTTGCTTTGAAAGTACTAAAACATTGTATCTTATATCCGTAAAAAAATTTTTGAGTACAGCACTTTGCATGGCGAGGCTCGGACCCCAGCATTCTTGCAACAAGAGACCGGAAGGTATTTATGNATATGACTGACACCCCAAATTTGGATGCAGTCAGTCGACAGACCACGCGTAACTTGATGGAGGTACTTGCATACTGGCAGTCAATCCCTTGGAACATCAAAACCATTTAGTTACTTCATTTCACAAAATTACAATCAAACAATCACTATAATGTTGGCCATATTTAGCTCAAATGGTGTGAATTTAAAATAAAAAAACAATAAGCACGGATATGAGATCTATCATATTATACATCGCATCTGATATCCAAACCAACACCATCCATCATCATAACCACAAAGTCGAAATACCAGTTTCATTCTACTTAAAAAATATTACTACACTATATTAGATTCGAACCTGGTTTGGTGTAGGTGANGTATATTAGATTCGAACCTGGTTTGGTGTAGGTGAATAGCTATGATGTTATATGGCTAGTGGACACACTATGTGATTAAATACATGGTTGTAACTGCAAAAAAAGCCAGTGCACTGTCAATATTTTTTTAACGGAACAGCAAAAAAATTATATCACCAGAATATTTAACATGTATGATGTGGTAGAAAAATACATCTTAGGATGTCTGATACGTTTTTAACATTAACTGGTTCGAAAAATAAAATAAAAGTTTTACTTTAAACATTGTATGTAAACAGTCACATGACTTCTTTTCTATTTATAATATTTTCCAATTGTTCCAAAACTATTTTTTTTTATTAATTCATACAGCTTTGCTTTGAAAGTACTAAAACATTGTATCTTATATCCGTAAAAAATTTTTTGAGTACAGCACTTTGCATGGCGAGGCTCGGACCCCAGCATTCTTGCAACAAGAGACCGGAAGGTATTTATGNTTTTTGAGTACAGCACTTTGCATGGCGAGGCTCGGACCCCAGCATTCTTGCAACAAGAGACCGGAAGGTATTTATGCGCATATCTTCGTATATCGTAAACCAAATGCTTGTTAACTTTTTTTTCTCCTTTAAAAGTATGTGTTTTCTATACGAGCATCGGTTTAACTAATGAACAACCTGACGTAATATTTAAACGGAGCTGTCAAAGCCGCTGGTCGAAGAGCACCGCTTAACTGTTTCCACCAAAGTTTTATTCCAAACACATCTCCAAAGACTTGCAGTGCATCTCACATATTGGTAAACACACTTCGCCTGATGCTCCATTGTCCGCTCGAACATAACGGAACATACAGTTGGAGAAGTTCACATTTGGGCTTGAAAAATATGTCTGGAAATCGATTAGTGCCAGCGACAAGGAACCATCTAATTTAAGTGCAGGGAAATGCATGTAGCGAAGCTTTGAGCTCTTTCCCGACAAGACCAGAGTTATATACATACATGACTAACGCCAGGATGCTATCTGCATGCCCTTAAAAGAAATCACATTATTCACCTAAGAAACGAATGCTAAAGTGTCCACAATTCCAATCGCTCGGCAGCTGCTCGACATTATAATTATAACTGTTTTACACCATGCAAATACTCTGTCAACCCAAGCGGTGGACATAAGTTTCCAAAGCTATCGAANATAATTATAACTGTTTTACACCATGCAAATACTCTGTCAACCCAAGCGGTGGACATAAGTTTCCAAAGCTATCGAAATACTCGGTTCTGTTTCCACTTTTTATGTATACAACCCAGTGCATGCCTGGACCTCTGATTTTAAATAAATTTATGACTGCTTACTCATTATTTTTAGGTTTCCGTGGCTGTCCATCACACATGTACACACACCGAGAAATTTGGTATTCTTAAATTGCATGCGAATTATTTTATGTCAATGTTTGTAAGGGGGCGTTTAGACAATACCTTCAAAAAGGCCTTTTTGTCGGTTTCGCTCGACTTTTCCTTTTTCATCTTTGGCCTCCATCGACTATCGGATATGGTGTCAAGTACAGACCTTAGCCGTTTTTTTTTTACCTATTGCGAGCTACTCCAGCATTCGACTGTGTCGAATTGCTTTGACCAACTGCTTACCTTGTTCNATAATTATAACTGTTTTACACCATGCAAATACTCTGTCAACCCAAGCGGTGGACATAAGTTTCCAAAGCTATCGACATACTCGGTTCTGTTTCCAATTTTTATGTATACAACCCAGTGCATGCCTGGACCTCTGATTTTAAATAAATTTATGACTGCTTACTCATTATTTTTAGGTTTCCGTGGCTGTCCATCACACATGTACACACCCCGAGAAATTTGGTATTCTTAAATTGCATGCGAATTATTTTATGTCAATGTTTGTAAGGGGGCGTTTAGACAATACCTTCAAAAAGGCCTTTTTGTCGGTTTCGCTCGACTTTTCCTTTTTCATCGTTGGCCTCCATCGACTATCGGATATGGTGTCAAGTACAGACCTTAGCCGTTTTTTTTTTACCTATTGCGAGCTACTCCAGCATTCGACTGTGTCGAATTGCTTTGACCAACTGCTTACCTTGTTCTTCAGCACAGTTTACTTCACTGGCTATACTGATAGCACCTGCGATGAAACCTCCAAGAGCGCCCAGTGCAGGCAGAACTAATGGTAGAAAACCTTCTCTTTCTTCCTCCCATTACGTGATTTTCACCGTGTTCTCCTTTTATATTACTTCTAGTTGAATTGCATGCCCATACCTCACCTGACTTTGGTCTTCATTATCTTGGAAACATCCCAAGCAGCTAGACGTTCACCAAACTTGGCCTGAGGTGAATATGAAATCTTATTGGCTTATCGGTGAGAACAGCATCAGCAGCGTGTCTCTCGCTCAAGTTGGTACTGCTCGCATAAGCAATATCGTGGTCCTTACATTCCTTGTCAAAACATTATTACCTCTGTCACCATGTGCAAGCCTTTTTGCAAGGCCGCAGTACTCATAACCAGGAATGTGCAGCTCTGGTGGAAGTTTGTTTATAAGCGAATTCACAATTCCATATCCACTTTTGGTCTTGCCCCTACATGTAATTTTAAAAGACTGACCACCAACACACTAGACAGCTCCTTTATACATTTTTTGGAGAGTGTCCGACCACTTCCCCAGACTTGATAATGGCCTCTCACTTCCCCTGACTTTAGTATGGTCAATGTATAAGTACCAACACTTTGCATGTGTTCTATAACAGTCGAATGGAGATTGTCAAGCAGGACACTAGTCTCCCAGTGCATATCATCGCTGAGGATGAAGCTACTTCACATTAATCATGTCATGGTTATCTGTTGCCAAATACCATACGGTGTCTTATTTGTGGACCATCTAATTGTGGCAAAAAATGCGTGCTTCTGAGTTTACTAGAAGAAACCAATGGTCTTCGGTTCGAGAATGAGTACCTATACTCGAAATCGCTTCAACAACCAAAGTACAAGTGACTTGCTCGGATTCTAGAAGCTGTGGATGGTCTGCACTATTTTTTTCATGCAAGATAATGACGATGTGATTCCTCCCGACAAGGCTAAACTAAACTCTGTGTTTGTTTTCGATGGTGTGGCATGTGAAAAGCAAACCTGTATGCAGGAATATTTCAGAATGGGCAGGCATGCATTGGTGGATTGTTGTTGATTCTGTCAAACTTATTCTCACACACCGAAACAGTTACTTCGCGATAGTGAAAATGTGCTAGTTTTGTTTCTGATGAACGAAATGAATTTACGCTATGCGTATTCCGACCATGTAAATACAGACATGCCTTTCGAAAAGTTTAAAGATGCGTGTGCTTGTTGTTGAAGTGGACCATACGAATTCCTTGTGATAGTAAAATACTTTCCTCTACATAAAGTAAGGACCGGCGAGGTTTGGATCAGTTCATTATCATTCACAATTAGGAGATGACATATACGATACATAAATTCGNAGTAAGGACCGGCGAGGTTTGGATCAGTTCATTATCATTCACAATTAGGAGATGACATATACGATACATAAATTCGGAAATGATGGTCTTAATTGATGGGGAGATTGCTGCCTGGTGCAGATGGAAGAGGACCACTGTAGTATTAAAGGTAAGCAACTTAAGAATGTGGGTGAACCGAAACATGGTGGTGATGCTGTTAAAAATGTTGTACGTATAATCAGTTAATCCAGAAACTTTAAGGGCATTGGCATTAAAGGCAAACAAGATCTGATAAAACANAGTAAGGACCGGCGAGGTTTGGATCAGTTCATTATCATTCACAATTAGGAGATGACATATACGATACATAAATTCCGAAATGATGGTCTTAATTGATGGGGAGATTGCTGCCTGGTGCAGATGGAAGAGGACCACTGTAGTATTAAAGGTAAGCAACTTAAGAATGTGGGTGAACCGAAACATGGTGGTGATGCTGTTAATATGTTGTACGTATAATCAGTTAATCCAGAAACTTTAAGGGCATTGGCATTAAAGGCAAACAAGATCTGATAAAACANATGTTGTACGTATAATCAGTTAATCCAGAAACTTTAAGGGCATTGGCATTAAAGGCAAACAAGATCTGATAAAACAGAGGCCCAACTACGTACATCGACTGAAGACTTGAGCAACTATCTATGTTAGATACAAAAAGTAATGCTGTAGCCGAAATAATAACCAGCAAGATTATTACTGCTTTGTCTGCCATTAATTATGATGAGAAAGTATGGAAACACTGCAGTCATATATGAGATGCTATTATACAGTGCATAACAAAATTAGTAGCCAATATCAAAAACAGCATCATGACGACTTCCATACGACCTGCTGCTATTCCTTCGTCTAGTGCACCTTGGCCTAAAACAACATTTCATCCAAAACTGAAAACCGCACCTTAATATTAAAATAATATTTAAACTGTTTACATTACTGTTTTGTATTTACTACAATGGCTGACACTGCTGATGAATTCCGTCGCGTTATCGAAAATGTGCGTGGAAAATATTTTTTGGCCAAGCGAGCACGTTTGGAACATGGCATGGCTTTGGAGGATGCATTCAAATTGCTCTCATC
>NQII01000659.1:412123-442212 GCA_002778355.1 Clitarchus hookeri
GGGGGGGTGAAGACGATATTCTATTGTTAGTATTGAAGCGTAAAAAAGATCGAGCTAATACTCGCCTCTGTTCAATGATAGAATATACGGAGTTTACAAACGAAATGAAAAATGGTTTCTGGGAAACAATGAAATACTTTTCCTTCCAAATGGTGAAATTCAAACCGGAACTTTATCTCCGTGTGCAGTCCCCGATCTTTACGAATTACTCTTCACGATAAAACCTTCTACGTATTCACTAGCTGTTCTGCGACAGTACGAGAGGCTGCTCAAACTGATGAGTGCACAATTAAAAGATAACGATTCATGCAAAATTCAGCATTATTTCACAATTGTTTCCAGAAGTAAACATAACATCTGGTACTGGTTTGCTGGCAACAATCGAAGATGGCCATCATCTTGGGTATGTTTATTGGGATGATGTTTACAAACTTGTTGATAGATTGCATCTGCTAATTGCTTCACAAAGAGCTGGAAATAATTCCCATAAGAACAAAATTACTAATATACTGGAGGAATTGCGTGACGAGACTACATACGATGAGTCGGGCAGAAATAGCTAGCGAACTGCACAAGCATGCTAGACGAAATTACCTAAGACACAAAGTGACAATGTTTGAGTCGCGTGATTTATACCACGCAGATTTGGTCATAATTATTCCATATGCCCGTGTGAATAAAGGATTCAAGTATATGCTGACTGTGATCGATTGTTATTGCAAGGTCGCCTTTTCTGTACCAGTCAAAACCAAATGAGGTAAAATGTTGCGAAAGCGACGGAAATCATTTTGGAGGACAGAAGCCCACCAAAAAATCTCCAACTCGATCTTGTTCGCGAGTTTTATAATCCAGAACTCTGGCATGTAATGAAGAAATACAAGATCAATCATTATTGCACACACTGGTATGAAGTGTGCTGTTGTCGAAAGGTATAATCGAACTTTGAAAACAGTGACGTGGAAACTATTCTTAGCACGAGGAAGCTGCAAATGATTGGGAATATTACCAGAACTGGTTTCCGAGTACAACCACAAAAGACATCGTACAATAGGTATGTGCCCCATCGACCTTAAAGACCACTGGCTTGCACAATCAGTTTACAAGAATGAAACAATTATTGATAGTTGGAAGCCAAAAGCTAATGTTGGAGACTACGTATGCATTTGAAGTATGAAAGGGACAATTGACGAAGAATATGCACATAACTACTCAAACTAATTGTACATAGTCGTCAAAATTCGACATTATGAAGCTCGTATCTACTATCTCGAAGACCTGGTTGGCCAAGTTATTCGGGGAAGCTTTTACAGTGAGGAAATACAGCTCACGAAATTCCCCGACCATTATCTTGTAGAAAAAGTTTTGAAACTTAAAGGCAATAAAATATACGTGCGCTGGATGGGTTTCCGGATAAAAAAAAAATAGTTGGATTGACAAGGATGCAATCACATAAAAATAATTGTGATTTTTTTACAGCAACTATCTACTAGTCGTAAAAAGATGGTACAAACAGATGACTGCACTTCAGTCCAGAATTGGTTAGTGGACAGAAGATTATTTGGTGAAAAACTAACTACAAGAAAAATGTATTATCATATACAAAAAAAAATTAATTTAATAAAATTTTTTCAGAATAGGATTGTTTTATTTTTAGGATTATTACCTACTTACTCATGGCTGCATGCCTACTTCCTGGTTTGAGGTATAATATACATACCCATGTCTATATTATTTCTTATTTATATTAATAAAAAATGAAAAGCACTGGTTGTAGTGATAAAAAACAATGAAAAGTTATTTTCAGTAACTTGTCAATATGTCTGCTACTGTAGTTAACATAACGAAGACATACCTCTTGAATAGACATACCCATGACTATAATATTTAGGAAAATAATTTCCATATATATTTTATGTATATATAATTTAAACCTGTGTTGGCACCCATGTCATGTCTAGAAGAAAGATGTCGAGGTGCAATGACAGAGCATGATAGGCAGAATGACAGAGCATGAAAGGTGGAATGACACATCATNGAAATCATTTTGGAGGACAGAAGCCCACCAAAAAATCTCCAACTCGATCTTGTTCGCGAGTTTTATAATCCAGAATTCTGGCATGTAATGAAGAAATACAAGATCAATCATTATTGTACACACTGGTATGAAGTGTGCTGTTGTCGAAAGGTATAATCGAACTTTGAAAACAGTGACGTGGAAACTATTCTTAGCACGAGGAAGCTGCAAATGATTGGGAATATTACCAGAACTGGTTTCCGAGTACAACAACAAAAGACATCGTACAATAGGTATGTGCCCCATCGACCTTAAAGACCACTGGCTTGCACAATCAGTTTACAAGAATGAAACAATTATTGATAGTTGGAAGCCAAAAGCTGATGTTGGAGACTACGTATGCATTTGAAGTATGAAAGGGACAATTGACGAAGAATATGCACATAACTACTCAAACTAATTGTACATAGTCGTCAAAATTCGACATTATGAAGCTCGTATCTACTATCTCGAAGACCTGGTTGGCCAAGTTATTCGGGGAAGCTTTTACAGTGAGGAAATACAGCTCACGAAATTCCCTGACCATTATCTTGTAGAAAAAGTTTTGAAACTTAAAGGCAATAAAATATACGTGCGCTGGATGGGTTTCCGGATAAAAAAAATAGTTGGATTGACAAGGATGCAATCACATAAAAATAATTGTGATTTATTTACAGCAACTATCTACTAGTCGTAAAAAGATGGTACAAACAGATGACTGCACTTCAGTCCAGAATTGGTTAGTGGACAGAAGATTATTTGGTGAAAAACTATCTACAAGAAAAATGTATTATCATATACAAAAAAAAATTAATTTAATAAAATTTTTTCAGAATAGGATTGTTTTATTTTTAGGATTATTACCTACTTACTCATGGCTGCATGCCTACTTCCTGGTTTGAGGTATAATATACATACCCATGTCTATATTATTTCTTATTTATATTAATAAAAAATGAAAAGCACTGGTTGTAGTGATAAAAAACAATGAAAAGTTATTTTCAGTAACTTGTCAATATGTCTGCTACTGTAGTTAACATAACGAAGACATACCTCTCGAATAGACATACTCATGACTATAATATTTAGGAAAATAATTTCCATATATATTTTATGTATATATCATTTAAACCTGTGTTGGCACCCATGTCATGTCTACAAGAAAGATGTCGAGGTGCAATGACAGAGCATGATAGGCAGAATGACAGAGCATGAAAGGTGGAATGACACATCATNAAGAAAGATGTCGAGGTGCAATGACAGAGCATGATAGGCAGAATGACAGAGCATGAAAGGTGGAATGACACATCATGAACTGGAACATTCTTGAAACAATGCCATGGTTTTTTTTAGACTGAGTGGTTAGTAAAAATTTTGGGTAAGGAAACTTTTGGCAGATTTGGAAGGAAAATCGGGAAATTTTGTGGGAAATTATAGGAATTTTAAATGGTTTTTTAGGGAAAACCGGGAAATTTCGAGGTCAAGGTCAGCGTCAAGGTCATGGCAGCTATCTTGGGAGCCAGTCCTTTGGTCCACTGCTAGATGCCACTACTGGTCCACTGCCAGATGCCATGTCAATCCCAACCCCCTACACCAGTTCTCTTATTATCTATCTACTGTGCACGTCTACTTTATAAATATAGGTTTCTGGAAGTAGGTTCTAATATTATGGTATTTGTCTGCATCGCTTCTAAAATCCTTGGCTTTGTTCGTTGCAACCCTAATATTCACGCACACTAGAAACAATACTCAGCATCTTCGCTTTTTCTTGTTTCCAAAGAATATTGGCCGACAAAGTGAAAAGTATTCAGCACACATAAGATAAAGTATTTGGTATTATCAGTCAGTTGGCAAATTATGAGAGGGAGGAACGTTTGTAGACAAACCGAATCACGTTGTTAGTTATAGGATGTGTGAAAGTGGCTACCAAAATACTGATAATAGTTCAATTTACTGCTCATCAAATGCTAAGGAAGCTTCAAACCTCAATTAAATACAAAAGCAAATATTAAATTATTTATTTATTTCACCTTAATTTATACTGGCGAAGTTAAGGCTTCAGTGCCTTCTCTTACGCTTAATCAGGTATAACATAATGTACACAGACGTAAACACAAAGAGCATGAAAAAAATACTTAAATTAACAAGAAGCGAAACAGAAATAAGATAGCCCAAATAGATTAAACTCTAAAAATGATACGTGGTTTGTAATTATGCACATCTATTTAGAAAGACAAGAGANGATAGCCCAAATAGATTAAACTCTAAAAATGATACGTGGTTTGTAATTATGCACATCTATTTAGAAAGACAAGAGACAAAGGAACGTTTAAAGAAATAAAAATTACAATAGCAGAATTATATGGATCTACAATAGCACAATAATATCTATCATAACCCGCTTTACCGATAATAAATATAAATGTGCATATATTTAGTAATAGTTCATTCCAACACTACGATATCTGAAAACAAATACGCCTTCCAATGCTAGGTACAGAGTAGTGAAAAAATGTTGGCAGACCTTTTTTCTTTTGTAAGGAATGTCTGAAACAAGGAAACGTTCTTGTTACAGAGTCCACATGCTCTTTGCCTACCTGAAATACCCTTCTGCGGCCAGTGGCCGTTAATCCATGCCACCCCCTTATGTGGTCCCGTTGTTTCTTGAAACCTGCAGATTCCAGTTATTCCTCGTCCAGTACTGAGGTGTATTTGTCTATTGTGTTTGCTGCGTTACCGATGGCTATCTTGTGTACTTCGCATTGTAATGAGGAAGTAAAAATTATGAACAAAATGCTTCAATATAAGAGAAGGCGAACATGCACTAACCGTGCCAAATTAGAACTATTAGGCCTATTATTAACAACATTTCCGTCATTGGAAAAGTGTTTATAAAAGTTTCTCCAGAACTCTTCTTAAAGTTACGGACACGTTGCTTTTTGTATAACCGACATTCCGTAAATTTCACACAACTTCACGTGAATTTCGGTGTTCGTTTTTCTCACGTCTGGTTTAAAAAAANAACCGACATTCCGTAAATTTCACACAACTTCACGTGAATTTCGGTGTTCGTTTTTCTCACGTCTGGTTTAAAAAATTACGATTTTTTTATAATCATTGTTATACGGGTGTTTGAGTGCGTAACAAACGTGAGTTTAAAAAGTTAAAATATTCTGGGAAACGATTTAAACACGAATTGGACATTTTCAAACTTAACCCTTACCACTCACCTACGCTAAGACCTAATTTTAACCTGTGTCAATGATATTTGTTTGTCCTTCCATCACATTTTCATGGACCTGATTTTAAGAACACATGCGCCGTTCAAGTGGCATTAAGAAGTCGGAAGAAACATAAATGTGTTATAATGACATCAATTATGTCTCGGATGTAAATGAAACGAAAAAGAAATGTTCTTTGTCCATAAATATGAAAATCACACTTTTATATAAAACGTTAAATTATGGAATTATTTTACTTGATTCGCAGCAAACAGTACGGTATATTCTAATTTATTTATGTCTTTGAGATTAGCGAAGTTGTGGCATATAGTCATACAGTTAACTATCACAATACGCCTCAAATTATAACATATGGCTGGAAATCACAACCTAAAGAACAGTAACAGTACTACAAACTACCATTACTAACAGTGTTAACAACATTAACTGTGAACAATAGTGACTTGTAATACTTGCGAAAGTTTTTGAAATATATTAATAAGAGAAAAATACTCTTCATAAATAAACTGGAATGATTTCAATAACAAATCTAAACAAATAATAGTAGTACCCAACAACATGAATTCACTAGGGTTTTAAACATCTTCATCTGTAGCCCTAAACTATTGAGACTCGGCAGTTAATGACGTAATTTGTCATAGTTTCCAGACTCATTGTCTGGAAAAACTTATTTGTTTGCGCGCGCCGTTTTTTAAAGCCGACGGTGTTGACGAGTTCCACACATTAGCTGGTAGGCAGTTCCACGCTCCGGCAACAGAAACGGTAAATTACATTGTGTGTGAGTCTGAACTGTGGGTGGAATGGTCAGATGGTGGTATGAATTTTAGCGCGTGTTGAAGTAAAGTCAGGGTTTATGTTGAAATATGGGTAACTACTGACAAATATCTCTTTTTCAGTTGTTCTCGAACCAGCTATACAGCCCGGGGTGTACTGTAAAATTGGCGAGTGGAAGGGGGCAAGGGGGATGAGTCGTTAGTCTACTATTCTGACACATTCCCCATGCATCACGGATCACGCCGAGATTGGAGTAGATGCATTAGTTGTTGGTACCTAGGGTAATGCGGGGTAAGAGTCCTACATAGTAGTTCTTGAAGTCACCGTTAGATAGCATCAACGTTCATGTAGGGTATTTTCGAAATGCTATCCACGCACTGGACACGGCTGGTTGCCGCAGCCGCCATTAATGGGAGTGCGGTCTCAATCATCTGTTTGGAGTGACGTTGATGTAATTTTTTTGTGTTAAAGAAGTGCCTGCTGAACTGCAACGAATTAATGTTGTTGAAGAATGTGTACATTTACGTAAGAAGTATGTATTTTGCTTGTATTCATATGTGGATGTAATTTTAATCACGTAACTGTGAAATGTAGTTGGCGAATTACGTTTTTCTTGTTTTTTGTGGCAAGTTTCCTGGGGCAAGAGTCAACACAAATGATTATAACTCTTGTTTCACAATATCAAATATTATCAAAACCTTTTAGAACATTTTCTTAATGCGCGTAGAACTTGCACAGTTTAATTGTTGGACAGAAATAAAAGTTTGATACACATCATATTAAAAGTAAATTTCAATGCCATGGTTTAAAGAAGGAAAGAAATATAAATATTATCAGACTGTAAGTAATCTGTTGGCAACAATTTTATACGACAAAAGTAATGAAACAGTAATGTAATACTAACATAGCTGAGTGAAATAGTACACCGAACTGAAAGTGTATTATGCAAATGAATGTAGTTAATGGATGTCAGAACATTATGGAAGATGCAAAACGCAATTTCAGATTGCTAATATGTTTCGACTGGTTTATGAAGAGACAGCTACGATTGGAATTGCAGCCAACGGCTTTCAGGCATGTGGCATACTGCCAATGTATCCCAATATTTTTTTCTGAAGATGACTATCTTCCAACTGTAATTACTAGCAGGCCTCTTCCAAATGATAATGACAATCAGTTGTCTCCTGTTAATGACATTACTTATCACATGAGTGCAGAAATACAGCTTGCTTCTTCTTCACAGTGCATTTCAAAATTTGAGAAAACCACTGTCACAAAAGTTCTGGTTAGGCCTACTGAAAGTGGCCATGAAAATATTTGTAACGAGTTTGCTACAGGTAGCTCTACTGACGTCTCCTCCAATGCTTGCCTCAGGAATGTGTCCACTCCTGTTAAGTGCTCTGTTTCAATAATCAGGCCTTTCCCAAAAGCTAGTCATCAATAAAAGAGGCGCAGGAATCCAAAACCGTCTCAAATACATCGTCGTCATATACTCAAATGCTGCCATTACAAAGTGAAATAAAAAACAGGCCTAACCTAAAGAAAACGACCGTAACACCAAAATCAGAATACCAAAGGCGTTGGAGCAAAACGCAAGAAAGGCATTGCAAGCTCTAGTAAGGTGGCCTATTTCTGTAGTGGATGTGGTGCAATGTACGAATAGCCTCCATCTGTCGACTGGATTATGTGCAACGAATTTAGAGGTTGGTGGAGGTAACCTTGTATTGATTATATGGGAAAAGGCTTTTTCAAATGCAATATATGCCAATCGGACTCTTGCCCCACATGTTACAAATTGAAGATTTTCTACTTATTAATTTGACGATTTATAACCTGAATATGAGGGATCTAGTTGAATTGAATAAAAAGAGAGATTAATATGTGTAATATAAAATTAGACGTTAGACGTAAGTTTATAACAATTACAGAATATTGATCGGGGGAGCTTTTATATCATTACGTTGTAAATAAAAATCAAGTAAGTCACGCGTCCTAATATAATTTCCAATTCATTAAGTTCTTCCTCGTCTGGATGCGGATCCGCAGAAATAACGCACATTTGAACAGCGTCGTATATAGTGGATTATCTGTATCTGTTTCACTTTGTATTTAAATAGCTTGTGCAGTTCTTCCTCAAAATCATCTCTTACAGCAAGAATCCCACCTCTACATCTACGGTTTATTAAAAATATTTTCTTATGCTGTCAAATTTTGGTCATATTTGTAAAATATTTTGAATTGTGACATCCACGCTACAATATTCCCAACTGGAATATCGAAACACACCCGTTTTAAGCAAATATAAATAAATGTTTCCGTGCTCTGTAAATTAACAGGCCATAATGGTGTTTTAATGGTTATTGGCTTGTGGTTACATTATTTGGTCAGTGCATAGAGAATTTCACATTTAATTAATTTTTTTTCTCTATCGGTATTTTTCTTCCTCTCCTATTGTTTATTTCAGTAATCCTGTATTTTCTGTATTTAGAGTTCTGTACCTTGACTGTTTTGTAATCCTTCATCTTTATATTACCTACTGTACAAGCAAATTAATATGTATCACTACAGCTGGTGCAGGTAAAGATTATCTATTGTATTATAGAGTTCGTTGTTTTATGATATTGGGTGACTGCAGCCATACAATATCTCATAAAATAACATCATTCGAAACCTGTTTTATTCCCTACCATATCTTTGCTAATGCTCAATTTTCTGATTACATTTTCTCTGTAGGCCTACTTGTTTTACTTTGCTAACTTTCAGCTGCTTCCCATCAAAGTTGATTGCTTGTTGTTTAACATAGGCTAATATAGCAGTACTTAAATTAATCAAAACGAGACAGAACACAGTTTCCTCAAGTGTTTTATAGTATTTATTTGACCCAAATGGATGAACGCAATGATAGGCCTATCTGGTGCTTGGAGGTGAACTACTGTCTAGTCTTGCAAATGTATATTTTTTCCTTGTAAATCAATTTTGCATTTGTGGATTTTTAAACTGTTTTTTACTTTTTTTTTGAGGACGAGTTTGAGGGTATCTTCATTCACAGACGGCAATTGTTGGACATTGCAGAGTCAGTCTGTGGCTCCATGAGGGTTCTAAGATATGAGTTTTCTTGTTGGAGCAAATATCCACGACCGTGTACGCCGATTAACAAACTTTTTGGTCTCGGATTGTAACTTTTTTAATCTTGTTATTTTCTTTTTAAACCCGCGCTCACTGTGATTTATTAACGTTCTTATTTCATACAACTAATTAAGTGGTAAAACGTGTACATTATTTATTAATGGTTCGTATTGCTCAAGTATTTTATGTACTCACACTTTGGCTATGATTAAGTGTTGCCGGCCAAACATCATTTCGTCATGCTCATTTGGTTTAATGAAATTCATGTAAATTTAAAAAAAAANTGATTAAGTGTTGCCGGCCAAACATCATTTCGTCATGCTCATTTGGTTTAATGAAATTTATGTAAATTTAAAAAAAAATAATGCAATGCCTTTGTTGCATAATGAGCAGTACGAGTTGCAACTTATAACTATTATAATTTTCATGTGCATATATTTTACTTCTGCTTAGGTTTATTTCCATGTCAAACCTTTTTTGTAGCAATCATAATAAACTGTTGAACGTTTTAAAATGTTTATATAACTATGTTGCCAATGATGTATAAATATATTTGGTTTAATGTCTGCGAGTCATTCGCTGCTTGTTTTCCCGTTGGTGCTTGAATTTATTTTGCATACCTATGGCATCACTGAACCTGAGTGTGGTCTGTGGTCGCATCACATAATGTATTAAGAGCGCGTATGCATGCGCATTTCAATAATTGCTTATTAACACTGAACATAAATAATTTAAATTTTTCGCTGTGTGAAGATTTGCTACGCAAATTGTCGATAATAGTTGAAATGTTCCATCATTTTACAAACAAGTTAATGAAAGAAGTGAATGTTTTTCTTTACTTAGTTTCTCTTGACCATGATATTAATTGGTGAATATGCTTACTCAACTTTCATTAGAAGTCTCCTGTATTTTTATACACACATCGGTCCCAACTCCCAGCCGTTGTTAAATATCCATAATTATACACATCAAATATTATTTCACACGTAGACTGATTGCATACCTTTGTACATCTCTATTTGTGCAGCTTTTATTTTTCTTTGTAAATTTATATTCTATCACAGTTATTAAGTGCGTCAGACTATGCATAGGCTATCTATTTATAATTTTATTCGCGTAGTTATGCTTCAATTTTTACTGACTTCATCCTTTGGCATATAAAATGCATTTTTGGCTTATCCATTAGTCATTTACCATTTTTTTAATGCTTGTATTTTTGCCAACTTCAAACAATTTAGAATCTTCCAAAGTANTATCCATTAGTCATTTACCATTTTTTTAATGCTTGTATTTTTGCCAACTTCAAACAATTTAGAATCTTCCAAAGTAAATTTACTCAATTACTCTACTCAAAGATTTATTGATTCTCATTATTGTATGCGTTTCTTAACTAGTTATCCAGCACAACACCATTTAAGTTACTGTATAATGGAACTGCTCTGGTTGCGTTCAAGTTTGCAAACGTCCTTACGCTATTCCTACCAGTCGTTCATCATATCATGAAAGGTGTCCCAGACACCAGGGTATAGAAGGCCCCGAATTTCGGCACTGGTCAGTTTGTCAGTAGGAATAGTTGAAGATGGTAGCTGCAACGACTGCCGATACGTTGTCAGTTGATAATAAAGTAAAGTAATCTTCGACGCGGCATGAATCCAGAAACCTAGTATATGAAGACAAGTGCCGCGAAGGCCTGCGATCTGTTAAATCGGTATGTGCCGTGTGTTTTAATTACGTTGTACAATTTTTAAAAAAGGTGATAACGTAATTACTGCGGCATTAAAAAAGGCTTAGCCTATCACTATAAACTCCAAATGTGTCAACCGAATGATATGAATTTTTCAAAACAACCATTTTTCTTGCAGGGCACATACATTTTAGTTTTAAAAGTTACCAGTAACCCCCACTTTCTAATGGCCTGCGGGAAGTCGATAAGCTGCAATTACAGAACAGACACTCATTGGTACTGTTAGACCGAAACCACGAATGCGCCGCAAGCTAGAGCGTAAACAACTACGTTATAGAAATTAACTTCCCTCGTAATTTTGGGGGCCACGTTGGTGTAGTGGTTAGACTACTCGTCTCCCACCTATGCGAACCGGGTTCGATTACCTCCGTGGTCGTTCCCGGATTTTCGTATGTGGGAATCGTGCCGGACGATGCCGCTGGTAGACTGGTTTTCTCGGGTATCTCCCGTTTCCCCCGCCTTTTCATTCCGGTAATGCTCCTTACTCACCTGACTTCACCCTCATCGACTCTTAAAACCTCGATGTTAAGAGCCCGGGCAATCTCTCCCCTTGACTATACCCGTTAGTTTGGTCGTGCGGAATGACGAGTGCCTCAGTCGAAGTGATATGCAGTTTGTCACTGGAACTGGAGGGTCATCCACCAACATAACGTCTATTCCACGAGCTTCCGTAGTGTCAGCCATTACACACAGGTAGCAGACATGCAGTGTTTGCATATTTTTGTAAGACTCGTGTACAGGGTTTGAAGGAGGGGTTGCGATGACGTGGTGTCAAACATGACTGACGGCCAAACTGCTCGGGGTCAGTTCCCGTCTGCAACAAACTGCATTGACTCCAGGCAATTCTAAAGTGCCCGAAAATCTGAAAATGTTTTTAGCTTTTGCGGTACGGGGAAAAGAGATGGCTAAGTGAGACGCTAGCGCGAGAACGAAATGTTGCAAGGACAGTTTCCGCTTCTGCTCCGTCGTTGCATCTGAGCAGCAGCCATCTTGCATTTTTTTGAGAAATATGTGCCTTTCCTATTTGCTAGGAGAAGTGGAGGAATAAAGGTGCGGAACCATACAGGATATCATATCTACGGGATACCATTGTTCAAGATAAGTTACATACTATATTATGAAAAAGCGTATATAAAAGAGGCCTAAATCGAAACTTAACATAAATCACACATGCACCGGAAATTCTTGTGAGAACATTAAAATATTATCTTCAGTGACCACGAGATCACATGAATCCACAAAAACCTTTTTTCGGCTGCTTTTTTCCCATTATTAAATGAAAATNGATCACATGAATCCACAAAAACCTTTTTTCGGCTGCTTTTTTCCCATTATTAAATGAAAATATAGGAGAATAATTTACTTGCAGACTGAAAGTACAATTCTTTTTGTTAGAAACAAGACAGTTAATTGCAGTTCACTTACTAGTTACACTAATTGTGTATCCGAAAATTGATTCCTCTAGAGTTCCATGCCCACTCCTTTTCCCTCGCACCTTGTCTGTTGACAACTAAGTGTCACGTAGCTGAACTAATTAGTCGCCTCTGGGTGGCAGAACTGTTGCGTGTTAATAGGGTCCTCCGATTACAAACCGGTCTTGTGACAAGTAAAACTTGTTGCCTGCTACACACAGTTTCNCGAAACTTAACATAAATCACACATGCACCGGAAATTCTTGTGAGAACATTAAAATATTATCTTCAGTGACCACGAAATCACATGAATCCACAAAAACCTTTTTTCGGCTGCTTTTTTCCCATTATTAAATGAAAATATAGGAGAATAATTTACTTGCAGACTGAAAGTACAATTCTTTTTGTTAGAAACAAGACAGTTAATTGCAGTTCACTTACTAGTTACTCTAATTGTGTATCCGAAAATTGATTCCTCTAGAGTTCCATGCCCACTCCTTTTCCCTCGCACCTTGTCTGTTGACAACTAAGTGTCACGTAGCTGAACTAATTAGTCGCCTCTGGGTGGCAGAACTGCTNATGCCCACTCCTTTTCCCTCGCACCTTGTCTGTTGACAACTAAGTGTCACGTAGCTGAACTAATTAGTCGCCTCTGGGTGGCAGAACTGCTGCGTGTTAATAGGGTCCTCCGATTACAAACCGGTCTTGTGACAAGTAAAACTTGTTGCCTGCTACACACAGTTTCGCTACGCCTAACTTCATTCTCTTTTACGAACTTGCCTTCGAGATAGCCGTACAAGTACGTTTCACGGTTGAGCTAATTTACCGAGGTCGGACCTATTACTTGCTCACCTTGAGGTTCAGGGTTCGAGTATCGGGTAAGCTATGTATGCATTATTTTTAGACGTGTACTATTGTATTACCTACACAGTGGGTGTGAAGAAGAGGAAGGTGTGAAGAAGAGGAAGGTGTGAAGAAGAGGAAGGTGTGAAGAAGAGGAAGGTGTGAGTGAACATTTGTGTGTAACACGCGGGATGGTGTACCAGGAGGCAGTAAATCGCCGGAAGACCACGAGAAAGGTGGACGAACACTAAACACAATGACGCAGGTTGTTAACTTATCATTAATAAGAATAAAATAAGTTTTGTTTAGTTAAGTAGCTATGCAAGCTATATATTAAATATAAAGCTATATATTAAATTAAAAGCTGTTTATTAACCTATATATTAAATAGCCAAGTGACATTAAATGAGAGAAATTAATATCAAAGCATTAAAATAAAATAAAGTCTACATATTATACATTTTTTGCCATACACCAGCTCCTTAACCACACACAGTTATAAAACAGTGTTGGTTGTTGTTTATAGTGCACAGTACTAAGGTAGATGAATGAAAAAAAAAAAAAATCATACACTAATTGCTGTAAAAATTGTAGGTAGCACCCAGACGGAGATAAAGAAATGGAATAAAACTTGGTACAGGCAATGCGACCCATGAAACGTATAATTGATTAAAACATCAAGAAACTACCGTCCTAACTGGCTACATACGTGGTTGACAGGCGGCAGAAAAAAGATAGCCCTGAGAAACCGTGCTTTATATGGAATGTCGTTATCTTGTTGGGAAATTGCCCGCTGGTGCCGCACATTAAAGCAGAATCTCATGAACGTACTGCTGTTGTTACGAACTAGCTTTCTATCAGCGTATTCGCACTTGAAAGATTATGAGAGAATGCTGGGGGCGTAACTCAAATAATGACTCGTTAATTCGGTAGTGCAAAACAGTATCTGATGAATTTATTACAATTTACGGTTATACAATTATTATTTATATTAGCATTGACCGGGGGAGCTTTACATTGAATTTAATATTATGTTTATTGTTACTTCACTCACGCCATTTTAAATAACCCTAACCGGAACGTCATCACCTTGTTAATGTTGCCGGAGGCTGAATCTAGGAGACGGTTAGCGACGGCCGGACACCCATCTTCCTGGTCTGCTCCGCTGGTCGGGTCGCCAAAGGACTAATGATGAATGACGACGACGAGACGGTTAACGACGGCCTATATCAAGCGCGCGGTTCGGCGGCCGCGCTCAGTGACCGGTGGAGGGGATTTCTGCAACTGTCGACGACCAAATGGTGGCGTTGCACTCCCGCTCGTTTATGTTTGAAGGTGTGATCAGGCAAGCCGTTCAGCTAAGGCCTGACCACACCGTAACACTGTGCTCTTAGTGGTCCCTTGATCACTACCGCAGAAGACAGAATTGTAGGAGGTTGCATACACGCCATGACGCCACCGATTCTGGCGCAGTATCACACAGCCATAAAGTCCGCATTTGAACGCTGTTCAGTGGCACACCATACTCGAGTTCGATTTTCATCCGTGTCCAAACAAAACCTGGATTCATTATTAAAGACGATGCATCGCATTTCTTCAGTCGTCCATGCCACCCGATTACAACAAAACCTCACACGAATGAACAGTTTTCAGGTGTTAATGAAAGACGGAGTAACGAAGGTCGAGAATACAAGTTTCCTTCTGCATGCCACCTCGTAATAGCGTAAATGGAGGTGATACCACCCCATACCTGGATGGTGGACAGATACACTGTTGGTTGAGTTGGCGCTTGTTGGACCATGGAAAGTTAATTTCTAATGGTGGTCGTTCTGGGTCACCCAGAGCCTTCTCAACGCAGATGGTGTACACAACTTTCACCTATTGTGGATAATTCGTTCTGGTTACGAATAATTTTAAGGCGGTGAGTGATTATANATGGTGTACACAACTTTCACCTATTGTGGATAATTCGTTCTGGTTACGAATAATTTTAAGGCGGTGAGTGATTATACACGCACATACGCACACGTTGATGCGGGTATGAGGGTGGCTTTTTTTATGTACAAGGAAATAATTGGAAAAGCTATTCTAACGATACAGTTTGGATACAATATGCATAAACAGCGTTGTATACAAAATTTAAAAAAAAAAATTGTGGAGAGGGAAGTTGGTGAGTTGAAAGGAAAACAATTATAAAGGTGTATTTTCTGGGGTCACAAGTACAATTAAATATCTTCCAGCCGCTTCTTGCGTTAGGCAACATCATGTTACAAGTTCGAACACTGAAAACTGAAAACTATGCGTTTACAGTGCTACTGCACAGCCCTCAAAAAAGCAAATAGTAGAGACAGTAAGGACTTGGCGATTCATGTCATGGCAAGCGTTTCCTTCGTAACTAAACTACAGTTTATTATGAACGACCCGTAGGCTCGTTAAAAAATTATAAACTCTCTATAACACAACTAAATAATAATTTTAATTCTACGGGAAAAAAACCTATCCCAGTGGTAACAACTGGTGAACAAATGACAGTAGCTTGAGAATAAAAACGATTATTTTAAAGTCAAGCCCACAGGCAAATTAACTAGTGAATTTAACGAATTTATAGTAACAGTTTTTCCAACCAGCCTGGCTTTTACTGAAGGTCTACGAGGCACCTTCTCTGGTCGAAGAGTTTACCTTGATGGATGAAGTGATGCATGTTAAGTTGGCTGACCCAAGCATATTTGGTGAATATAGGCTAAATTAAGGCCTTTATAGTCTTATGTACTTTATTCTTTAGATAGTACGAGGAAATATGAATTAACAAGTAAGTGTTTATGTAATTGTAATGGCAAAAACGGGACACAACGCCCAACGATGTTAATAATTTCTGAAGGAGAATTTGATGTTCTTTTAATATTTGACAATTCTCACATCATCTTGGATTCTATTCTAGATTCAACTGGTTTGTAACCAACGTCACGTAAAGTTTTTATTTGCATTGTGACTGTACATCTTAAATAACGCGAGCCATGTTACGCGTCACCAAAAAGGTATAGAATTCTCTGTTTAAAAATGTTTACTACTAACTATCACTACCCCTATGCTAGAATCGGATAACTTCACTCGCAAATCTCTGCAGATAAAATAAACTCATCGTATTAAAGAAGATTTTCCCTTAAGGCTTGGCTTATTACGAACTATGAGATTTAAGACAAAAGTTTAATACTGTTGAATTTATGAAATTATATTTTAGCAAAGAAAACACCACAGCACAATTGGCGAGATGGGAAAAACAAACTCCGCAGAATGTTTGAAATTTTTGCTGAACTCTTTAAGCCATTAAAATGGAGTTTCCCCACTTATAGAATACGATATTTGGCTCTATGGAAGTATGTTGCCTGGAAGAGCTGGATCAATAAGCTTGTGTGTTCGCAGTAAGTCCGAATGAAATACGATTTGGAGACTTATAAAAAAAGTGACTTGAACCAATGAAATTCCTATGGAATACCTAATGTCTTATACTGATTACTTCAGCGACTTAATGTAAATCAGTGTTTCAATATAAAAAAATAAAACACCCTAAGAACCAAGATAATTATCCTAAATCCCGTAATATCAATCGGCTCACAGCAGATTCCGTTACCCTAATCACTGTCTGTCACTGTAGACTTAAGCATACACTCTAAATCTGAATCAGTGAGAATTTAACTGTTTAAATCAGTTTATAGCTCTTTAATTATTCACCAGTTACTTTAGTCAATTAAACTTATAAATTAGTGAAAAAATGCCAGTTTTCCTTTACTTATTATTTTGTGACATTTTCCACTGATTCATCAACCATTTCACTCGCTGTTTTTCAGTGATTTGTTTTTTGACCGATCGATCAATAAAACAGCATGATCACATAACAACGCATAAACTAATAACACTCATAAAACATATTTTAATGTGAGTTTCGTCTTTTATAACAATTACCATTTTACTAGGCAACATGAGCATTCAGTCTATCATTTTGTTTTCACGTGATAATCATAGCGCTCGGTTTGAAGATTCAAACTGCAATAACTGTGGTGAAGTAAGTGCATTCATACGTACTATTTGTGTTAACAATCCTAATGTTAATAATTATACTAAAAACGAAAAGGAAGGACATGCAGTTTAAAGCTACATATTTTCGATAGTAATCTATACGGAAGTTTCTTACTTTTCTTACGATTTCTGGAGAAAGCGGAAAGACAGTTGTGGCTTATAAGTCTTGCCGGTTGGGGCAAATCACGTTGATTTGAATTTAAATATTTATTTCTCGAGGAAGAAGTGCACGGGGGTCAGGTTTTCTCAATGCAATGTTAGAGCTTTATTTAATTATGCTTAATTAAATAAGAAACAACCAAACTCCAGGTGAAAGGGAGGTTAGTCCTTGCAGAGTCTACACACACGACTGCAATGTGCTCGGTCTTCGTCAGGAGACATCAAGTGATTATCCAGTCTGTCCAGTATCTTGGAATAAAACAACTAGCGTATTTCCATTGTTTTGTTAAACAAATCTGAAAAACCTGACAAGGACAGCCTTGTTTATCCCCGCATACAGATTTAACGTAAATCTGCGTGACGCAGTTGGTAACGCGGTAGCTTACGGTACGAATATTTCTAGATTAGAATCTTGGATGCAGCATACAAAACGTGCTATGTGAGCTATCGAAATCCTTGGTAGCTGAGAGACACCAAATCGAGAAATTTTAAAACCGTGAATTGAATTCTAAAAAAATCTTCCAAGCTCGTATTTCTGCATTCATTACTTTTTTTAAATCTGCCTGGCAACGAAATTAAGTATGAAATTCTAGCACTCATCTTCTTTCTTTGAAGTAGAAATATTTGGAATATATCCAGATTAAGGAGAAAAAAAAGAGTCGTTATTTTGAACACCGTTGCATCAAAATTCTCCGGTTTACATCTGTTCATGGTTTCACTGCACTAGAACTGAAAATGACAAAAATACAGGCACGCCAAATATTTTCCATTTGCTTAATTAATGACCTTGTCAAATGGATGCTACATATTTTTTTCTCTCAGCACGTCCGTGTACGAGGTACCGAATCTCTGTAAGTGCTATATAAAAAACTTGTATTTCATACATCCAGAGATTTACTCCACATGTCTGAGTAGCACCTCCTTCAAACCCGCTAGAATAAGAAGCTTCATGGAATGTATGGGCAGACGTGGAGAAATTACCTCATTTGGAGTCGTGTCCGACACGCAGGAGAGCTGGCTCTGAAATCACACGCTAATACGTCTTATTGGTTTACCCAGCGATGAGCGGAGCAACAAACACAAACATATGAAGAAGAGCAAGAACATCGTCGATGACTGAAATCACGCTATGAAAATGTTTTCAGTAAATTTCCTAAACTGTGATGGAAGCCATTAACCTATACGTAGTATAGAAAATTTACCATACATAAGGCTGCGGATATAAGAATGTTGAGCATAGCTGCTACACGAAAGCTGGGAACTTAAATATGCATTTGACTGTTTCCTTAGCCAATGCAGAGAAGCTACCATGAATATGTGTAAAAATGTTTTCTCAATGCGCATATACACTAGTGTAATCAATTTGTAAAACAACAAAGCTTCCAAATACTTCTGACAATCAACTAATTAGGCAGTAATAATAAACAAAAATTACAAGAACAGTATTTAACGGTCGTGGCCCAAGGTTAATCAATCACAACTTGAGTACTGAGTAAATACTCCGGCACTCTGCCTGGAGAGGGAATGGAAATTCACTAAAATAATTTCCCTCAGTGCAGCCAGCCGCGAGCGCCCGAATGAGAAACTGACACGCGATTACAAGATTAAAACTATCGGTAAAAACAAATTAAATAAGTCTAAACTAAACTGCTTTACTAAACTGTACAGTGTCGAAAATTCTCTTCCAAGAAACAACCAGTGGAAATCCTATTAAAATAACTGGTTTTCTGGAAATCAGTCTGAAAACATATCGATGTAGTACTGTACGGGCCAATTTGTTAAATAAAAAAAGTTGAAAAGAGTAAAAAATACGAGAAATACTTTGTATAATTGCTTTAGAACAACATATAGTTGTAGATGTCACAAGAGATCACTGATAGTTCCATAGTGGAAATGTCACCAAGGAAAATCGTAAACTTTCGCTATTTTCCTGAGCAATTCTTTCACTTTGTTATGAGACACGTTCAACAGTAGCCCAAGACGTGTTGTGTCAGTCACAAATGATTGTACATGTCTACAGAAGTGAACATGCAGTTACTATTATTTAAGTCTAGTATGTTGTCTTTACTGGACTCGATGCAAAACCAGGCAGTGGTTCTATAACTTTTTTTTTTANATTATTTAAGTCTAGTATGTTGTCTTTACTGGACTCGATGCAAAACCAGGCAGTGGTTCTATAACTTTTTTTTTTTAATCATGGATTACACATTCTTTCAAACGTAAAATACGTAATTAGATGGAAGGTTACAAAAGTGGATNTTTTTTTTTTAATCATGGATTACACATTCTTTCAAACGTAAAATACGTAATTAGATGGAAGGTTACAAAAGTGGATTCCGGGCTATCCCAGAGGTTAGTTGAGACCTGGTAATTCAAACATTTTACATAAATTATTCTAAAAAAAATAAAACTAACTGTGATTTAGAAAAGCTTTCCGTACCATTTGTAGTTTGTAGCACGTGAATTAACAGCAAATAAGACGCTTATATTTTAAATATAGTCCATTCATAGTTACTTGCAACTTTTCGGAACGCCTGCTACAGTTCTACTTTCAGACTATTCCTCCGCCTCATGTAAACAAAGCTTCACTAAGACTAGAAGAGATCACCAAAGCGACAACGCACTGTATTTGTGAGCACTCAGATTAATAGTATTTTGCGTGATACCTACTTCTTACTAGGTATTACCAACACACACATATCTCTCTGTTCTTATTCATATCAAGTATAAATCAAATATTGTAATTTATAGACAAAATATAAGTAAAGTTGAATTTAACAAAAAGTAAAATGCTTTTATGTTAGCAGAACTACAAACACTTATGATTCACTTATCAAACACTTATGATTCACGACATACTTAAGAAACAATTAAACGCGTCATACATGGGTGATTTTTCAAATGTTTAATTAAAAAAGTGTGCAGATACCATGGATAGACTATATCCGGCTGCTCGGCTCCCTCACTAAATGGATCCCGAGGCAAAGTACAACCACCCATCCCACCCTCTTTCTTCCAAATAGGCCTAATGGATTTCGCAAGTTGATCAGCCCACAAGTTTTTTTTATGGACAATGACCAATCTAATCCTCATTACTGCCCCTACATAAAACACGTGTACTTGGTTATGTGGCAGTCGCATCATCTTTTTATGTTTCAATGCCTTTTCCAGTAATTCAGGCAGCTCAGTCCCAAGCATCTTCAGTAAGAAGGGCTTTATTTACCTGCACTTATTTTTTAAATTGATTGATAGCCTACAGAGCACCACTTCGCAGATTATTGTACATTTTACCACGGAATCTGTGAGGTNACCACCCATCCCACCCTCTTTCTTCCAAATAGGCCTAATGGATTTCGCAAGTTGATCAGCCCACAAGTTTTTTTTATGGACAATGACCAATCTAATCCTCATTACTGCCCCTACATAAAACACGTGTACTTGGTTATGTGGCAGTCGCATCATCTTTTTATGTTTCAATGCCTTTTCCAGTAATTCAGGCAGCTCAGTCCCAAGCATCTTCAGTAAGCAGGGCTTTATTTACCTGCACTTATTTTTTTAAATTGATTGATAGCCTACAGAGCACCACTTCGCAGATTATTGTACATTTTACCACGGAATCTGTGAGGTNTTTTTTAAATTGATTGATAGCCTACAGAGCACCACTTCGCAGATTATTGTACATTTTACCACGGAATCTGTGAGGTGCTTGCCAACTTTGATAGAAAATGACAAACCCAATTTTATTACCTTTCTTTTGCCTTTATCCGTGGCGTCTCTTACGGAACAAAGGATTTTGGGATCGAACCCCATAAAAAAATACATGCTTCTGTATATAAATTTCACGTATAAAGCGAAGGCTCCATTAACAAAAATAAACCAAAGCTTATTGCATTCTATTGCCGACATTGTGTGTGGTTTCACGTCTCCTTAAGGAAAGCAGCTGGATTTTTAATTTATCTGTTGAGTCTTCTATTGTTACACACAACAAGTAGATGCAGCCTACATCACAAAATCTTCAAACTTTATAACCACAACAGCCTACTGAACGCTGGGACCAAATACAAACAATACACAACTGGCAAGCCAAATTTCTCAGCCTCGATGTTCCGCTTTCTCTTGAGAGCTGCGTCTCATAAGAAGTATTCGTTGCAGTGAACTAGCTCCGTATACTTGCTTCTCAAAGTCCAGAAACACACCTCGGAAGTTATTCGTCCTGTAGAAGACTCCTCTCATAATGGCTTTTGCTTTCGGTGTTTCGTAGAACTTCCACTCCCTTCCATTCAAGATAGTTGCCAAAATAACAATAAATTATTTTCAGGTCAAACGAGCAGTGACGAGAATTACCTTACCTCCACCTCACGCTAGTTTTCAACCTTGAGAAAAGAAACTGCATGTTAATGTGGCGATAAAAATTATTATTATTGCTGCCATTCTGATAACATAAACACACAGGATTTGGTTTAGTTGCAATATTTTGTTGGTAAGAGCAATATGTTAATTACAGGCGACCTCTAGCAAGATCGAGGGGGCACACTGCATTACTATGTTATCCTGCCAAACTCGCTGGATCGAAAAACCAGAAAAGGAGGATCAAGTATTGTCGAAATTCTTATTCTGCAAGAAAGCACAATGTGCCAAGGATGTGGATTAAATTAGAAAAAAATTATAATTTTTCTAGACAACAATTTTAGAATGACTGCACTAGAGCGGAAACTTTAAAGTGAGTGAAGAAATTTAGGAGGCTCTTAACGTCGAGATCTTGAGAGCCGATTAGGGTCAAGTGAGGTGCGTATACATATGGAGCAGCGCCGGAATGAGGGAGCGGGCGAAACGGGAGACCCCCGAGTAAACCTACCGACCAGAGGCATCGTCCGGCACGATTACAACATGCGAAAAACCAGGAATCAAACCCAGTTCGCCTAGATGGGAGGCGAGTAGTGTGACCACTACACCACCGTGGCCCCACAGAATCTTAAAAATATTTATCGATGCTCAAGTACGAATTTTACTCTTGAAATGGAGCACTTAACTCTATAAATCTCAAAAAATAGCTGTCTTAAAAAAAAGAGCTTTTCAATTTGCTGTGTAAAAGAAAACACAAACCTCCCTTCTCATTACATAGTGAACTGGTTTGTAAGGATTCAGCCTATGGCAGTTATTTGATTGGTATTCCTGTATATTTGGTTTTCCATCTAATATTCAAGGGCATCGGACAAGAAAAGTCATTAAGTATAGCGCGCGTGGAAAGGTATCTCATTAATAGGTATACGAAACTTGCTGAGAAGACTTAGCTCAGAAGTAGTTAATAGGAATGAAAATAAAAACAGTAGTGTTACTTTGAAACGTTTGATGGCTCAGTTGAATAGGAAATACACTCTTCAATAAAATAATCACTAGAGAAGGCAAACATTGAAGAGGTGTTGGTAGGCTGGCCAAGTATCCTACGAAGTTTTGTTCCTCTATAAATTAAAACTTCGTTCGTAAATGTATATCTGTGTCAGTACAGTTTTTAGATGATACAATCACTTGAATTGCATGTCTACTTCAAGCAACCAGTCAAATACACGTTATACTGAAAAATGCCTTGTCATTACAGAATTATTTTTTTTCACAGCCACTTTTGTTTGCATTGTGCCACGTCCACGTAAATCAAGAGATCTGTGTTTGTAAACGTCTTTTTTGAAAAAGTATTTTGATTATAACGATTTTATGTATTCTATAAATTAATCAACTATGCTTAACAGTGCGTTTAGGAGAATTAATGCGTTTTGAATAAAGCAGGTTTCTGGGATAGACATCTACGAGGAGGAATAAAGTATTTATAAGGGCATTATTTCAGGGATTTTTATCGACAGTAATTACTTGTTTGTTTACAACTTATTTGAAATTATTCTTTGTTTGTGTAGCGAATGCAGTCAACTAAATAAGTTTTAATGTATTTTATAATAAATATTTTACTAACAGACGTATTCAAATATGTTGCTTACTTATTTATCTTCTCATCTAATGCATTTGCTTTAATTTTCAGAATTTTTTTGAGGGAAACACATTGAGAAGGCTGCACTGAATCTTCTATCAGTTTCAAGAGAAAAAGGAGCAATCGTTTAACAAGACGAAATGAATTTGTTGGTTTAGGAAATTAAATTGTTTGAGGCTACCCGACAGGTGCGAAGGTTACCAATTAAGTTCACATTACCGAGCTAGTGAGAAAACTTTATTAACGGTGATTAGAAAATTTCACTTAAGAAAAAATATTGCTAGTTGTGTTAGAAGACGCATTTATGGAAGTAAGAGAACCTACGTTGAGAACAAAAGTGAACATAAAATATTGGTGGTTGAGGAGGGTGAGGTGGAAGAAACTGTGTTTTTTTTCTGGAAGGGGGTTAGCGGTTCGAGTGTGGGTGTTACGGCCACGGACGTCATAAAAACACCCGCAGAGCTGCGCGTATTTCTANTCATCATGGTGATCCTCTCACCATCTTCGGCCCCTTTTTCCGGCGGACGTTGGCAATTAACATATTTCACGTTCCACTCGTGCTTAAACCCACAAAGGACAAAATTTTTCTCCCTCATCTCAGTGAGGTAAAAACTGCTGCCCCTGTTCATAAAACAAACTATATGCACACGCACGCGCCCATCCACTCCGAGCAGAGAACGCTCGGATCTGGTCGTATATCTTCTGCCGGATTTATGCTCGCCTTATAACCTAATTTAGAAGTATAATGATAGGCCTCTCCTCGCATGCGCGCTGCAAGCCGCTCACAGGGCGTTGCGAAAACCTACCTAGGTTTCTGCAGGAACTGTGGCCAGTTAAGTTCACTCCTCATACTGTCTTATCGCAAGACGGTAGGCTGTCTTAAGTCGGAGATATACGGCACGGGGAGGCGACAATTTCAGAAAAAATTATTACGTCGCTGTAGCTAATATTTTTCACATTTTTTTTAACATTTCCGTTACGTACGTCATCAATGCTAAGTCAGTTAGAAATGTTGGTTTTGCGTCTTCGGACGAAAATACTTTATGCGGATTCAAATGAAACATTGCTCACCCCAGAGAAAAGTGAAATAAACTGTTTTATTTTTTAAGAAATCGACGTCCATCAGAGTATTAGATACAGCTATAATAACCTAATAGGCTTTATGAGTCAAGAAGTTCCCCAATTACCTACTCTTTTGACACATGCAGCTAAGCCATATTAACTGTTTTTATAAAGAAAAAGTACGGTGCCTTGTGTTACAATAATATAAATACCGAGTAAACAATAACATTATTTTGAAGGACAGAAATAAAATAAATAGTTTAGTCGTGTTACGTATAAAAACTTACGAGACAATTTAGGTATTTCATTTTAAAACCCACTATGGTACAATTTTTATCTACGTATTTGTTTTTAGACAGAGGTAATTGTTAATTCTCTGTAATTACGCGTGGTACATTAGTTAAAGTAAACAGTCGATTTTATTTTTAGCAATCTACTGAATTGTGCTATGCCTTGGCAAAGCCAAATTCATAAGAAATTGTGCGTTAATAAAGTTTATCAATAAAAAAAATTTAAATTAAATACATTTTGTCTGTTTGACAACCGTGCTCCAAAGTTAGAGGCCCTCTTTCCCCCTCAGTTTTAGTTTAGACCTACTTTTTCATAACATCTTCCTTAACAATCAACGTCTATAATTATTATATTTTCGACACACGCGCATTACACGCGACGGGTAGTTAAAATAATGAAGTTCGATTTGTGTTCAACGAAGCACAATTGTGCACGTACACACTAGAGAAGACGCTAGTGTTTGATTATGAAAGGTTTCGAATCACGTGATTACCGAAGAAAGGTTTCGAATCACGTGATTACCGAAGAAAGGTTTCGAATCACGTGATTACCGAATTGGTGTTCACAATTCGAAGTCATGAGCTCAAGCCATAGCCAATTAGACCTCATCACCACTCATCACGACCACCAATGATTCTGTCAAGTTTAGTACATAAGAGACTTTCAAGTCGGAACTACAGTTATTTAAAATGTTTAAATTTAATTTATTCATAGGATGAGAGGCTATATATAGGACGTTTTCCACTGCATCTGCAATTTTTTTATACGTTGTTGCCAACGAGAGAAATTTCGTAAATTATCGTAAAGAGCTATCCTGAAGTATACTACTATGTGAGCACTTCTATGCTGGAATCATTTGTTGTTCAGACACATTCCTTTTGAATATTCTTTATAGCTGCACTAAAAAGTACAATTCTGCGGCTTGGGGAAATAACTAGCCTATATAGTATTTCACCATACTCATTCAATTGTTTCTGGTAATGATTGTATTTATTCCGTAGGATCACTTTTTCTTAGTTTTACCACATTTGGTTTTATAATCTTGTACAATGTTTGGTCATTTAACTATGTTTAGCGTGTATTAATATTTCATAATTCACTATCATAATATATTCTTTTTGTTATTATGGAAACTACAAATACGTGTCATGGACGACGTGATGTGAGACCTTATTCGTAGGCTGTTTTTGGAACATGCTGTATAGCGCAAGCAGCTCCCACCGCTCTCCATACCGTCCCGGCGTTCACCAATATTTTTATTCTCTCACAAGCGCTGTCAGTAATTGAGAGAGACATGAAAAAGACGTTATGTGGCGGGTTCCGGGGAGATGTTTGTTTCGGAGCAGTTCGGGAACTGGCTGACTGCGGTCGTGGGGGGCGGATGTGGTGGGGAGGGGGTTCTGTAATGGGGGAGAAGCCCAAGAATGGGAATTCCTGGTGTTTCATGCCTGAGAACGAGTTCCACCAGGGGTGGACTGTAAACAAGAGGTTAAAAGGTCACCCTAGTCCTAGCTAGTGGCATTTTTTAAAGTTTTTTTTATATCGTCTTCACCGCGTTATTATATTACGTTGGTGTGTCGCATCAGCAGAAAAGAAAACCAGTGTGTTCGGAAGAAAATCTTGAGACTGAATAGTTACCAAAACACAGGAGTCTCACGTTAAATGGTCAGCAGTGAATTATTGTTTGTTGTAATATTAAATTTAATACTTAACAGTTGGTAGGGGCAGATTCTTCCTTATTTCATTTAACACTCAGGTTTTTAAAACCATTTTGCTTTGCTACTTTTATCTTTATCTTTTATCTTTTATCTTAATAGCCAATAGTATTTTATTAAAACATGTCGCGGTGATTGACGTGCGTTTTGAAAACTTTCAACTTTGTTTACTTTACCTCTGGCGTGGCATATCTGTGTCTGAATTGTTTAGAAACACTATTTTATAGATTAAAAAATACGAAAAATGATTCAATATACAAGTAACGTAAATAATTTTAGATCTTCTTTCGAGCAGTGTTTACAGTTAGTTGTCTTTGAATTTAGGAGATGCATAATCCTCAACACTTTGAACTACTGCTTAGTCATTAAGTTAATTCGGACCAACTCACACAATTATCCTAAGTCAAGTTATCCGCCTTACAGCAGGTACATGTCCTGATTTTATAATCCCTACAATTTAAAAGAAGAACATTATATTAAAAGTAAAACTCTAGACACTTAACAAGCGACACCCCCTCCCCTTCCAAAAAAAATTGAACACTTGGCATCAATGAAAACATTTTCATGAACCAAGACTTGTCAAATGAACTAAATTACGGCGCCTAGCTACCTGTCACTTGAACTACCGTTAATAGGCGTTTGAAATACAGGTTTCTAAAAGAAAAAACAGAAGAAGTTGAAGTCAGTTTTCTTTAAAAAAACAATAACAAGGAAAACCTACATATACAGAAATGTTTCCACATAAGAGGCTCACGAAATAAGAAATATATCTACTATATAAAAAGCCCAACAAATTCAGAAAATATTGATTTCAGCACAATGACTAATTTTAAAAATGGAACATGCACGTTGTGTCTAGCGAACTGAAACGTAGCGGTGGAATTAACTTATATGAGAACAAACCAAATAATACATTCAGAGTTGTTTAACGTGTACATTTTAGCAGCGAATACACAGAGAGCATTCAGCATACAGCTCCTATTGCATTTGTGCGATATTCGCCGTAAATGAAAACAAAGTCCAGTTTTTCCTCATCACTGAATACCGGCATATCTACTGAACGAAATTCTATAAATAAAAATTATTAACGTCTCATTAAGAAAATGCAATTCCAGATATAAGTAAAGTTTCAGTATGGTGCTGACGCAGAAGTACACCATACAAGACGTGGACACGCCAGTACAGTGCAAGTGGCCTTGCTGTGCAGTTTTGTTTTTTATTTCTTTTAACGCCCTCTTTAAGTACAGTGACATCGCAAGCGACCAGTGATACGTGTAGAGCAATGCACTGTTTAAATTTACATCACAAACGGTGTTTCCACTGACATGTTAAATACCTCCGAAATAATTTGGTTTAGGAAAATGAAACCAATTCGGTGCCAATCATTACACATCTTATTTTCTTTAGACAAAATATGCGTGTTCTATTTAAAAAAAAAAAAANACCAATTCGGTGCCAATCATTACACATCTTATTTTCTTTAGACAAAATATGCGTGTTCTATTTAAAAAAAAAAAAATATTCCGTAGAAAATATTATTTTCTGAATTTTTCTGTACTGTATAGAGACTCTTATTTTGTTAGNAAAAAAAAAAAATATTCCGTAGAAAATATTATTTTCTGAATTTTTCTGTACTGTATAGAGACTCTTATTTTGTTAGCTCTTGACGTGAGTGCATTTATGTTTAAGTAGGTTCATGGTATTTTGTTTCTATTCAAAAATATTTGAAGTTGCGACATACATATATACGAAAGTTGTCAAAAAATAAAAATAAGAATTTGACGGGCTTGAAAACATATTAATTAGATACACAAATAACTCGGGTGGATACATTGACTAGCAATATATTCGCTTCCAATAAAGCAATGCCCCCGACTGTATAACATGCAGAAACCATTAAAAAGATGTTCAGACACTGCCAAAATGGTCAGAAAATTATGAATGTGAGAACATGACTGAGGTGCAGTAACAATGAAGGGCAGAATTCATTACTGCGCCACCGTAAAGTGAAACAATGGCACGACTAAGTGACAAGTTTGGGAGAGTCGGAACTGTGTGTGATGCGAAGAAAGGACAGTGCTGCAGGAAGAGAACGACAACGGAAGAAGGAAGCGTGGGGGCTGTGTCACGCACATTCACGCGTTCCCCAGGAAGTCGAAATCTGTACAGTATGCTGCACGTGAGTCAGGTGTCAGTAAATCAAATGTCCATCGCATTTTGAAGGAAGTAAAGTGGAGGACCTACATCCTGACGTTACGTCACGCTATGACCGAAGACGACCCAGATGGGTGTGTCGAATTTTGTGAGTGGGTCGTGAACATGTGTAACGACATCAAACATTTAACTTGTATGATTGTTTGGTCTGATGAGGCAGGCAACCGCTACAGCTGTGTGTACTGGGCCGGTTAAAATCCCCACATTCTGGTAGAACAAGCAGTTAATCTTCCTGGGCTTACAGTGTGGCGCTGTATGTCTACCTCGAGATGTACAGTCACTCCTGGATAAAACAATTTTTGGAAGGTGATTAGGCTGACGAGTTGAGAATTCACCCAGATCTCCAGATTTAATGCCATTTGATTTCTATCTCCAGGGGTCTCTGAAGAACACAGCATACACCACAAATCCACGNGATCTCCAGATTTAATGCCATTTGATTTCTATCTCCAGGGGTCTCTGAAGAACACAGCATACACCACAAATCCACAGCCACTGGATGTCATGAAATACGGAATTGTGACTGCCTGTGAATCCATTCCCATGGAAACTATGGCAATTGTCTATCGTTCTGTTCTACAACATTGCAGACGATGTATTGCTTCTGATAGCGGACATTTTTAACATGTGTAACTGCTATTANGATCTCCAGATTTAATGCCATTTGATTTCTATCTCCAGGGGTCTCTGAAGAACACAGCATACACCACAAATCCACGGCCACTGGATGTCATGAAATACGGAATTGTGACTGCCTGTGAATCCATTCCCATGGAAACTATGGCTATTGTCTGTCGTTCTGTTCTACAACATTGCAGACGATGTATTGCTTCTGATAGCGGACATTTTTAACATGTGTAACTGCTATTAATATTCGTTCACATCCAAAATTGTTCTAAAAGTATCAAATACAAGCAGTCCCAGCAGACTATCTTTAATAGATTTTCTGTTGTTCACATTCAAAGAGCGCGTAAACATTAATTTGAGACATCCGATATTTTATAATATTCTTAAATATTTTGATAGAATACAGTTATGTATATGTAATTGTTATTATAGACCCACTTGACGGAGGTTTCTTGCAAAATGGGCTTTCTGAAGCATTCATAATGTAAATACGCTTAAATGTTGATTAAAAAACAAGCTCTTAGAAATTAATTTAAAAACATACATATAAGCAAGCCAAATTAAGCAAAAATTTCTAGTGTTACAAAACACATGCGCTCTGGGTGTTCGGGGTAGAGAATGGAGCGAAGGTGTGGGCATATGAATGGAGGGGCGAGGGAGAGAGGGAATGTGGGGTAAAACCAATAATAAAATATACTATAGGAGTGATGGTCGTAGTAGTGGGTGTTCGGGAGGGATTGGAGCGAAAGAATGAGTAAATTATGATGGGTTGTGTG